>QRBJ01000036.1:0-248389 GCA_003709865.1 Chaetothyriales sp. CBS 132003 | reverse complement strand
TTGGGCTTGGGACTCTGTTTCACCGACGTCGCAGAAGTGGTGTTCCGACCCCGAAGCTTGGCATCTGGGCCGTTACAGATATACCAAGACTTAAATAGCTATATTATATGATCTGACTAGTATCTTGGTATATCTTTATGAGTGATGATAAATCTGTCTTGTATATATCAGCAGATAGGATAAGCTTACGTGGAATCAGTGTTAGGTCCTCTGACCAGCTGTATCAATAGGTAGACAGCAAGATACAATGGCAGTTGGACGTTGGTGCCATGGATGATTGAGGTGCTACTGTGGCTATTCCAAATTCGGTAGGGTTAAAATGCAGGTGGCCACGTTGAAACTCGTATTTTGAGCTCGTATCCGGGACTACTCCAGTAGCATAGCTGGGAACACTCTGGGTCCTGGCGACACCTCTGGTGAAATATCTCGGCCACTGCACCTGAGGGACGCGTGTCCTCCCCGATGTCTTGAGTATCTTTGCAGGCGCTAAATGTATTCACCATCTATTGATGACCCTTTGTCCCAATCTTCGTCCTGCTTTCTTGATGGGCGTTCGGAGCCCTGTCGTATTTCCCTGCAACCAAGACTCGCTCGTCTGAGTGACAGGGGTCAACGCCTTGGAGCCTACCGCGGACGCTTGCGAAATTGGGCAAAGAAACACACCCCATGCGTTATCTCAAACTCTGCGGCTTCGGCCCGATACGTGAGGACGTGGGACTACCTGCACCTCTCCCATGGCTAGGCTAGTTTGCCGTCGACGTCGACGCGTGAGATGCGAAGCTGAGTCGCCTAGACCCTATGATTACGTTATATTTTGCTGCGCTAGTGGGCGGCACTAAAATTATGTCTTACCTCTTCTGAGCTGGTATTTCTTTGAGCAAGTTAAATAGATATTACTATCTCCCCCCCTGAAGAATGGCGCAAACCAGGATATGATATTTTAACAGGGTATATACCAATCAGCAGCCTGTATACGTTAAGGTATTAGATTTGATTGGTAAGTACCCCTATCAAAATAAGCGAAATCATGGTAATATTCCTTGTCAAGACCCCTGTCAGACACCCTGGTTTACATGATTATTCAGGGGGAGGGGGATATAGTACCCGAGGCTATACGAACACGCACTGTAGGGTACCGAATTTTCAGCAACCGCCCTCGGCAGCGCTAACAGCAGCTGCTTCAATTAGGCCTCATTAGGAATGGCTTTTTATTGAAGCCTCTAAGAATACTAAGACCCCCTGATAAGCAATTTCTCTCTCAATATCAGGCAGACAGCACCAGATTCGTCGATTTCTGAGGTCAATTTGGCAGTGGTATATCAAAATGATGGAGGAATATCGAGAGAGAAATTGCTTATACTCAGAGTAGGGAGGTCTTGGCATTCTTAAAGATTTTCGATTAGAGCTATTTCTAATTAGGAATAGCTGCAGCAGCTAGTGTTAGCATTGCCGAGGGTGCTAAAGACTCGGTACCATACTAAGTACCACAGTAGCTAGAAGACCATCTACTAGATTGCTTCTTACTACTTGGTATAGAGATTTTATTAGAGTACGGGGTATTCTTATCATGGCTTAGATATCCCTGTAACTAACTTAACTTTGTTTCAATAGCCAAGGCTTGATTCGATTTTCCACCATGCTTAGTGGATTACATAGAGCAGCAAGGGCATCAATTAGCGCTAAAGTGCTAGCGCAGATCATACCCCATAGGGGCATGGTATTCCAGCCCAGGAACTGAGCTTAAATTTGCATGATGCACGCGACTTTTCCGTCCGTTCAAATTCAAGCTTTCGTTCCCGCTCCCCTTCGAAAAAGACAAAAAAAAACAAAGCCCCGCTACCATCATACCATACAGGCATGTGCAGGTTTGGTGTCCTAGAAGTGCACAACAAAAATTTACAAATCTAGTGATTCTTCTCAACTGCAGCTCGTAAACCTATCTTGTTTAGGTAAGGCTTGAAACACATCCGAGACCCGCCGAAATTAATCCGTCATAACTGACTTGTGACGTATTGAGTTCCCAATAATTGTACTGTCATTTGAGTAGACATGACACATCAACTCAGTCCTGGGATTTATCCTACCTGCAGCTACTCGCCTTTAACACTCGATTGTGAATGACTCTCTGATCAGTTCCTAGGGGTTATGGAGCTCTAGTCTTGACTCTGTTATAATAACAGACAAAGGCCTGGAATGCCAGTAGGCTGAGGACCCCAACCCTCACTCAAAAAGACGGGCAATCTTGCCAATAAGGCCAAGATTCAGGCATTCCAATATATATGCGTACTGTCTGTCATTCATGACATTACTTTTCATAAATGGCAAAGTTCCACAGAAGTCTAAAAAGACTGAGAAAGCATGCTTCCTTGGAACTTTAATAGTGCACCGTACAGTCAAGGTGATCGTTGCATGCCTGAGCGACCGACTATCTATACAGTGCAGCGATCCAGATTTGACCAAATCGCAACTGCTGGTTCGAACGAAAAACAATTCAAGTTACACCGGTGTTTCGCGTTGGACTGACCATCATCACATGTGATTGTGCTCGTTCCTAACGTTTGATACCTTGTCTATGCTAACTTTTTGGAAAAGTTACCCATCTGCATGTGTGGTAGTAACTTCTGTATACTCGCTCGCCTCGAACGCGCTGCGCATAATTTTATCAATGTCTTGTCTAAAATAATACTGTGAGTAGTAGTCATTCCAATGTCTAGGCCGCCTTCATGGCCTTCCTCAGCGTGCCAATTCTGACCTTGCGCGCCTCTGCTTCGGCCTCGGCTTCACTCTTCTGGTTGGTCTCCTTCCTGACCCTCCACTGCCACCCCCACAGCACGGGGAGGAAGGACCAGAGATCAAAATCGGGCCACAGCACGTCCAGGAAGACAATCTCGGTGTCTTGGTGACACTGCCAGAGCATAAAGTCGGACAGGCGCGACACGCCAGAGGTGCGGATGAGCAGGTCGACCGGCGGGTTGTCGGCCGTGTACAGGTGCGAGGTGATGGTGGCCGGGGTAATGGTTTCGGGCGAAGGGTACTGTGGTTCTTTGAAGCCGGGGGATTTGGAAGTAGGTGGTGTTTGCGCAAGTAAGAAGCTCAAGGGCGCCGAGGTCGTGCTGGAGGCATCGTGCGAAGCCGAGTCAGACTGGAAGGTGTGTTGAGAGGAGGCAGACGTGGTGCTGAGGGATGGCGAGGGCGGCGCGGCCGGGTCGAGGCTGCTTCCTTTCTCGGACACAGCCGCCGCCGCCGCCACTGCTGTTGCTGCTGGTGTTGCTGTTGCTGCTGGTGTTGCTGTTGCTGCTGGTGTTGCTGTTGCTGTTGCTGCTGCCGCCGGATACTGTTCCGCGGCGACCAGAGTCAAGGTGGATTCCGAGTCCAAACTGTTGTGGTTGCTAATGTCGTCTAATGTGCTGTGCTCGCTGAGATGGTGGCTCCGGATGGTGTTGGCGATGCGCTCTTCCTTGAACGGGCTCCGGCGCTCCTTCCCCGGTGTGCTTGGCAAAATGGGTTTGCAGAACTCGGCCACCGTGTCTCGCACGGCCGTCGTAATTTCCAGCCGCGACGTGTACGGGAAGCAGACGTTGAGCACGCACCTGCCCTCGTACCTGCTGCTCATCTCGACCGCTCTGTCGATGACCTCGAGCACGTCCGGCTTCAGGAAGGACCGCTCGCCAAGGACGCGGATTTGGGCGCCGTAGCGCTCGAGAATGTCGCCGTGCTGGCTGAGCTGCTGCAGCTTGGTCTTGGCCATGTTCATCAGCGCGTCAATCTCGTACTGCGACCGCTTGAAGTTCTCTATCGAAAACGCGTAGATGGTCACGTGGGTGACCCCGGCCTTGTAGCAGACCTCGAGGATGCGGGCCAAGGCCTCGAAGCCGAGATTGTGGCCCTCGACAGTCTCAATGCGGTTGTGCTTTGCGTACCGCCGGTTGCCGTCCATGACAAAGGCAATGTGCTTGGGGATGGGACCTTGGCGTAGCGCCCCGATGAGCAGCTCGCGGAGGACGTTCAGGCCATATTCGGCCGGCGGCGACGCCAGCAGCCAGTTGTGCAGGCGCATAATGTGTCGTCCAGGTGTCGTTGACCGTGTTATGTTGGGATGGTGGTGATGGCAGGCGGCGGTAGTGGCGCCAATGGCGGTAGTGGCGGTAACCGCGGCAATCGCGGCAATCGCGGCAGACGGGAGCGTATCTTCTTAAGCAAGCGAGTGTGTCAATGATGGCAGGTCGATGAGAAAGGGAGCGAAGAAGGCCGCGGAGAGCTCTGTGGGCAGATGCGCTCTTTTTTGATGTCGGTGGAGGGCGGCCTGAGCAATACGTGGCCTGGGAATTTAATTGCTCCGTGCCTGTCGGGACGGTGAAGGCGATGACGACAGACGAGCGGCTCAGGCACCGTCGTATCCCCGCCAAGCACGCCCACTCCACCACACTCAGCCCCGGTCACAGCCCCGGTCACAGCATCATCTCGTACGAATCAATCTTCATCGCGTCGTATTAATACTGGATTGCTGTCATTCAGGGAGAAAAGCACTGTACACCGGGTTATCAATCGAATCAATCTTCATCGCGTCGTATTAATACTGGATTGCTGTCATTCAGGGAGAAAAGCCCTGTACACCGGGTTATCCATCGAATCAATCTTCATCGTGTCGTATTAATATTGCTGTCATTCAGGGAGAAAAACACCGTACATCGGGTTATCAATCATAGTGCTCATGTCCGAGTCCAGGAGTCGGAGCGTAGTGTGCTGCCGCCTTCCCTGCCAACTCCGTAGCTCAAATCAGCCAGTGCATACAAGTACCGCGCGCGTTGTACGACATCTTCTTCATTTCTCCTTCTTCGGCTCATCGCCGTCGTCGGTCTTGGGCGTCATCTGTCCGTCGCTAGCCATGTCCCAGCTTGATTCCGTGCCCGTCTCAGCACCCTCGCTCTCTCGTTTCTTCCCTCGCTCACGCATGGCCCCGCGGATCCGTTTGCTCAGCTGGTCGAGGCCCTCGGGCGAGTCAATGCTGGTGAAGCCCTTGAGCCCAGCACGGTCCGAAGCCAGAGCACCACCGCCTGCCGAGCTGCTGCGGCTCCGGCTCTTGGGCGTCTGTGGTCGTGACGCAAAGAAGCCGATCTTGCCGATGTTCTGGAACGTCTCGTTGCTGGGAAGGAAACTGTACCTCGGCCTTGGATCGCCATCGAGGCGTTCAAAGGCACCCGAAATCGGCGTCGGCGGCTCTTCCGCTTCTTCGTCCTTCGGCGGCTCAGGCATTTTCCGGTAGTTCGACTGGTACGCGCCTTCGCGGAATGGATCGGCCATAATGCGCGTGGTATCAAAATCAGCAAAGACTTCGGGTCCCAGTTGGTTGATGACCTCGGTCACCTTCACAGACAAAGCCTGCCGCCGTTGCTGCAGTCTGGAAAAGGAAGCCGACGAGCGCGGGTTCAGCGCAATAAAGAGCGGAGGCAGCGACTTGAGAACATCCATGCCGACCTCGCCGATGCGCAGCGCCGCAAACGTCACTGAGATGCAGAGCAAATAGAAGGCCGGCGCGAAGAGCCAGATGGGCACCCAATCAGGCACGTATGTTTGCGCCCTGAGCCAAGATGGCACCTGGTAGGTATAGTAGCCCCCGTTGCGGTTGTACGCAAGCCACAGCGAGATGATGAGCGTGTAGTAGATGTAGAGCGCCGGGGCAAAGGCCATGGCCACAAGAAGCTTCCACGTCGTGATCACATCTCGCCCTTGCAGCTTGACCGTCGACGCCGCCAGAGCTTCCCTCGACTTCCTCCTCGAGATGATCTTGGTCGTCACGAACACGGGCCAGAACATCAGGAGCCCAGGAAGCACGCCAATCGAGAGCAGAACCAGCTCGCCCAGTCGATAGATCAGAGTGCCCAGCACTTTGTACCATGGTCGCTTCGCATTGTTGCCCCACACGACCTGGTGGTCGCGAACGCCGAGAGTGCGCAACCGTCGATTGTAGTCGAGCACTTCCTGCTTCAGCTCCACCACCCGCGGGTCATCCGCCTTCTCGGCATAGCCCTGTACCAGCCGCCGGTTGAGTTCGACGACCAGCGACAGAGGCAACTTCTTGCCCAGGGGATTGTAGAGCCTTCGCGCCGTTTGCGCCACCATTAGCGTTTCATAGTCGGGCGCGCTCTGCGTCACCGAGAGCAAGCCCTGCTGGACGGTCTCAAGGAGCGAGCCGACGGCATTGCGTCGGTCTCCCGCCTTGTACGCCGCAACCTGATCGGGATGCACCTCGATGGGAAGGCCAAACTCAATCACAGCCCGTGAGCGGAATTTGTGCGCATGGAAGTAGTTCATGCCGATCGGGATGATCTTGAGGCCACAGTCTGGGTTGTTGGCCAATGCACCCAGCGCCATGATCGCCACACCCGGCTTGATCGGAAGGAGGTCTGGTCTGTCATGGCTGCCGCCTTCGGGAAAAATACCCACACATCCTCCGGTGTCAAGTTCATCAAAGACCGCATCGTACACTTTCGACTGGTCCACGTGGGGAGCGACCTTGAATGAACAGCCGGTGGGACCCTGGCCGTCTCCCCCCGAATCAGTCGCTGTCAACAGCTGTATAGCTTCTGGCGTCTTGAACGGCTTCTTCAGCTGCAGCTCCGTTGACGAGATGATCTGTTTGATCTCTGAACTTGGTGTCTGGTTGCCCCGCTTCGGAAGCACGATGAGGCCGCCAACCTGGAAATCTCCATTCGTAAAGTTGGTGCCCACGCCGTGAATGATGGTGGGATCGTTGGCCTCGTCTGCGAGGAAGATCTTGCCCTTGGCTGCTTTCACTTTGTCCAGTGCTCTTCCCACCGGAATGGCGCCCACGGCGGCACTCAAGGCACCGATGAACTTTCGCTTCGTAGACTTCTCTGCAATCAGCCACGATATCCGACGGTTGGCTTCTCTCTTGAAGATTCGCATCAGAATCAGACTATCCACGAACTGTGAAACTATTAGCTGGGCCGCCCGCCGCCACGCCTATACGAGCCCGAAGCTTGCCTACCTGATTGGCATGAGGCGCGGCTACGAAGATGATGGGCCCCTTCCTTGGGATCTTCCACGCTCCTCGAGGATGCACCTCGCGGAAGAACAGGTCGATCAGCAGGGAAAGCACCCATACTACCAGATCGTAAACCCACGGAATCAAATTCTGATTGCCCCTTCTCTTCCTTCTCAGTGGCTTCTTGAGACCCGAGTCTCCAGGCATGGCGGCCCCTCGGTCTCGCGGAGGAGACCCAGCGAGTCAGTCAAGCTTCAAGCTCCGGCCTCAATCTTTCACAAAAGTGTAATGCGTGTCACCCGTCAGATTCCCTGCTCTGAGTTCGACAGGTCCGATATGTGGAAAAAAAATGGATACTGCACCTAGATCAATTGAGAAAGCTACAGTCATGAATAGTCATCTACTTATTACAATACACCAAGCTGTCGGACTGTTGGGACGCCGCCGAAGACACCGAGAAATCTCGCGCCAGGCCGAAGACGCAGGGTTGGCTGGCTGGCTACGACGTCAGGGGCGGGCAAAGCGGGGCTTTTCCAGGCGTGGGGGGCACACACATGCACACACATGCACACACGTGTTCCTATTGTCGATGAGGGTCAGGTGGCCTCTCGGAAACAAATATAGTATTACATCCAATCCCCATCTCGTGCCATCGTTCAACAAAATACATCATTCCACATCAAATTGTTGGAAGGCAACACCTGGCGTAGGAGCGTCGCCCACCCAAATTAAGCCGAGTTTCTGTGAACCTCTTCCAATCGTCTCATGCGCTCTCGAAGATGAAAGTCGCGCTGCTTCCATCGGCTCTCCCAGAGATCTTCGACTTCATGCCGTGCCTGTTCCATGCGCTGCTCTTGCGTTTCTTGCACATGATCCAGCCGCTTCTTCAGATCATCAATCATGAAATCTCGTGCTCGTAGCTCCTGTCGGTATACAGTGTCAATCTCGTTCAATCGAACCCGGAGCTGCTCCAGCTCCTTGTCTTTCTCATGCAGAGCCTTGCGATGCTCTCGATCAAGCCTTCTCATCATGCGAGCGTAATGAAGGCTTATATCATTCTCAGAGTCCATTACAGGTGGACTTATCTCATCATCATCATCATTATCATCGGGCACTAAGTCCGCACCACGATACTCGCTGGGCATGCCGGCTCCCTGCCTCGACATTGGTATGCGAGGGAAGAGCGCGTTCGCATCCCAGCCGATGAATGTGGGAGAGTCTGCCGTGGGGGTGGCGATCTCTAGATCATTCATCAGAATCGGACCAGCTGATCGAACGGCGAGAGGCGATGTCGAGGCTCGTCTCGCTTGCGTCCGCCGTCCTCGAGAGCTGAGCTCTGTCATCCGCCCATCGAGAGATTCTGTCATGAGCCTGGGAAGACGCACGCCATTTCCGCGTTGGAGCGGAGAAGCAGGCACTGATGGATAGGGGTACAGTCTGGGTGGTGTCGTCTCCTCAGAGCCATGTCTCGGTCTCCGACCTGCAGCCGGTGCCAAGATTCTATCTAGGCCAGCTCGGTAGGAAGGCTTTTGCTCAGCGTTCTCTTCGCTGCCGCTCACATCTGAGTTGAGACTGCCACGCGCTGTGACACTTGCATCAACGGGTGATGGCATGTCAACTTCTGCAGGACCTAGTATATTGGCCTGCATCATGACCGGCGAATCCTGCACTGCTGTCAGATTTTCGCCCGCCTGCTCATCGACGTCTTCCTGAGCATCCCAAACAGACGAGCGTCGACTTAGCCCACCCGGCAACATGCACGTCCTGGAAGACTGTGACAACAATGAATCCGGGCTGCTTAATCTGATCGAACTGGGTGGAGGTGGAGCTGTGTATGGCGGAGGAAGGTCTTCGGTAATTTTCGAGCCATCTCTGCTGATTCGGAAGTACTGCCCACCAACGTGAATATCGATAGACCTGCAATCAGCCCGGGGACCGTCCAGAGTCGTGGTAGAGAAGCGCGTGCGTGTAGACACGATGGACGACGCCCGGCTATGTCGACTTGAATGCGACTGCATCAACTCTTGCATCCATAATGGCTGAGGAGCTGCGGCCACGCTCTCAGAGTGGGCAGTGAGCGGCCGTAACTCCGTCAGGAGATCTGATGCCTCGGCACGTTCCTCAGTTTTGCCTGAACTTGCACTGCTGATTGACAGCGCTCTCTGCAAGCTCGTCATGTCCAGCTGTGCAGCGTAGCTTTTGGGGAATCGGGAAAATGAGTTAAGCAAGCCTGGCCTGGAGCTCAGGTGGCTGAGAGAGCGATTCCAACCGGGCACTCCATGGAATGGGGACTCCAAGCTGCGGAAGGACAAGCTCACAGCCCCCGGGAGACGAAAGGTGTTCATTGATAAAGCTGATGGAGTCGGAAAGAATTTGGGTGCCTGGTCAGGCAGACACCAAGAGCTCAGCCTCATTTGTCGTGCTCGGGCCCGAAGCACAGAAGAGCACACACCGATACATTGCACGTCCGGCTTTTGCCGCTTTATCGTCCAGAAGTGTACTAGTTGGTTAGCACAGTACGACACGTATACAGGTTCAGATCGCAAACATTGTATCGCGAAGAGAAAAAGACGAAGAACTGGGTTGGCTTTGCTCGAGGTTTGTTCCCCTGGTGTGTTCAATCATCACACCTGGTGCGCGTGCGCGTGCGCGTGGGTCAGTGAATAATTGGCTCTGTCATCATCACCCGTTGTGGCCACAAACAGGCAACGCCCATTTTGTCTTTCAACACTCACAAGACCATCCAACCATTGCACTCAGTGTCCAGCTTCAGTTTCGGCGTCCTTCCTCCGGGAGCAGGCAGGTTCAAAAATTCCAACGATAGCAGCGAACCCCTCCGCCATGTCTATCAATTGGGTAATGACCCATGACCGGGATGGTTTCGTCCGTCTACCCAACGAGCATGTTATCTGGAAGTCATCAGACCGCACGTCTCTTTCTCTGTCAACACCTCGAGCCTACCCTGGAACCAACCCGCTGTCAGTCAAGAGTGAAAATGGCACCCTGTACCTAACGAACCATCGGATAGTCTACCTTCCGGCCACTCCGACGGACTCATTCAAATCGTTTTCGGCCTCACATCTCAACCTGCACGACTCTCACATCACACTTCCCTGGTTCGGCCCAAACGCATGGCAAGCACTTGTCCAACCGGTTCCGGGCGGCAACATTCCCAACAACCATCACGTGGAGTTGAAATTAACGTTCAAGGACGGCGGTGCACCAGACTTCCACACACAATTCGAGAGCATAAAGGAGAGACTGCAACAGGCGGTCGAGAATGCAAGGCAGACTAATGTTGGGCATCGCCAGAATGGTGGTCTAGCAGGAGTTGACATGGATTCCGTGCACCTAGATCAGCTGCCCAGCTATGAAGCCAGTGGCCATGACAGGGTGGCGCCACCTGTCCCTTCAGCACGACCTTCAGAAAGCCTACCAGCTGAAGCAAGACCCCTCGCACCCGCATCGAGCTCGGTGGGCCAGCCCATCTCTCAGCCAGCGGAAGAAAGACAGGCGCCGACTCAAGAACGGTCGTCTCAGTCAGAGCGGCCTTCAGAAGCTCCTCCAGGCTACGAAGAGACGCAGCAGCATGGACTAGAGAGCGAGCTTGCTCGGAGATTCAATACCGGGCAAACCTAACCAACCCACTGCAGGTGGAGTGTTTCGCCGCAAGGAGAGGAGCCTTTTGTGTGGAGTTCAACGCCATCGTCGCGTTTACCTTGATGATCGTTTGTCTCGTAGCTTGCGCTTTCAATCCATGTCTTCAAGTCCTAGACGTTCCGGCTTCCTCATTCACTATGGCTCAATCTGACCTGATCATACTGTGGTACAGCTTACACTAGAGGCACGAACGCGCACATCTCGGCACGTTAAGACGAGGTAAATCGTCACCGAGCTCCGCTCATCCCCCTTTGGGATCATGGTGATGCCGCCCTGTTCTCCTCCCACCGGCTTACCTGTGACCCCACTCATCTTGGGGGCCAAACTCCTTTTGGTTTGAGAAGAGGGCATGTATCACGTGCCAACTCATCCATTCGTTTGCCAAGGCTTGCTCTCTCTCTCTCGCCCCTCATTCCCTCGGTTCCTCTCTCATATCTCTCATGTCTCATCCTCCTCCCTCTTGATATCGACCCTCCACCCCTCCAAGCCTGGGCTTGATAGCATGCCTACTTTTGACAATGGATACACGCTCGGCGCCGGATTTATCTGGTATCTGGCCTCCAGATCTGTTTATCAGCGACAGAAGGCACCCGTCAAATATCACCTTCCTCATCAAAATCATCAAATGGCCAGTGCTTCGAAGTCATCTCATTTTCTGCTTCCGCATCGAGCCTCTCCAGAGCCTGCTCTTCGAAGAGTTTTGCCCTTTCCACAGCCCCCTCGTAGTCCCCGTGGGAAGTAAATCCATCTGCATTGATTCCAATAGCATTCTGAATGGTTTCAAGTTGCGGAGTCGCTGTCTTCCTGCTGTTGTAGAACATTGATGATATGTTGGCCATTGAGTTCACTGAAGGATATTGGACACAAAGGCAAGGCCTTCCCATCATATCTGTTATCGTCTATAAATTCTTGCCAGACTTGGGTTATATGTATGAGATCTGCTGTCAGGGGAATAGTGTTCCCATTCCAAGGCTTACCAGCATGAGCGAAAGCTTTTCAAGTTAATAGATTTGCTTCAATGGTGGTTGTTTCAGTTTAGAGGTAGTCGAAGAATTATTCTTGCAATCTATCCCATTCCAAACGTATGATCATGTTATCATCTTCTTCAATACCATCACAGTCGCGACCCTTTCCCGCTTTCTCATTGTGTTGCTCCTGTTACGGCGTCGGATCGACTGCAGTGTCGACAGGGGCCATTATTCGCTGAGATTCTTCATAATCAACGCGTCGCTGTATAGTCACGACCGATGACTTGGGTCCGGCGGTAGGATGACTTTCTGATGTGCGGCAATTTATACTGAGTCGGAGTAAACAAGCGCCTATGCGCGTATCCAACTGTTTGTTGTACGCACGTGACTCGGATGCTCTAAAGACGGGTAAGGCCTGCGATTTCCGTTCAGCCAATCAAGCTGCCCGCATACAGCTCCTTCCGTAAGCTGTGGCCGAAAGTCTCCTCGACTTTGCTGCTTGCCATCTTCCACATCGCGTCCAGCTGCACCAGGCCATCGGCACCAGCTGCTCATACTCCGGGAGCTGCGTACAATATACTCTTTGCCTCTGAGTTCGGTCTCGGTTCTCGGTCGCCAAGATGGGAATCACCGACTTTTTCTCGGACCTGTATGAGTCCGTCACCTCCTCCTTTACCACCGAAGCGCACGCCGAAGAGCCGCAGGAGGTAGAGGACAGTGGAGAGTCGGAGGAAGGTGGTGAGGAAAAGGCAGAAGAAGAAGAAGAAGGTGGTGATGATGAAGCTGAAGAAGAGGCGGAAGAGGAAGAGGAAGAGGAAGAGGAGGAAGAGGAGGCCGAGGACTTGAAGCCGAAGCTTGAGGAAGGTGAGTTTGATGCATAGAAACGATTTATTTGATGGGATGGAAGCGTGGCTGGATGGAAGCTGATGAAACTGCAGAGTGCGCGAGGTCGGCTCAGTGCCATAGCGTCAAGCACCACTTTGACGAGTGCGTCGAGCGAGTGACGGCTCAGCACGAAGATCCCGAGTACAAGGGACCTAAAGAGGACTGTGTGGAAGAGTGTATGTTGTTACTATAGGCAGCAGTCCGTCGGGCTGGTGTCTACCGGCAAGCCCAAGCTAACAACCAATCAACAGTCTTCCACCTCCAGCACTGTGCTACAGAATGCGCTGCCCCGAAGCTGTGGAAAGCGCTGAAATAAGGGTCAATCCACGAGCGCAGCAATCCTCTTGGCTCTTATTTTCTCGCCTCTCCCCCTGACTGCCTGGTTCACACCGAGCCTTGATGAGGGAAGCGCGATAGATAGCCAAACGGCGGGGATCGACGGTCGGGATTTTAGATAGCCATGTCCAATGAATGGCAAGGAATGCATATATAAGCAAAACCGCGCCTGTACAGCACTCAATGAAGAAGACGGTTTGATAGTCAGGTAGGCATGCAATCAGTGTTTTTACCTGTTATTTTTTCTGTGAATGCCTCCACACACTTACTTTCACAACACCATTCGCCGTGGTTGACAGGTCAAGTTGCAAAATTCAATATACGAAGCTCTGTTTGCCTTGCTTATGTGATTGATACTTATAAATGCCGAATACTCGCTATAACGCTACAGCGCCGCTCTCAACATGGACATCCAGGCTACATGGCTCAACAGAATCAACAACTTTGTGCAGTGTCTCGTCCAATTAGGCATGTGCAATTTTGATTATTTTTTTGTACTAAACGAGGTCTCGCCCTGGCTGGTCTGTACCTACGGCTTCGTCGTCTGCATGGTTGGTGATCTCTCGGTCGGCGACAGCAACGTCGACGACTTGCTCCACGACGCGCTGGCCTTGACCCTCCTTGTCGACCTCGAAGCGCTTGGTCCTGGTGGCGGACTTGCGGCCAAATAGGCCAAGACACAGCGGGACGGGCATGGCCAGCATGGCGAGGATGGTCTGGAACCAGAGGGCGTGGGTCATGTTTTCGGATGGGTTGGCGTGCTTGCCGGCGCGCAGGGCGGTCATGATGACGATGAAGATGCCGCCGAGCAGCTGGCCGCCGCACCAGCAGAGGGAGGAGGAGAGCTCGGGCCCGAGCGGGTAGTGGATCTCGACGAGGAACTCGAGGGTGACGGGAACGAGGCCGAAGCTGGAGGCGCCGATGAGGGCGCACATGACGAAGACAAAGGCGAGGCTGCGCGACGCGGGCGCCCAGATGAAGACCAGGTAGGAGAATGCCAGCAACGGGACCGACACTCGCATGTACCACAGGTACGGCTTGTATTTGTCGACCAGCGGCGAGCTGATGGCCGCCGACACCAGGCCCACTACGATGAGGATGGCGCCGGCGATGCCCGCGTTGTCCTCGCTGAAGCCGTACGGCCCGAGAATCTGGTTGAGCAGCGAGGACATGGCGTTGAATAAGCCAACGTACACGACAAACGGGGTAAAGATGAGGTAGAATTCTGGCGAGGCGAGAAGCGCGACCATCTCTCCGGCAAGCGTGGGCGTGGTGGTCAGGTGTGTCGACGTGGCCGCGCCCGCAGACGGCGGAGTCGGTGGGCTGTGGGGGATGAAGAAGGAGGGGATGCAAGCCACGGAGGAGATGATGGAGACGTAGAGAATGGAGTTGGGGAGGTTGCCCGGCTTACTGTTGACCCAGAAGGGGGTGATGAGTTGGCCCAGCGCACCACCGAGAGGGTTGGACAGCGACGCGAGCGCGGTGGCGCTCGTGCGGCCCGAGGAAGAGAACCACAGGTTGGAGTAGCAGGTGGGCGCCGAGAGCACAAAGGGCTGGGCGAAGCCGATGAGCAGCTGGCCGAGCATTGTGGTGCCGATGGAGTTGGCGCGCGTGCCGCCGTACTTGATCCAGTTGCCGATCAGGAGCAGGATGGAGGCGATCATGATGCTGAGTTTGGGGCCATGTTTGTTTAGCGCCCAGAAGGTGACGGGTGTGGCGACCACGAAGGCGAAGAGGAAGGCGGTCGAGAACCAGTTGATAACGGACTCGGTCGTCTGAAAGTACAGCGCCGCCGTCTGGGAAACGGGGGCGAAGGCGAGCCAGTCCCAGGACACGACGATGTTGAGCAACATCAGCTGGACTAGGCCGAAGAAGCGCCGCTTGTAGACTCTGTACTCGATGTTGGACTGGGTGCTGATGCGCGATACCGCCCGGTTGAGTGTGGTCGGATGGGTTGTGTTTGATAGCGGCGATGATAAGCCGGTAGCGGCAGCAGTCGAGTCTGCACTCTTGGGACTGTTTTCACTGAGTTCCCTGGTGAGGGGGCTCATCTGGATCTTGGGCGTTGTTGCCATGTTGACCGCTGTCCTCCCCGGCACGGCACTGGAGAAGGTGGTGATGTAAAGAGGTGCCGGTGAGGGGTGATTACTATGTTACATTCGAAACCATACGCGAAGACCGAACGCCACTGGCTGGCCGTCGTCAAAGGCGCACGCGACCGCAGGGTTTGGCCCTCGGCTTCATGCAAGGCACACGACCGCCTTACCTAATGTTGATGCAGGGAAATCCACCTTTGGTTTAGGCGGTCCCGGCCCTTTGGTTTAGGTGGTCTCGGCCCTTTGGTTCTCCCGTGCGCCACCGTTTTTGATGTTTGTAAGAGCCCTCGTCCCTTCCCAATTCTCTTTCTATCAACCTCTGCTGCCCTCATGCACCTGTTATGTATCGCACACTGCCGCCTGTATCCTTATCTGCCGCATCATGCCCCCTCTGATTCTCCACTGGCCACATCGAAATCTGTCTTCCCTCCCCTTTTGATGTTTATAAGAGCCCTTATCCCTTCCTAATTCTCTTTCTATTAACCTCTGCTGCCCTTATGCACCTATTATGTATCGCATACTGCTACTTGTATCCTTATCTGCTGTATCATGCCCCCTCTGATTCTCCACTGGCCACATCGAAATCTGTCTTCCCTCCCCTTTTGATGTTTGTAAGAGCCCTTGTCCCTTCCTAATTCTCTTTCTATCAACCTCTGCTGCCCTCATATACCCATTATGTATTGCACACTGCCGCCTGTATCCTTATCTGCTGCATTATGCTCCCTCTGATTCTCCACTGGTTATATTAAAATCTGTCTTCCCTCCCCTTTTGATGTTTGTAAGAGCCCTTGTCCCTTCCCAGTTCTCTTTCTATCAACCTCTGCTGCCCTCATGTACCCGTTATGTATTGCACACTGCCTCCTGTATCCTTATCAGCTGCATCAGGGCCCCTTTGATTCTCTACTGGCCGCATCGAAATCTGTCTTCCCTACCCCAATACCCAATACACTCCAATTGCCTTCCTTGTCCTCAGTCCTCACCGCCTTTGCTTCTCTTAATACCGCCCTTTTCAGCCCCTGAAGACCTTTAAACCCCAGTATAATATATTTGGCTGTAGGCCCAGATAGACGTTAATTGATTATAATATATTTAACTCTACTGGCTACATGGCTTGCAGGATTGGGCTAATCCTAGGCGCCGGCCTCGTTTCGTTCCTTACTCCAAGGGCAAACTTCTGCACTCGAATTTTCTACTTTCCCCAACTCAGCAGCCAGCTCATTTGCAGACTTGAATTCTTGAGTCCAGCACTTTTCAATGATATGGCCGAGCCATATATCATCGCTCGTTGATGATAGAGTGTCTCACCGCGGCCAAGTCATTGAACCGCCAACATCCTTTCGATCCTGCATAACACCGAATTGACAACTTCGACCAGTTACAATCTCAAACATTACTGGCCAAGTTGCCCAATGTCTGTCAAGATTGAGTAGCCATGCTCGTCGTCGCCGTCAAGGCCCCAATCAAGAGGCATCAGTGTTGATTCTCCGAAATCAGCGAAGGTAATGTTAAGGTCAGGTTGTATGTCGTGATCGCCTTCGACCACACACCCCGTCGATTCCGAATTCCCTGGAAAGTCGAGGTATCTCAAGCGCATACTAATTATCCCTGCTGAATCACGATCCCAGCTCCACCTCCTCCGATGGTCTTCTCCGCCACTCTGGTTCCGTCTAGATGCACAAACTGGCTGTCATCATTGTCGAATGTTGATACGCCGAGGCAACAAAGAGAAGAGGATCAGACGAAGAAGAGAACTGGCGGGGGGGTGGGCTTGTTCGACGCAGAGCGAGGAAGCGAGAGGTGTTGAAGGAGCTTTCCCGAAAGCGATGCGTAGTAAGGGAGCACCTAAGGCTGGTCTTGCTGCTAGCATTTTACGTTCTTGAGCACTCACTAGCTATCTTATTTTGGAGATCTAGAAGCGTTCAACGGCTTTCAGTATCTCTATAATGGGAAGCCGGAAAACGCTTGGATTGGGATTTCCCAGGTAGTACGATCTAGCTTCAACGCTGAGTACCCTCGGGAGCCATTCTCTCTCTAGCAGGATGAAATCATCGACGAGGATTTTAGGGACCTTGTTGTGAAAATGACCAACTTCAATCCGGAAAAAAGGAGCATAAATGGCTGACGGATGTGTAAATAAATGACACTTGATGGGAATGAATTATACCCGGCATTTAAGAATAGTTGGAACCTTGAGAGCGTAGTCGATCTCTTGAACACCACTCACGGCCGCAGTCCAGCCCTTTTGCACCTTTGTCTCAGACAGAAGACTAAAGAAACAGGATACACGTAGATATGTGAGGATCAATGATAACTCGGACGATTGAGACTCGCCGTGTGCCGAGTCTTGTAAGCTGCGCCACCATCTCACCAGGATCCAGCGTAATCTCGTAATCTCTAATTATCGCTCCACAAGTTTGAGTAGCAGGCGATGATCTTCTCCGTTGTGGGCGGGCACTGGGCCGGCTTTCGCAGGGGCCGAGCGCAGGGCCGGGGCAGGGCAGGGCGCAGAGCCGGGCGCAGAGCCGGGCGCAGAGTCTGGTGCCAATGGCAAAGGCTCGGAGGCCCCTGTGGCGCGGCGTCTTTAACTAGAAACGGGTGCCCGGCGTTAATCCCGGTAGCGCGCGGGCCGTGAGATTGGTTGGCGCGTAAGCCGCGCTTGTCGAGCTTACAGCGCTCGCCAGCTGCGTTCGCTAACCCTGGCCAGCCCTGCAATTGGCAGCCGACCTTTCAGCAAAGATGCAACTGATGATTTGGCCAGTCGATTGTGAATTCAGTCTTTGCGGAAGTCTTGATGGCTTTCGGTGTCTCTGACCGCTGACGCTCACCGCCGCCCACGCTATGCCGCCAGCGAGGCGCCTGCACCACCGCCGCCGCCACGCTCACCCACCAGCGCAGTGACTGCGTCTGACCCTCGATCGCCTCCTAACCGGCTCCTGACTCCTGCCTGCAAGCCCTGAATCAGGGGTGCCTGTGCTGGAGGCAGACGCCTGGGAGTGACTGCTGTTGGAGTGTATCTCCTCATCCTCATCCTCCTCCTCCTCCAGCTCCTCCTCCACCACCACCATCACCAGCAGAATGCAGAGTTTCAATTTTGGCATTGGACGAAAGTCCGTGGCCGACAGCGTCGACGATCGGCGTTCACGCTACGCAGCCAGTTCAGTGTATAGCGGGGTGGTTGAGGACGCCCCAGCGCCCAGCACCGCAGCCCTCTTTTCTCCAGTCGCTCTCCAGGGGCCATTTGAAGAGGAGGAGCCAGGCAACGCTCTGGTAAGCAGGCCAGCGGCCACCCAAGTCAATGTGCCGCCATGGCTAATGTCCCCACAGTCGAATGGCACGCACCTGAATGGCACACACCTGAATGACACACACCTGAATGGCACGCATCTGAACGGCACGCACCTGAATGGCACACAGTCCGGCCAAAATCCATCCGTCCTGAACATCTACGACCCGGTAGCGATGCACCTGCTCATGGAGACAGCCATCAACGACAGCAGCGACTACGAGGTCCTGTCATATGACGAGGTGGAGCAGCTGAAGAAAGAGCGGGCCTTCTTGAAGCACAGAGTCGACGCAACAAAGCGCAAGCTGGCCCTGGAAACCAAGATGCGTGATGCTGCCCACTCGCTGAACCGGCTCTACTCCAACGCTGGACGGCGGCTGAGCCCCGAACTAAAGGCAGATGGCGATGGCGAGAAGCCAACGAGAAAGAGGGCCCTGCGTGGCATTAGAGGCAGCGGCGCCGACCCCCAGTCTCTGGCCGACGGCGAGTACTCGGCCAGTCGGAGAAAGGTGCAAGAGCTTTCGCAGGAGCTGCTGCCGCTAGAAAAGAGACTGGCCGCGTGCGACCGCCGACTACTCGAGCACACGGCCGCCATCCTGCAGATGACCCACAAGGGCCTCCAGAAAAACGCCCGGCAGAACCCGCTGCCTCACAGTCCCGAGAGCATGGCGAGTCAGGCTCGACGCGGCTCACGAACCGATGGCATCGATGATTTCGACGAGCGCAGCCTCTACCAGCTATCCGACTCCGTCGTTGACGCCGAGCACAATTCAAAGATGAAGGGTGCAGCTTTCGGCGATATGACCAAGCAGTTGGATGCGCTTGCCCAGCGCCTGCATACCATGGTTGTGCAGGCGGCCGTGCACGAACATTTCGACGCGCCACCTCAGCCCGACGATGACCCCGTCGCAGGCAAAGCCGACGCCATTGTCAAGGCCCAGATGGTCTACATCGAGCAAGGGCTGGACGCCATTGAAGGCGTCCAGGCTCGTGCCATGGTCGACGCACAGCGCCAGCTGTTCGATTCCGAGGACCGAATTGAGCATGTCAACACCCGGCTAAATCAGCTTCTGGCCCAGACCAATTCGGTAAGCCAGAGCCCCGAGCTGGACCAAGGCGAAGCGCGAGGCAAAGATCTGCCGTCTCAGCTGGCCTTCGCAACCACCCTTCTGAACCGGCTGGAGAAGCGAGTCGAGGTTCTTGTCGAGCAGAAGGACATCCTCACTCGGCAGATTCAGCAGCAGCGCGAGCTCAACAGCAAATCTGACGCACAGCGGGACGCCAAGATCGTCGAGCTCAGCGAAGAGCTGGAGCGCACGAGACAGCTGCGTGAGGTCAGCGGGCAGGAATCGCAGCAGACGGCTGATCAGTTGAACATGTTGATGGAGCAATTGGACCAGGCCCGGCAGGAGAGCGTGCTATTGGAGCAGAAGCACGGCACGGCCCAGCAAGAACTCGAGCAGCAACGTGGTCTGCACGGCCAGGCCGTCGAGACCCTGCGCTCTACACACAGAGATGAGCTGGAGAAGCAGAAGAGTCTGCACCAGCAGGCGCTTGACGAGTCCAAGGCCGAGGCCGAACATCTGCAATCAGAGGTGGTGCGATTCCAAACCGAACTTACCATGGCCAAGGCCGAGCTGGACGGAGCCTACGGCTCGAGAGCACAGCGCGCGGCCGAGATGTCGACAGGACTCAGCAAGAAGAATGAAGAGCTGGAAGACCAGATCAACGCGCTGCAGACGGAACTAAAGGAAACGATCGAAGACTACGAAGTCATGACCAAGCAAAGCCTTGATTTCGAGAAGGAGCGCGATCGTCTGGAGGAGAAGATCGACCAGCTAGAGCGCCGCTGTGACAGCCTCGAGTCGCAGCTGCATGAAGAGAAGGTGAAGGGGTTGGGGTCGGTCCAAGCGGTGGCCAATCAAACAGCATCCACCGCCATCCTCAAAGGCGAGTTCAAAAAGATGATGCGAGATGCACGAGTCGAGCACATGAAGACATTCAAGGTAGATACATGCCCCCGCCGCCTTGCCTTGCCCACCTTATCTTACCCACCTTACCTCGCCCCTCTTACCTCGCCCCTCTTACCTCGCCCCTCTTACCTCGCCCCTCTTACCTCGCCCCTCTTACCTTATCCACTTACCTTACCCACCTTACCTTGGCCCTCTTTTGGACGCCCCAACTGACATCTACAGGCCGAACAGGAGGAAAGGCGCCGCCTCGAGGGCATCATACGAAACATGCGGAAAGAGATGGCCCAGATGGCTCCCGCAAAGAAAGTTCCTTCAACCGCAGTAAACGGTGGCATGCTAGCGCCGTAGTTTCCCCCATGAGGACCACGACGACAACGAGTAACCTAATCCATGTACGACGGCAGGCGCAAGCAAGCCAAGCATTCCAGCTGTACAATATAGGGCCTATGCGGACATAGATGAGCCGCGCCCATTGGCGAGCGAACTGGAAAGACGGGCTTGTGCTGTATGATAGGAGGGTGATGATGATGATGATGTAGGAGTATAGAATACATGGAAGATATAAGCAGTCTGGCCTGGGTGGCGGGCGTCTTGGACCATCCTTCCTAATTAATCCAAAATATGGATTCAGGAAGTACGACCAGCCTCGAGTGCCTTCCTAATTAATCCAAAATATGGATTCAGGAAGTGCGACCAGCCTCGAGTGCCTTCCTCCTGTTTTCCAACCCTTTTTTTCTTCTTCTTTCTATTACCGACTGACACTGGCACAGCACTTTAACTTGAACAGCAATCCTTCTTCTCACCCGTCGAGTCTGCAGCTTCGGCTTGTCACCAATATTCGACATCTCTTGTGATCAGCATTGTATCTCTTTTCACCAGTTGACGGCTGTCTTATTCGCATCCTTCAATATGGCAGCAGTCGCCACAGCCCTTCCACCCCCTTCTCCTCTTGATGAACGGACAAACAGCCCTTCGGATGAGGTCTTTTCACCACAGCCCCTTCATCCACTTTCCCTTGGTGGACACGGCGGCAGCATGATTCGGCGCATGGACTCCTTCCGACGCACCGTTCTCAAGTCTGACTCGGACAGCCTGGCCAGCCCGAGCGACGGCATCTATAATGCTTCACCTGTCAGCTCGGACGAAGCACAGAGTGAAAACAGTCCAAGTATGTGCGGGGCCGAGGACCAAGGCCCTGGGCTCGTTTCATTCCTTCCTGTGCAGAGTGGCTTGCCACGATCGATCATGCTGCCCATTTCACGTAAGTCTCCTCCCTTGGGACACAGTCAATGGCCAGCGCCTCTGCTCGATGCAATCGTCGAGTATCATGGCAGTGTGCGCTCCTTGCACCGCTCGGTCTCTGCACCCCGGCTACGACACGTTGCAGACGACGTGGCCAGAACCAAGGCAGTGCAGGGTTCATATGATCCTGCACACCTTCGACGAGAGCAGTGTCTATTGCAAAGCACTCAATCCATTGCTTGCTGTCAACACTTGCGGTCCCTGTCACTGAATGACTTGGACTGTGTTGGCAAAGCTGACAGTCAGGCCAATGACCCTGCACGCAATTCAGCAACATCGACATCGACAGAGGTATTGCAGGCAGCCAAACAAGGCCCATCTTACCCAGCTAAGCCGGTCAATGGGCCTGCTCAGCGAATGCCGACTCCGCCTGGACTACCTTCTTTCGGCAGCAGAGAAGCCCAGGTGATCCGCTTGGTGCCCGAGAGAAGGGGTGTGGCCCGACGGAGACTCTTTTCATCGTGGGTATCCCATAATACTCATGAATACCATGAACAAGGCACTCACCCTGGTCCGGCGAGTCAAGAAGATAGCGCGTCGGCAGGCGTCTTGAGACGCCTGCTAGGGCCCTCTGGCACGTCCAGGATTGTCAGTGCGCCGGTCCGGGGTCAGACCGGACAAGCTAGGGCGTGTTTGCCTCGAGGGATTGTGGCCACGGCTGAGACTAGAAGCCTCACAATGGCTGATGATGGCACGGCGGTGCGAGGAAGATTTGGCCACAGACAGAGTGGGCACGGCATCGGGGGACGAGATCTCAATAATCATCCTTTTGCCCGCGTCGCCCAGCGGTCGGCGATCGCGGAGGAGGTGAGACAGATCGACAAAGCTTGTGCTGAGATGGATCCAAGGCCAAATGCGAATCATCTGGACCAGTTACCGACTGTGCCCCATGCCTCTCTCGACGCGGAGCTGGAACGCCGCTTGAGAGGGACTGGTCGTCGTGGCGGCTCTACCGGTCATGTGTGCGCGTCGCCCGCCAGCTCCCGATTTGCTTTGCCCCCTCCGGCCTGTCCACGGCCGAACTCGCCTCCAGTAGCTCCAGCGAACTCGCCGGCGAACATGGCCATCGCTATGGTCGATAGGATGCGAGGACCTCGAGATTATGCGCCGATTGAAGGCGGAGACCCACTTGGAGGGGTGCCCAGGGCTGGCATTTCACATGATGGGAACGCGACCAAGCGTAACCGAGGGTACAACTTGATGTTTTGTCTGGGTAGTTGCCATCGTAACACTACCCAAGATGGCGCCCGCCCGCGAGCGCCATGGCTTGCAGGGTGTCAGTGACGTTTCACATGCACCGACTGCTGCAAGAGGACAGAAGAAGGTGCAGGCAAAGTATCCGTACTTGCACATGCATTATTCTGGTCATCGCTTGAACGCAGCAGTAGTAATCATTAACCACCAGCAGTAGTAATCATTAACCACCAGCAGTAGTAATCATTAACCACCAGCAGTAGTAATCATTCACCACTACCAGCAGTAATCATTCACCACCACAGCAGTAGTAATCATTCACCACCAGCAGTAGTAATCATTCACCACCACCACCAGTAATCATTCACCACCACCACCAGTAATCATTAACCACCACCAGCAGGAATCATTGACCACCACAGCAGTAGTGATCATTAACCACCACCACCACCAGCAGTTTCGACCTTACTCCGCTTGCGAGTCTCGCCATCTTCGCTGGCCTCAATTTCCTCCTCTTCCTCTCTAATCGCCCTTTTTCTCCTAGCAGTCTGTTGCTGCTGGTGCTGCTGGTGCTGCTCATCCTCCCCCTCCTTGCCACCTTCAACCAACCCAAGACCAGTCCTCAAGCCTTCGGCCTCGTCAAACGCGCGCTTCCCTTGCTCGCCCGTGCAGTAGCTATTGCGTACCGTGCTGTGGCAGCAGGCATACCCCCACTGGAAGTTGCGCCACCACGACCCCCACACGCTGGTGTGGTTGTTCTGCAGCACGTCCTCGGCGTATTTGCTGCGCGGCGTTGCTTGGGGCGGAGCGTTCTTTGGCCGTCCCGTGGCCGCGTCGTATTCGATGTATTGTTCTGAAGAGAGGATTGTGGGTTTGGCCACAGAAGAGGAAGCGGTAATACTGGAATTAGCAGGCGTGGGAATGGCAGCGCCGTATTTTTCGGCCAGGTACTTCTGCCGTGCGAGTTTTGCCTCGGCGTCGGCGCTTTCTTTCTTTTTGAGGAGAAGTGCGCCTTCGGTCGGGTTGGCCTGGAGGTGGACTTTCTTGGCTTCGTCGCTGCTGGAGGAGACGAGCTTGGTGTCGGCAGTCGGAGGCGCGGCCTGTTGCGTTTCCCATGCGTATCGCTGCGCGCGCTCGAATGCTTCAGCGTCGGATTTGCGAACGAAGCCGTCGGAGACGTCGACTCCTTCGGCGCCTGTGGCAGCTGCTGCATCCATCGACCGTGTCTTGGGATCGTATTTGGCGCTGTCGAGGTCGAGGTTTAGCAGGTACTTGGCCGTGTCCTCACGCAGGCGCAGCTGCCGCGTGGATGTTGGCTGTGTGCGGCCCATGTCGGTCTCTTCGGCGATGCGGTCCCCGTCCATGAGCGCGTCCGGTACCGCGGTCGGGTCTGCTTGCTGCTCGGAGTCTCCGTCTGGCGCCGATGATGACGCAGCGAGCGTCTGCTTCTTCAGGGTCTCGAGATCGTTGTAGTCTTGCACCACTTGGTCGTACTCTCGTGCGTCGTATCCGTTCCATCGGTCGCGCTTGGCGTCCCAGCCGAGGTTGACAGACTCAACCACCTCATCGGCCTGGATGTCCTTCCCCGTCCACTTGGCGCCCGTCTTCCGCGGCCGGTACAGGCATTCCTTTGTCTTGTGGCTGGCGCTGCCGCAGTTCTCGCACGCGCCCTTGCGGTACTTGGTCGCCGCCGGCCCGGACTTCTTGCCCCGGTCGTACCATTTTGCCTTGTCAAGCGTATCCTTGGGCTCGGCCTTGAGGCGCTGGTGTTGGAGATAGTCGCTGTCGTCAAGACTCGAGGCGTAGAAGGGCTTCGAGGCGATGAAGGAGGGGATGTATTGGTTGCGTTCCGTGGACGACTCGGGCGCCGGTTTGGCAGGCACAGAGCGGGACATCGGGGGCGGTGTTATTGTGATGATCAATGAAGGTAATTCATTACAATTACCAACGAGCAGTGGTGGTGGTGTTGACGAACTGGTTGGTGATTTTGGCCTGGTTTATCAAAGTCAAATTGCTGTAGTAAGGCGAATTCAATGAAATCCGTAAGGCAACAACCAGGCAACCAGGCAACAACCAGGCAACAAATCGGGCAACCAACCAGGTAACCAACCAGGCAACCAACCAGGCAACCAACCAGGCAACCAACCAGGCAACCAACCAGGCAACCAGATCGCCCTCTCGATCCCATCCCCTCCTCCACCATAACAATTGACGCCCGGCTCTAATCCATCATCCACAGCCCCTTCCCGACGCGTCATATGTCGTGATTCGCGTCGTGATTCGCGTCGTGCTTCGCGTCGTGATTCGCGTCGTACACTTCGTGATGGGGCCCCTCCTTCGCTCTCACGCGCCGACCACTCCCCTCTTCTGCATACCCCTGCCCTGCCCTATCTGGCTCCATGGACACTTTTCGCGTTCGGCTCAATTGCATCGACCACTATCAGGCTGTCCCCAGCGATGAATTTGACCCGCCCGTGCCGCGATCTGCTGCCCGCCAACATGCCAAAGATCGGCCTCGCGTGTCGGTGCTCCGTGTTTTTGGCGCCACTGACACGGGCCAGAAGGTTCTGATGCATGTCCATGGCGCTTTCCACTACACCTACATCGAGTACAGCGGCAGCTTGGTCCCGGAAGACGTTGATATCGCAATCAACGCCCTTCATTCATCCGTCGATCATGCCCTGGCTGTGAGTTACCGCGTGAATCCATATGACGGCAAACACAAGTATGTTGCCCATATCTCGTTGGTCAAGGGCGTGCCATTCTATGGCTTTCATGTCGGCTACAAGTTCTATCTGAAAATCTACCTTCTCAATCCGCTGCATATGACGAGACTGGCCGACCTGCTGAGAGAGGGCGCCGTCATGAAACGCGTCCTACAGCCGTACGAGAGTCACCTGCAGTATGTTGCCCAGTGGATGTGCGATTACAATCTCTACGGGTGCGCCTATATCGACTGTGCCCATGTCAAGTTTCGCGGCCCAGTGCCCAGGTACGTCGACATGGCCAATCACCTGCACCAGTGGCATGATCGCTCCATCCTTCCTGAGCACATCTCGGACCAATTCCTGCTGCCCAAGCAGAGTCACTGTGCGCTGGAAGTCGATGTCTGCACTCAAGATATCTTGAACAGAAATGCTGTTGAGCCTCGATTCATTCATCACGACTTCATCGAACGCCTCAACCCTATCCCTGAGGGCGCCAAGCTGGTACAAAGTATGGCTGGTCTGTGGAAGGACGAAACGCGAAGAAGGCAGATGCGCATGGGTATTAAAGACCCCGCAAACAGCCCTTTTCCGCCCGACGTTCTCGTCGCCATGTCTGCCGATCTAAGGAATGAAGACGCCGCCGGCTGGATTCACGAACAAGAGTTCAGGGAGAAAGTGAGTCAGATCGCTGCTGAGGAGCACCGCAGCAGCAGTGAGGGACCAGATGTGGCATTCGACACCTTTGTGAATCCCGTTCCTCTCGAGCCTTCTGTTCAGACCGCACTTGAGAGCGTTGAAGATTTTTATCCACATCGAATCCACCGACTCACGACCGGCAGGACCCAAAATGACCTCGTGGATAACCACCAGGTGCTTGTAGATGGGGACACCGTCCACGGCTCTGCCCACGAAGACAACGATGCCGAGGCCGAGACTGCTGTCAATTGCCTCTCAGAATCGGACGAGTCCGCTTCCAATCCGGCTTTACCCAACGACTCCGCTTCCAATCCGGCTTTACCCAACGACTCCGCTTCCGACCGGGCTTTACCCAACGACTCCGATTCCGACCGGGCTTTACCCAACGACTCTGTGCAGTTGGGGGACCCTGTGCTGACACGGCCCGTCAGCTCAGGAGAGTATGCACACCATTCTATTCTTCGAAAGAAGGATGGGCCGATCGATGAGGAAGCAGATGCGTTGGAAATGCCATCAAATTTCACCCACACCCTAGATCGCCCGGTGAAGACATTGAGGAAAGCTCGCTTTGCTGAGGCCCCTATGTCCAGATCCCGAAAACGACGGAGATTACTCAAGGATGCCGATGATGTGTTGCCAGATGTACCATCCTCCGAAGACGAGGGGTTGAATGACACTGCTCTCGACCTTGACGACCAGGACGAAATCCATCCCGACGGCGCAATCGTGACATCTGATCATGTGCCCCGTTCTCAACCATCAGAGCATCCGACTGCCTCGCCATCCAAGCTTCCAAAAAGCTCGCAAAATGCCAGGCTCCCGTTTCCTGTTGTCAAAGACCCTTTGCATCCAAACACGCAACTCCGTTTGAGCCAGAACACAAACCCATCACAGAAGTCGGACTCATCATCTTCACACAAAGGCATCGCACCTCTGCTCACTGCCAAGACACCCCAGAAGACATCTTCGACCAATTTGACCGACTCACCGGCTTCAGCTTTGTCATCAGCCAAAACCACAATCGCCCCCGTTGAGCGGCTTCGCTTTGTCCATTCCCACAGACCTGGCCAAGGAGGCGACCTCCTCATCTTTGCAGCTCGCCCGCCAACATCAGATTTTGTTTCTTTGACGCTGCGCAACCAAGGCTTGCCAGATGTCGTTTATCAGCCAGCCTACTACAGCAATGAAGATGATGTCCCCGACCAAGCTCGCGAGTATGCTGGGCGTGAGTTTAAGCTTGAAAGTGTGACAGTGCCCTATTTGCCCGACTTCGACCCTCATGCCCGGTCTGCGGCCACTTTCGGAAACAAGCCGGCTGCGCTCCTTGACCACGCTGCGGAAGAAGTCAAAGAGAATCAGAAGCGAAAACGATGTACATTTCCATGCTGGTCAATAGCCGACGCCCCGCCGTCTCGCGTCGAAGTCGAAGAATGGCTGGAGGAGGAGGCCGAGGCAAAGGAGACGTTCCATGCTACAGACACAACGTCAAAGCGGCCGAAGGCGGATCTATCGCAGATCGAAGGTCCGACTCAAAAGAACAAACACGGCTTCAAATACTCGCAAAAGCATGGCAGCGCCAACATCCGTCATGAAACCCAATACATGAGCATCATGAGCCTGGAAGTTCATGTCAATACTCGTGGATCCTTGGCACCGAACCCTGAAGAGGACGCAGTCTCATGCATATTCTGGTGTGTCCAGGCCGATGATGACGATAATGGTATTGAGTACGATACCGAACAAGGCCGAATCATGGGCGTGCTTGTAGTGGCCGACGAGCCCGCAACGGTGAAGAATGTCACCCGCAGCCTCGCCTGTATTGTTGTTGAGGAAGAAAGCAGTGAGCTTGATCTTTTGACGCGGTTGGTTGATATCGTACGCTTCCATGACCCCGACATCTTGACCGGCTTCGAGGTTCATAACAGCTCCTGGGGCTACCTCATTGAGAGAGCCAGGTTCCAGTATGATCTCAACTTCTGTGACGAAATCTCACGCATGAAAGCCCAGTCCCATGGCCGTTTTGGCCGAGATCAAGACAAGTGGGGCTTTAACCACACCTCTACAGTCAGAGTCACTGGTCGGCACACCATCAACATCTGGCGTGCAATGCGTAGCGAGCTCAACCTGCTGCAGTACACGCTGGAGAATATCGCCTTTCATCTCCTTCACAGGCGCATCCCACATTATTCATTCGCTGACCTGACCAGATGGTACAGGAGCAAGAATCCACGCGACCAAGCCAGAGTCATGGCCTACTTCATGTCTCGCGTACAGATCGACATTGATATTCTCCAAGCCAATGAACTGATTCCTCGCACCTCCGAACAGGCTCGTCTACTCGGTGTCGATTGGTTCTCCGTCATCAGCCGTGGCTCTCAGTTCAAGGTCGAGTCGCTCATGTTCCGCATTGCCAAGCCAGAGAACATGATCCTGGTTTCGCCGTCACGACGCCAGGTTGGTGGGCAGAATGCGCTCGAATGTCTACCCCTTGTCATGGAGCCACAGTCAGACTTCTACACTTCTCCACTTCTTGTCCTCGACTTTCAATCTCTGTATCCGTCGGTCATGATCGCCTACAACTATTGCTACTCCACCTTTTTGGGTCGCTTGGTTTCCTGGCGCGGCACCAACAAGATGGGCTTCACCAACTACCAGCGAACGAATCGACTGATCGAACTGCTCAAGGACCACATCAATGTTGCCCCAAATGGGATTATGTATGCAAAACCAACCATTCGCAAGTCTCTGCTGGCCAAGATGTTGGCTGAGATCCTGGAAACAAGAGTAATGGTCAAGTCGGGCATGAAGGCGGACCTGGATGACCGTGCGCTGCAACGGTTACTGAACAATCGACAACTCGCTCTGAAGATGATTGCAAATGTCACCTACGGCTATACCTCTGCCTCCTTCTCCGGACGCATGCCCTGCGCTGAAATAGCCGACAGCATTGTCCAGACCGGACGTGAGACCTTGGAGAAAGCCATCGCCTACATTCACTCGGTCGAGCGCTGGGGAGCCGAGATCGTGTACGGAGACACTGACTCGCTTTTCGTCCACCTCAAGGGTCGCACACGAGAGCAAGCCTTTGACATTGGCGAGGAGATTGCGGCTGCAGTCACAAACATGAACCCTCGACCGGTCAAGCTCAAGTTCGAGAAGGTCTACCATCCATGCGTGCTGCTGGCGAAGAAGCGCTACGTCGGCTTCAAATACGAGTCACGCACGCAGACGAAGCCGGAATTCGACGCCAAAGGCATCGAGACCGTGAGGAGAGACGGCACGCCGGCTGAGCAGAAAATCGAAGAGAACGCGCTGAAGGTGCTCTTCCGCACGGCCGACCTGAGCCAGGTCAAGTCATACTTCCAAGCCCAATGCGCCAAGATCATGCGCGGCAAAGTCAGCATCCAAGACTTCTGTTTCGCGCGTGAAGTCAGGCTAGGAACGTATTCCGACAAGGCCATGGTCCCCGGCGCGCTCATTTCCGCACGTAGAATGCTCCAAGACCCGCGTCTCGAGCCGCAATACGGCGAACGCGTCCCCTACGTCGTCGTCTCGGGCGGGCCGCAAGCAAGACTGATCGACCGGTGCGTCGCGCCGGAGGTGCTGCTCAACGACGCCCAAAGCGAGCTCGACGCCGAGTACTACATCAGCAAGAACCTGATCCCGCCGCTCGAACGCATCTTCAACCTAGTCGGCGCCAACGTCCGCCTGTGGTACGACGAAATGCCCAAGTACCAGCGCATCCGCCGCATCGACCTTGAACCACCCACTACTACTAATACTGGTACAACAACAACAACTACTATTACTACTACTACTACCACTACTACTTCGACCATGATGAAAAAAACTCTGGAAAACTACATGAAGGCCTCCACGTGCATCGTCTGTCGCGACCCACTCGATGCAGCAACCACAACTCTTAATCCTCATCCTCATCCTCATCCTCCTCCCCCCTCCCCTCTCTGCACGTCCTGCCTCGCACAACCCGCCCAATCCCTGCTACATCTGCGCGCACGCCTCAGCAAATCCGAGCGCAGACTGGGCCAGTTCGAAAAACTCTGCCGCTCCTGCGCCGGACTAGCCCCCAGCAGCAGCGAGGATACGATTGCCTGCGACAGCAAAGACTGCCCCGTGTTTTATAGTCGGATGCGGCAGAGGGCGGATTTCAAGAGTGATCGGGCCGTTTTGGAGCCTGCAATTCAGCACCTTCAGCGTCGGGGGTCTGAAAATGGGTATGTACATGAACATGAACATGGACATGGAAATGATGAGTTGGAGTGGTAATGTATATATTACGTTGGTACGTTACGGTATGACCAAGTAATACAGTGCTGGGGGCATGCTACCGTTGATGCAAATTGCACTTTCTATCACCACCATAAGAGTTGGTTTACGAGGCGTTCACCAGAGATGTCTGAATTAAATTTTTAAATTTGTATGGCCATCTGGCCTGCTACTCAAAACATTGCCATCATCATCATCATCATCACTACTACTACTACTACTACTCATTATAGCCTCCGACTCCACTGGCTGCCTCCATGTAGCTGAGCGAGCGTTCTCTATTGCTTGCTTCGACCGCTTGAGGCGACAAAGACAGCCCATCATCCGACTCGTCTATTGCATTACCCGTCAAGGGACTTCGTCTGCCCGAGGATGATGGAGACAGTGGCCTTGTGGGCCGGCGAGAATGAAGGGTAGGGGGTATCTTTGACGGCGTATCGGGCTCCACTGCCGTCGACATGCCCTTGGCCTCAGCCTCAGGGGATGGAGGCGCATGTCCATCATGAGAGAAAGCAGATTGGGTGGTGTCCGGCTGGTTTGTGGAGACACTGTCGGGGGCTACATCCGTTGAATCGGATGCATCTTCATCAACTGCATTATTCTCTTCCCGTACATCGGTTGTCTGAAAGTCACTGCTTTCACCGTGACCAAAAAAGTCGTCTCTTGTCAGATCATCTCGTTCCGCAGCAGCCGGACTTGCTGGCTGCGACTCAATTGGGGCCTCGACCACCATGACTTCGTCCTCGCCGCCATTGTCCAGGTCCAAGCCGGCACGAGATCCCTTCCGCTTGTTCAGTGGCGGACGTTTGGCAGCGGTGGGAAGCTTCTCGTCATTGGTGAGGGAGCCCGGAGATCCATTGACATGGTCGCTTCCTGTCTTGGCGAGTGCAGCAGGCCTTCGTCGTGAAAGCATTGAATTTGCCATACCTGCTATCGTCAAGGGCTTTTGGGGTGCGGGAAGCGGCTGGCCGGGCGGAGGTAGTGGTTGACCACGGCCCATGGGTGAAGATGGTCTGCCATTCGCCAACGCGGCGGCATCCTGTCTCCCTGGCTGCTGCCTGTTGCGAGCAAGGACGCCCCAGCCCATAGTCTTTTTTTCAAAATGTTAGTGCATCACTCCTCTTAATGTCGAAGGGTGACTACTGAAAGCACTCACACTCCATTTCTGTGCACTGGCTTGTGCCGATTCCACAGCCTTCTTTCTGTCAGCTGCCGTCAACCACTTGGATCCTAGTGTCGGCGTCTTTGGCTGGGCTGGTTCGCGATGAATAGATGCAGGGCGTGAGTTTGGTGCCGATGCGGCCGGGCTAGCAGATAATCCATCATCGGCTATGGCGTGAGTGAGATCCAACATTGACGATTTAGGTGTAGTCGTGTAATTCATGGTGTACTGTCGATTAGCGACCGGGATGTTTTCGCTGGATGCCTTGGACTTTAAGCTATCCGAGCTTCGTTTGAGTGCCGTCGCCATCGACGACTCAAGAGGAGGGGAACCCGATGCCGAACCAACGTGGGAGCGGGCGGTCAAGTCCTTTAGGGCCACGCTGGCAGAGTCACGCTTTGAAAGCTCGGATGGTTCCGATCTGACACTGTCGCTATCTACATGGCCGATGGTGATCTTGGGGTCAGCAGCAGTAGCAAGGGAGCTGGATCGCATAAGCCGAGGCGGAGATTGGGGTGTCTTGTCGCTGGTAGCGGAATGTGTGCTACTTATCAGACTAGCTGACTTCCTATCGGCGCCAAACCTCTTCGCATCAGGTAATATTGGCATAGTCATATTTCTGTCATCTTTGGTCAAATGCATAGATGATGGGGTCTCGCGTCCCGAGCCTGGCGGCTCGGTCTCGTCCTCGGGAAGGTCGGTTTTCACTTCAACCGATGTTGGTGGCTGCTCTTCGTGTTTCCAGATGCCACCGCGGTACTTTTGGTTGAAGGTGAGCAGGAAGGGGACATCGTCCCAGAAAGGCAAGACCAGAGACTCAGCAACCACTTCCCTGATGCGGCTCTCGATGGCTCTAAGCACCAGGGTTAGGGTAATCTGCCTGGAGCTGACAATTGGTTCGACAGCAAGCTCGAGATGGGGCATCTTCTCGAAAGCGATCCATGCTCGGTTGCTGGGAGGCGGTTTCAAATGCAGCAGGCCGTGGCCACGCAGCTTCTTGACGGTGACGGTCAAAACCAGATCCACATCTCTGGGTTTGAACCTTGTGCCCAGATCGATTCTAGCGGTAGCTCCGAGCTCGAGCCTGAAGTTGCCTGAGTAGTCGATGTCTGCCTCGATGGTGCAGTCGCCATTCACAGTCAAGTCTTTCAGCCGCGGGTTGGTAATAAACGGGGCTCCCGTGCCAAGATCTATCTTTCGCAAGGCGAGTCGGGTGATGAAGTTTGGCTTCTTGACCCGCGAGAGCTTCTTCATGAGCTTAGCACGAACCAAGTCTTCGAACTCTTGGGTCCTGTACAGGGCGAGAAAGAGTCGGCCAACAAGGGCATTGAGCCATCTTGTGGCCAGGTGCTCCTCGGAAGAATGCAGCTTTTGGACGAGGCTGACAATGTGCTTGATGTCGAATGTCTCGGCCTCGGGCATGTCATCGGATGTTGTGCGGCGTTGGTTCTTCAAAAGAGCAAAGTAGAAGTCCTCCTTGTCCGAGACATATTCGGTAAAGAGAAAGAAGGGCAGAGAAGGACCCCTGTCGCCCAGTTGGGTGGGCTTCCTTTTGAGTCTGATGGCATGGCGTTTCGACCACAGCTCGCCCTCAGGAATGGGCTCGTCGTTGCCAGAGTAGATGTCGACGTCATGATAGTCAAGCGAGATGACGTAACGAACTTCAAGCTGCTGGATGTCGTCGTAGAGCATCAAATGGCCGTGTCTGTGGGCATGTCAGCGTGGATCAGCGCGGATCAGCGCGGATCAGAATGCACCATGCACCATGCACCATGCCAAGATTAGTAGCTGCCTACCTTAGGACGACGTAAAAGATGTTGTTAGCTTGCCGGTTGGTCTTCTTGGCATTCTTGGTGGTGGCAGCGTCCTTTTGCGGCTCAATGGTCGGTTTCTGGGGCCGGTCGAAGATGCTGCGGTACATGGTCTGATAAACACTAGGGCTGCTCTCATTGACCACGGCCTCGCCTGCCGGCGCGGCCTTTTCTGGAGGCCGGCCTTTGACGCCGCCGGGCACAAACTCTCTGCAGACGGCAAAGTAGCCGGCGGCAACATCGCCGTCATATTTTTGGTGAAACTTATCTGCGAGGTTATCGGTGCCGCTCTTGAAGGCATCCTTGTCATCGTCATCTCGAATGAGGTCTGCTGGGTCGCCAATGTCAGCGCCGGTGTGAGTGGATGGCGGTGGTGAGGTCAAGTGGATGAAGATGAAGGCGCAGACTAGGAGGAGCGGAAGGAAGGTGATGCCGCCGAGCACATAGACAAAGAGAAACCATTTCAGCGGACCCATCGGGCGAGAGATCGGTGCTACCGATGGGCTCGTCGACGGTCCATCTCTGTTGTTTACGAAGGAGCAACCGAGGCGCTCCTTCCCAGCCCAGTGACGCGCGCCTGCCGTTTGTCCCGCACCTGAACCCAAATGACGCACTTGCCAAGGAAAGGAATAGCCACATGGCCCCTAACTAACTACGGTAAGGCCGCTCTAAGTTAACTAACTCCGTACGCTCCCCTCACCCTTGGGCCCAGTTGCGCCGGCAGGCAATATTATACCTATCTTATTTCCCGCACTATCTAATACACCACCATGTATTAATAAGCCACTCCTCATGCGGCCAGAATGGGTAGGCCGCGGTTTTCGCCGGAAGCGGTTTTTCCGCAGGTCTATATAGGTCATGGGACCCACATAGACAATAATTAATTTATAAGCCACTCCGTTCCACTGGCGTCAACAAATCCATTTGATTGTCTTAAGAGGCTCAAATATAAAAAACCCAGAGGATATCAAGGACTGTGATCTTGCAACTGATCTGCTGGATTCTTCTTCAGCATGATCCCTTGCGGCCTGCTTGAGCAGCAGAGATTCTACACATACAGTCTTGGTACATGGTGGTAGTTGTACGAAGCAAAGTTATAATACTTGTGTAATCGGCAGCACATTACAGACGTTGAATTTGGCAAGTACAAGAAGAATGCAGGAGCAGAAAACGACGGGTTGCGCACCGCACTCTCTTTTTCTACGCAATGATGTTGAATACGACGGTTTTCCTGCCTGGGTCGTGCTACTGCTGCCTACACACGAGTATCTCGCAAATCCGGCTGCTCCCTGCCCCGTCACAGCAACCAGTCAATGCGACTAGTCAACTCGGACTAGCCAGCTCGGACTAGCCAGCTCGGACTAGCCAGCTCGGACTAGTCTTCCCTGTACGACAATTTGCGCATTTCGGCAAGCCGGGAATTGGCAGCGTCGAGGGCGTTGCGGAGCTGAAGAATTTCGACCTGGGAATAGTCAGCACAAAATGGTCTCGGTCAAGACGCGCGCGGCTGTGCATGTCAGCACGTTGGCCTACCTGTTGCTCCATCTCGCGCACCTTGAACTCGTGTCCGCTGAGCTTGGTGTAGTCCTCCACATTGCCCTCTGCCCTCTGCCTCTCCTTGATGATGTCCTGGACTTGGCGCACAAGAGCGCGACAGGCGGCGCCGACAGCACGCGATGCCTGCTCCAGCTTATCCTGAGTCTTGGACATGAGCGTCGCCTTGACTCGGCTGGCGGCAACGAGCTGGGCAGTCGACGCGGCAACATCGTTGGAGGCGACAATCAGCTGCTCCGGGCTGTTCCTTCCACTGATCACGCCGTCGGCCGTCTCGATCAGGGTGTTGGTCGACGTGGCCACAGCCTTGGCGGCCGAGATCAGGCCCTCGGTCCACCGGTTGTTCTTCTTGTAAAAGGCCGTTCTCGACGACGAGCCTCTGCCGCTCGCCACAATCTCGTTCTGTGACTCGGTGGCCGCTTTGATCAGCTGGGCAATGGCATTGGTGACGGCAACAGCGGCTTCCAGAATGGCATCGTTGATGCGCAGCTCGTATGTGGTGTAGCCCTCACGAGGCTTGTTCTTCAGCTTGGCCAGGCGCTGGGCCGCGGCTGCAATGGCGTTTGCCGCCTTGGTCAGTTCGCTGTCGACAAGATCGCCGAGATCGCCGCTGGTGGACAGCTTGGTGCCCTTGGGTGCGAATGCGTCAGCCAGCTTGCTCAGCTTCTGCAGCTTCATCAAGACGTCATGGTTGGAGTTGATCACCACGTCAGACTTCTGCATTGGCTCGAGGCCGTCGAGGCGGAAGGACTGCAGCGAGCGGAAGAAGTTGATCGTCGACAGGGCAGAGTGGCGTGCAGCATTGATCAGCTCGTCCGACTTGCGCTCCTCGGTGGCAAAGCGGGTCAGGCCCTTGGCGTTGGAGAGCACGTCGGCAATGGACGCGGCAAAGATGCTGACAGTGCGAATGATGGCCGAATGGTCGGAGCCGGGCCCGTCGGCGATGAAGTTGTTGAACGCGGTCGAGAACTCGGTGGCCGAGGCCGAGGCCTTTTCAATCTGCGAGAGCACGTAGGGCGCGGTGGCGTTGGCGTTGCCGGCCTGCATGGGCGAGTCCAGCTCGTAGATGGCGTCGTCGACGCGCTGGATGCCGGACTGCAGAACGCTGTCGATCATGTCTTGGATTTTGCTGATGTTGGACTTGATCACCTCGTCGATGGCGCCGTCCAATGCACCGTCGGTCTCGCCGTGGCCCAGCTTGAGCTCCTCCAGCTCCTCCAGGGCCTGCTCCATGCCCGACTTGTAGATCTCGATCTCGTCGTCCTTGTCGCGCAGAGCGGCCTCGTGGTCCAGGTTCCGCTCTCCGTGCTTGGACCGGATGTCGTCCAGCTGGCGAGTCTTGGCACGCAGCGATTCCTCCAGATCGGCCATCTCGCGATTGTACTTGGACAGCATGCTCGACAGCTCCGATCCCTTGGCGCGTTCGGCGGCCTCGGCTCGCTCAAGCGCGAAGCGCAGCTCACGCTTCAGCTTGTCCAGCTCCTCCCTGTGGCTGCCGTGGAAGCGATCCTTCTCGTGCAGAGCTCGGTCGCGTTCGCGGATCATGTCGGCCAGCTCCAGGTTCTTGGTCTTCATTTCACGCTCCAGCCGCTCCCGACGGTCAATTGCCTCCTGGGCCGAGGCAGCCTTGAGCTTCAGCGACTTGGTCGTCTGCAGCAAATCGAGGTGTTCTTGGCGCAACTGAGAATAGAGCTTGGCCAGTGCTTCGTACTTGGAGCGCCACGTATTGACCTGCTCCTGTAGCGCGGCAATCTGGTCGTCCTTGGATTGGGTCTGCATGTGGAAGTTCTGGGTGAGCTGCTGCAGCTGCTCCTCCAGCGCCTTCATGCGCTGATCATACTGCTGCAGCATCAGCTGGTCCCGTTCATACTGTGCTCGCGCATTCAGGTTCTCGCGCTCCAGCTCGGCCATGCGGCCCTGGGTCTGTGCAGCCAGCTGGTCGCGCATCAGCTGCTCGTGCGCCAGTCGCTGCTGCTCTCCCTGCAGTCGTTGCTGCTCCTCAAAGTCGCGCTGGGCCTGCTGCTGAGCCAGCAGCTGCTGCCTCTGCTGCTCCTCCCACTGGGCCTGCAGCCTCCTCTGCTCGGCCTCGTACTCGTCCTGCTGTCGCTGGGCTTCCCTGGACCAGAAATCCTCCATGTCCTTCGGGTCCGGACTGCCCGTCTTGGCCACGGGCGAAGGAGCACTCTCAATCTCCTTGGTCGGCCGCCGAGGAAGCGCCGGCTTCGTGTCGTCCTCCGCCAGCAGCCCCGGCGGCTCCTGCGGCAGCTTGGGCACCGTGATCAGGCTGGTCAGGTAGCGCAGGTTGGAGCACTCGTAGTAGAACTTGACCAGCCGGTAGTGCTGGCCCTCGTACCGCGTGCGCAGAGGCTCAAGCGCGTCGTCGTCGCCCGTGGTGGTGTGCATGGCCCGCAGCATGCTCGTGATGAACTTGTAGATCCCGTAGCTCTCCTGCACCAGCGGCACCAGCGCCGCAATCCGGCACTCGTTGTTGGCCCCGCCCCTGAAGTGCGAGAAGATGAGCTTCTGGAAGGTGTCGATGAGGTCCTGCAGCGTCATCAGGTCCGAGATGGTCTCGTAGCCCTCGTTGGGGTCGTTGATGGACTTGAGGCTGATGTACTCCTCGTACTCGAACAGGCCGTTGAACTCGGCGTGGTTTCGATGGAACTGCAGCTTCTGCAGCAGGAAGAAGACGTATTCACGGATCAGCGGCCCGTAGCCGCGTAGGCCTTCGCCGTGGATGGCTCGGGCCAGCGACTCGACCCAGCTGACATTCTGCTGCGCCTCGCGCACCGTGATCGGGTGTCCCTCCTGCAGCACTTTGTGCACCGTGATGAGCGCCTTGAACGTCTGCACCTCGTCCGCCATCACCGGCTGCACCTTCATGCCGGCCCAGAAGGACAGTGAGCTCTTGTGGTCCCATGTGTACACAATGCAGCTCCTGACGTGTTTCCGCTTGGGCGCTGTTTCCTCGATGCTCGTGGCCTTGCGGATGTTGATCACTAGGTCGGATTCTGTTCTCGACGCATCCGTGCTGCGGCCGGAGCCCCCTGCATAGGCCATGGCTGCCGGCGGTGGCCCAACGCTGCGACGTCAAAAGCTGCGACGTCAAAAGCTGCCACGTCGAAAGCTGCTAGGGCCGCGGCGGCGACGGCGGCGGTAGCTAGGGCGACGGCGGCGGCGGCGGTAGCTAGGGCGGCGCCGAGTACGCGTGCGTCGTCGTCGACGGTGTGACGGGGAGGCGAGAACGGCGGTGATGATGACGGGAACAGTGCTCCAACGGCGATATTACGATTGCGTCTCACTGGCTCTCCGCCCTGCACTGTGCATCGCAGGCAGACGCGTTTTCCGCTACGCCGCCCTGCTGACGGTGGCGTGGCCTGGTCGACCTTGGCACCGCCTCCTTCAGCAAGAAATTCTTTCTCCCTTCTCAATGAAACGAGGGCCCTGACACACACCATCGTCGACATTCATTGTCACACATTCCAGCTCATCGAACTAGAATAGCAGCTCTCGTGATTACAATAGCATTCCATACAACTAAACAATGGGTGGCCTCTTTCTGTTTGATCAACATCTTCCACATCCGTCTTCGTTAACGAAGCCATCATTTGTCCCAGTGCAACAAGGCGTTGCCGCCCACAACGAGTTTTGTGCTTTCCGAAGCGAGAGTTCTCTAATCCCAGTCGACACAGGCCTAGCAAGGATAGTAGTAATGCCACAATGAAGGTGGGAAGGTGGGGCAGGCTGTCGGGAGTCCACACGAGTCGTGGCCAGGAAAGGCCTTGCCAAAAAGGTCACCCTTGACAGTGGCACATGTAGTCAGCAAAATCGTCAAGCTTGTGCTCAATGCGCGGAGATGCTTGTCTAGATGCGGCCTTTAAGTATTTCATTTATGTTCTATGGCGCCGTCGGGTTTGTAGATGACTATTCGGGCTTCCACATGTTTGTGTAGTGATGCAAGATGGGGTTGCGATTGATCGCTCACTTGACATGGGATTCAGAGGTAGTTTACAAAGCCACATATATATGTTAGATGGCAGATGAGTTGCTCAAGGCTATGGCAGGAATCTGCCGCTTCTATTTTTCCGTGATGTGCACCATCTGAAGATATCCCAGCAAACAAGTGGAGAGTGTCTTAACCCCTAAGCAGACTGAGGCCTCATGCCAAGAGGAACAACCTTACCCTAACATCGACGGACAGCTTAAAGTTGAAAAAGATTCTGTTTCTGACAATTGTCATATATCGAGATGAATTCAAGGCAAACGGAGATCTTGACACCCTTGTTGAGAGTGCACCCTTCAAGTTACACGCTGAGCCACTTCCAATGTTATGTTACCGCTGGTGTGAGAAAATGTGGTTGACGGGACTCTAGCTGTTAACTCTGGGTCCTGGATTGAATCTGGCAGATGGTCTTCGCCAGCCGGCAAGATGATCTGTGTATACTTTGTTGTTGGACCTAGGGCCGCCCTGGTGGCTGCCGAGACACCGAAAGGTCAGGTAATTTACTTTCAGTGCTCAGACCGCATTCTTTGGCATCGATCTTCTGTCACATTTTCCGGCATCCACATCTATCTCCATAAGGATCGGATCAAGCTTGATAGGATTTTACTGCAATAATGGGGGTTGCATGTTAGCCGTATCGTGAACAAGCGTATCAATTCCTTGTCTCTGGATCATTGTATCAGTACAGCCGATCGGACAAAGCACTTCCTTTACCAAAAGGTGAGAACAGGGCAGCAGTAGGTCCAAGCGGCCAAGTTTCAGTCAAATTTCTAGACCTTACATCATCTCTCATGAAACCCTTTAATCTGCGGCATCATCGACATTATCACTTCTCATCCACAACATACAGCAGAAGATAGGGACGACCGGATTGATTGCGATCGAAGCGAACAGGTACACTCCTCCATCACGAAGCTTTGGAAAAGCACTCCCTTTCCGGATTGAAGGTGCGGACTTCGGGATATCGCTTTGCTCTTCACATTTTCTAAGAGAGCAAGCAGCGCCTTTTTGGATTTTCTATGGATTTATCTTAACATCCACCATCTCAAGCGTTGAAGCCGCTCTTGAATAGCTGTTGAGTTTCAACAGTTATTTGTTTGAGATGTCTGAGGACCAGGAACTGCGTCGATGCTCTTCGTTAAGCTGTCACTGGGGTCATGCGATGCTGTGAGGTGTAGCAGCCATTCTCAAGGTCTCCACGAGCAGTCCATATTCAGCTTCTTATTTACGTCTCGGCAGTTGCGGTAACTATCGGTACTGCAATTCACCTGGCCACTCTACGGCGTCTGAGGACGCAGGTGTACATTAGCCAATCTGCATGTTGCTCTCGCTGTATTCTGGATGATTTAAATCGACCACCTACCAGGATCCCTGACTCTGGCCACATAGAATCCGATATTCAGCACAATAAGGTTCAGAATTAAATATGTGAAAGTGTTGTGAGGTGGTGCAAGTTCAACTTTCTGTGAAGTTCGCAATAGGAAAATTCCGTGGGTCGAGTTATTCACTTGCTTCGACGGCAGATTTTGAAATACACGCTCTGCCTACTTCACTGTCGCCCCCCCAACCTCCTCGTGGCGACGTATATCCCGCTCGAATTTTCTTCCTTCGTCACATTCATCATATCTCACCAATTCTTTGACTTCAGCCTCAACCTCTATCATCTGCCTCCGTTCACGTAACCTTCTCAACTTGCCAAGTCGCTAATCAAAGTCTCTCAACGGACATCTTGGTCCTGGGCGATTGGCACAATGAATGGCTCCATGGAGCTTTCGGCCTCCTGCTACAATCCCCTCATGATGAACCCCATCGATACCATTTGGCAAATGGGAATGGCCTCCCTGTTCTCCAACAACACTCAGGTCCTCATTCCACTCGACATTGCAAATGCCATCGGTGAAAATGGCATCAATGAGTTGAAGTCTCGCTTCAGGTAAAGTCGTCCTCTAGCTAGTTAACCTGTACGGAAATGTACTAATGGTCTTAGTGGGTTCTTTGGCGGTGCTTCAACTACTGCACGCAAAGATCTCAACAGCAAAGTGGTTCGCATCTGCCTTCTGTCAGACTCTCCCGCTTCATCTACACTGGAGCTTGACTTTGCAAGCCCTCCTGATTCAACTCCTTCTCCTCACTTCTCTACATCTGCTGAAGTTGTCTCCGCTATTGGGTCTCTCCGCTCTCCTGGCAAGAAGGCTAAGGTCCCACGGCCACCAAACTCGTTCATTCTCTATCGACAGGAGTATCACCCAAAGTTGAAAGCTCAGAACCCAGGTTTGCACAACAATGACATTTCGGTCATCCTTGGCAAGCAATGGGCGTATGAGCCAGAGTCTGTCAAAGAGAAGTACAAGGCTCGAGCGAATGCCATCAAGAAGCAGCATGCCGTTGAGAATCCTGGTTATCAATATGCTCCACGTCGACCTTACGAGAAAAAACGCCGAATGACAGCTCGCAAGCTTGCTCAACTTGAGTCTGCTGTCAATGACCAAACTCAAGGATCAGCCGACAGCATCATTGATCTCACAGATAGCGAGCAAACTCAAGAGAGCAATGACGACCTTGCCAAGGATGTTGATCAGCAAGGCATGATGACTACGCAGCCATTCTCCATGTCTGCCATTGAGGAGCTCGTGATTCAACGACCTGCCATGAACGGCACTCTCTCAGGACCAAATCATGTGGCCGAGATGTCTGTCCTCATGCCCATGAGCCACCTGAATTTCTCCAATTTCGAGCAACAGTTTGCTGATCATCTCACTCCATCGCAGTCTCATGATAACCTTCCTTTCGACACCGTCAATCGTGAAAGCATGACAGCCACCACGGGCCAGCATGTCATTGACGATCAGGACTTTATGAATTCTCTGATTGACTGGGAAGGCATTAAGAATGATGCTGACATGATTCAAGAGATCATACAAGAAGAGCAAGACAATCTCATCGCTGAATTTGGTGGCCCAGATCTCCTCTACGTAGAGGATGCCTCTGCTAAATTCCATGCTGAGCTTGAGCGTCTCAGCAAGTTGATCTGAGTATATGACTTTGGAAATCATCTTTCACGCATGGTGCTACCGATAACAATTACCTCCATCAACCTTGTCCTCATTCAGAAAGCCAGCATAACCTCACTCAACAACACCGAACAAGTCTCCACCGCCCTCTCGTTTCTCGACCATGCCCAGCTGCGCATCGCCACGGACTTTGTACTTTTCATATTTCTTTCAACAGACGTGCCTTACCGCGGCTCGCTCCAAGATCCGAGCAAATGTACCTCCAGTCCCCACCAGCCCGCGCCAGCCACTCATACGACGACGACGACGACGACGACCACCTATGATGGCCACAGCTGAGCCACGTACGAACGAAATCCTCTTATTCCATTCTACCCCCCTAGTACTGGACGCCCACACTTTTGCCCCTCAACCCTGGAATTCCCCTTGGCCATTCACGACAGCACAAATTGATTTTCCTTTCTCGGTTCTTTGTTTTTTTTCTCGGCACAACCAATCGAACTCGGCACATCCGAACACCATGGAAAATTCAGCAACCACCATCTGGACTGCGAACATGCATGGATGAATGGGGAGCCTGGCATTCACATTGACAGTGGACACGAGAATATGGGGCATGGATGTTCATGGACATGGTATGAAATTGCGTTCGTGCAATGTATTAATGGAAGGGAGCGAAGAACGCGTTGAGCCTGGCACTGGAACCAACAGCTAGCTCCACGTCCCCTCAGATGGATATGTCTCTTATTAGAGACCCTAGCGCTCATGTACACTAGTTAGACAGCCTTCACACCCATAGAAAACTTAAGGCTTGTTCACAATACGTCGCGCCTTTCGAGTCGATTCTAGTAGAAAGAAGGAGCCCCGTCCCACATCTTTGCCTGCTTCATCCCAAGCTTATATATACCAAGGCAATTTCTTGGCTTGCGTTTGGACCACCGCACAATCCCAGCAAAAGCACTGTTGCGGACGGCTGACAAGAAAGTGGCAGGAACCCTCAATGCTGGTTTTCGGTGGCAAGGAGGGGCTGGGCATTGATCAAGGTGAAGAAGGATATGTGACTCATCTAGCAGTAGGGTGGTTGGGATAGAGGAGGCGGGATGAATCAAGAAATGAAGTGTCACTTGGGGCCTGGACGAGGTAAATGAGAGGGGTTGGTTGGCGCTGGTGCGGGAGATGCAGGAATGGAGGAGAACAGGAGGCGGGTGGGGTGGATGGAGGAGCAAGGGTCGCACAATGGAAAGGAGCACGAGTGTGGAGTCTTGGCGAATATCATGCTTTGGCTCGAGTGCATTGTTGTCTGCAGCATTCCGCAACGGTCTTCTCCTCAGTTGCGATGGTTAAAATGTGGCATTTGAACCTGCAGATATGTCATGACCATCAATCGCCGGCTAGAATGTCGATTTGTAAATGGCCCACCGTCCGGGCCGTCCAGAAGGCCTCCATCTGGTCAGAAACTGTACCATCGATGGAGATATCCCAGCATTGGCCAACCACGTTTCGTCGCCGCATTTGAGCCGGCCGCAATCTCTGCCGTAGACGGTCGCGGACATGTTCAGCAGGTTCGGAAAACCTACCGATGGCAGTTTAATGTAAAACTTTCCTACGAGACGCAGTATTATCCTTCTTCATCTTTGCCATGCGCATCCCAGTCGCTGCACCAGATGAAGGTCTGACATCTCCACTGCGTGTTTCTCTCTTTTTGTCCGGTCGGGCCAAGAGGCCTGGCACACATCCAGAAGCTCCTACCGCAATTCTCGCCCTTCTTCTTGGTGACCATGGTCTTGCATGGCTCGCTATGCTCGCATTTTGGGGCGATAGGTTTTGCGAAGAGCTTGCCCCAATTCTTCTTGGAGGCCATGGTGGCAGCTTCAGCAGCTAAGATCTCAGCCTCGTCGGGGATAGGCGAAAGATCGTCAGACATTTGGGATGAAGGAATGGAAATTCCTGCTTCGGAGGAAGGCGCTAGAGATGAGTCGACAAGAGGCTCGGCAGCAGCAGCTGGCACAGTCTTGGCTGTGAAAAAGCCCTTGAGGCTCTGCTGGCCCTTTGTCGTCTTGTTTGTGGCTGTTTGAGGGCTTCTTTTTAGTTTTTTGGCTGGGGAGCGAATAGGATCAACCTTCCTCTTTACAAAGACTGGTGTTGAACCATTTGTCGAGGTGTGTGTGGACGGCATTGGTGGAGAAGCTTTGCCTTGCGACAGCACTTGGACTTCATGTGCTTCAGAGGAACTGCCGCTGGCTGTCGTGAGCGTTGGCGTCCTGCTGAACATGTCTCGGATGCTCTGGCGTTTGTCGAATGCCTGAATGAGCTTGCCGGACATTGGTAGGAGATTACGGCTGGACCATTCCGTCTTCCTCAGCCCATTTTCAAACATTCCACAAGGATTGACAATGTCGAGGATATGCTTCTCTTCGCCATTCACATCCACCCTATCCTTCGTAACGGCGTAGACAGGACAGTGGTCAGAGCCCATCAGGCCTTCTTGGATGTCAGACTCTGAAAACCAATCTTTCATTTCATGGCTGCAGACAACATAGTCGATTCGCGCGCCATAGTTACCCGGCCTAGCATTGACTTTTGTCTCCCAATGGGTATACATGCCTCTTCTTCCTTCATGGAAGCCTCTGGTGATGTCCCACATGATCGGCTTTTCCCTTCCCTCGTCTCGCTCGCCGAGCACCTTTCCTCCCACAAGTAGCTGATTGAACAGCCTCCTGGCCGGCACAGAGATCCACTCAGCCTGGTCAATGCCTCGCTTCCTCATCACCTCTTCAGCCGTAGCGGTATCAATCTCCTCTCGGGAGATGTTTAGGTCACCAGCCCAAATCACTCGCTTACCCATGGCGGACAGATTGCGTATCCGAGCATCGAGCATGTTGAGGAAGGACATTCGAAAGCTGGTCCTCGTCTCATCACGCTCTGCGGGGCAATACGTGCCAATGAGGACAAAGGCAGGAAACTCAAGAATGACGCAGCGGCCCTCTGAGTCGAGAGTAAAAGGGTCAATCTCGGATTGTGAGAGTTGCACAAGGGATGGATAGCCGCCAATTTGCTGATCATCCGGCAGCTCTCTGAAGCTGGTGCTGCTGTTCGGGGCGGCGAGGAGCCCGGTGATACCCTCTTCTGCTCTGATGGGAGCGCAGGTGGCGTTGCGGGTGTAAACGACGACGCCAGAATAGCCTGGCCATGTCAGCTGGATGAACTTGCTGTTGTTTTGGCTGTTTGCTGCTGACTAACTAACCCTTCTTATACTTGGGTAGACTCCAATAGTTGTCCCAGCCGGCTACGAGCACCATATCATCGACCAGGTCCTTCCTCTGGATCTTGGTCTCTTGGAACACGGCAATGTCAGCCTCGAGGAGATCCAACATGGCTGCGAATGTCCTCTTGTCGCGCCATGGCTGATATCCAAATGGATTTCTAATCCCATTGACATTCCATGTCGTGATTCTGATGCCCATCTTGGGTGACTGTTGATCTACAAACGTCTCGCTCTCATCTCCGCCTCCCCCCCGGCCTCCTCCACTCTCATACGAGACCGTCGGCCGCAGGATGCGCGTTCATGAAAAGCAGACGAATCAACTAACCAAGCGCCAAGGTTGTTGGTTGTCACTTCCCCGCCGCGCTGTATACACGCATTCACATGACCTCGACTCCGCACTTAAGCGCCTTAACACCGCCGCCAAGCATTTTGGGAAACCTTAATGGCCTCGCCCTCCCGAACGTCAGTCCACCCACTGACAACCTCGACATTACTCACTCTTGCACCGGCGTACAGCTCCCAAATCTACCATGTCTTCGCGTCTAGGCCTGCGCCTTGCGCAGCGACAGCTCCGACAGCTCCGCTCGCCCGTCTTCCGCCGCTTCCAATCCACGTCCCACAGCGATCTGCTCCCCCGCCCCGGCGAGAAGCTCACCGGAGCTGCCGACAATGCTTTCAACCGCGAACGGGCAGCTGTGAAGGCACACGCTGCTGCTACCTCAGGTACGCGGCGCTCCTCCCAGAGCTCCAGAGCAGCTCCGCTTACCCGTCCCCACCTGACCCCAAATACCAACGGCCCTACTAACGCAATACCCGAAACGGCATCTAGGTCTCTGGCGGCGCCTGTCCATTTACGTCGTCATCCCCGCTCTTATCCTCGGCAGCATCAATGCCTACAACCTGTGGAACGAGCATTGGGAGCACTGGGAGCATCTGCCGCCTCTGGAGGAGCGTATCGAGTATCCCTACCAGAACATCCGGACAAAGAACTACTTCTTCGGAGACGGCGATAAGACCATGTTCTGGAACGACAAAGTGAACTACCACAACAAGGATAAGACTACTTGAACTGCAGATTTGGGCTGTGTGGAGGAGGGCGAAAGAAGGAGAAGAAGTGGAGAGCGAAATCGAAATCGAACGTGACCCTTGGCGAGAGTCTCGTTGTACATATGCTATGAAGAGGTAGAATCAAGAGAATCATCAGTTGTCATTGTCGTTCTGATTCATATCTTCTCATTCCATATCATCCATGCCTGTGTCGGCGTAACTCGGCTAACTACCAACGTAACTCAGCCAACTACCTGCTTCTCCCTCGACTATTTTCAGCCAACTTGACAGTCCACAATACATCCTCCAAGGTTGACCATACCCAGTTCACGTTATCGCAATTGGGCAGCAGGCGGGCGAAAAGCAGGACGTCATTTGCGTTTTCATGCGACTTGTACCCTATATCACACACGTATATTCCCATGGGCTTCCCATCCAGCGCATCTGTTTCAGAACGCCAGAACGTGTGATCATGGCCGGGAGAGCGGTGGCGGCGAGGCATTGCGAGGGAAATCTCGACGGGTAAAATCTCAACGGGTAAAATCTCGACGGAGTAAAATCTCGACGAGGCAAAATCTCGAGGTGTGTCTTGGGTGTCGTAATTGGTATACTGTTGTTGGCTGGATATTTCTGCCGATGCTTGATCTCCTTGGCCTGGTGTTTCTGGTAGACAGATTCTGAATCCTTTTATATATGCTGGAGTTATAACGGTGACGGCAAACGCCCGCCACAGTGCCAAGACACGTAGACACACTTTGTAGAGTGTCCGTTTGCACAAACACATTGATACTCATACATCCAAACTCGCTTGTCAAACGGGGCAGGCGTGTGGCGGGCATAGGGCAAGCATGGGGCAGGCATGAGGCAAGCATAGGGCAACTGCAAGGTCGCCGTCGTCGTCGCCGTCGCCCGTCACCCATTGGCTTTCTCATATGCTCGCCGCACTTCCAAATACTTGGCTGCCTCTTCGTTGGCCAGCTGCATGTCACCTCTCCAGTGCATGACGGTTGACTTCTTGTACAGCACATCCAACTGCCCCTTCAGATCTTCGACGAATTTCCACTGCTGAAGCGCGGTATCCAGATACTCCATCGCTTTGCTCACGTACCCCTTTCTCTCGCCCTCGTCCGAGCCGGCCAAGGCAATGAATGCGTCGGCCAAACACGAATATGCTCTGGCGATGAGGTCGCAGTCATGGTACTCGAGAACCTGAGGCATGATGGCTTGTAGCAGTTCTATTGCCCCTTGTTCTTCTTTCGCCGCAATGAGCACGTTGGCCAGAATAGTCGTGCTTTCCCACAATGCCGGGAGCACTCTTGCTCTGTAGTTGATCTGCGCTGCTTTCATCACCAGGCTAAAGCCCTTGAGAGGCCTCCCTGCCAGCGCCAATATCCTTGCTTTGAGATTCAGCAGCCGCGCGTGCACCGCCACGTCGGGATTGTCCGTCTCGGTTCGCTCAGCCAGTTTCTCCACCCTTTCAAGAGCTTTCTGCAAGTTGCCCCTGCGGATCGAGACCTCAATCTGCAAGAAGGCGAGGGAGAAGCCAATTTCGAAATCAGGCGCCCCTTGGCCCTCGAGCTGAGAGGCAACAAGCTCTGCCGTGTTTAGATCATCACGATGGATGCACCGGCGCAGCTTCAGCAGTCCGGAATAGAAGGTGCAATAATTCTTGTACTTCAGAACCGTCAAGGTGCCAGGCGAGACTTCCGACATGATTGCCTCTGCTTCGGTGTATTTACCTTGTTGTGTAAGCAAACTGGCCATCCGACACCGACACTTGAGAACATCTTCGACTGGCGCATCTTGCGCATAGCACTGGAGAAAGGTCTCGCTACAGGACCACGCTAGATGTGTTAGGCCGACTCTTGCGAATGCGGATGCGCGGATGAGGAGTGCCGGGCCGCCGATGTTTTGTGTTGCTTTGGTGACATTGATGTGCGATGCCTTTACAATGTTCTCGAATACGGCGGCAAGCGAGTCGCCATGCTGTAAGCCGAGCTTTGCTTCGGACAGCAACGACGTTGACAGGAGAGACCACATCTCGGCATCTCTGGCCCTTGACTTCAGAAACTGGAGTCCTTCGATCTCGCTGCCCAAAATGCCCGACTCTTTAATGTTCTTCATCTCGGCCGGCATCGTGCGGCCAAAGTGGTAGAGCCAGCTCATGCAGAAGTTGAGACACATCGTATCTCTGTTCTCTCGAGCGGTGGCAATCGCCTCCTGCATGGCAGGTATGGCCTCAGTGAAACAGCCGAAATCGGCCTGGAGGATGGCTAGGTTGAGAAGCGCATATTGGTAGAAGGTACGGTCGCGTGACTGCATGGTGTAGTCAAAGTACCGACGCAGGCTGTCGTAAGCCGAGGTGTAGTCACCGGCCCGCCACGAGTCGAGAAACTTGAGATAGTGGGAGAGCTTCGGCAGAGCATAACCAGATTTGGACATGTTGGCCAGCGTGTTGCGCATGGCCTCTGGCAAACGAGCACCCAGCCTTTGCATCTCCGACACTTGGAATTCCATGAGTTTCTCAATATCACGAGTGCTATAGCCGTAGTGCAGCTGCTTATCCGGCTCTAACAGCGGTCGGTACATTATATGGGCAAGCGGATGGGACGTGTCTATCTGAAGCTCTGCCAGGTTCGCGTCAAGTAGGTTGTGGTTGTGACCGTGTGGTGGATTCTTCCTCTCAAATTGCTGCCTTGTTGGAGCCCTGTAGATGATAAAATCTTGCCAGAGAGTAATGGCGTCTTGGAATTGTAGTCGGGTGTATTCGAGATGACACCTTCGGATGAATGCACCGAGTGGAGATGTCCTGACTATCCTCCCATAGGTACCTTCGGCCATCGTCACGCCCGTCTCACGCTCCATGAGGATCTGGCCCCTTGACTTTGCCAAGACTCCCGGCAGCATCTGGAAGAAGTGGTCAAGTGCATCGGAACAGTCAATCGCCCACAATCGTTTCAGAAGCAGATCACTGATCGCCCTACCAGGCATGATTGAGACATGTTTTGAGAGCGCGGTCTCGAAGACTGAGATAGGGAGAATGTGCTCGAGATCCTCAATGGCCGATGCAGCATGTTTGCTGTCAGGCAAGATGTGAGCCAGTAAGAAACTGAGGACAACGGTAGACTCAGACGTCGGCACGACGCCTTCATGGTACAAGAGCCCCAATGCTAATAGAGCGACCTTGGAGGGCGTCAAGTATCGAGCCATGGCCAGCCATACTTGAGTTCCTATGAAAAGGCACTGTATGTATGGTGATCTGAATACTGCCTTGTCCAGTTTAGCTCCCATGTGATCTCTTGACCGCCTGCCCGAATAGGTATCGCGCCAATCTGTTGATTTACTCGACCATTCAGTGTATAAATACACGCACCATCAATTCTTTCATTCTCTCTGTACACTCTTACTATAATCTTTAGCCTAATCTCCTATGTATATAGAGTTCAGCCCACTCGGTTTCACTCTGCCGTGCCTCTATTCAATCCCGAAAATATCGCTCCCCTTCTCACCTTGGTTAATTAATTAGCCCTTTGCTTTACCTGTACTGATCATTAATTAGCCCTGAGCGCCCCTATCTCTTATTACTCTCCTCTCGCTAGTTAACAGGGAGTCTGATCTTACCCGCTTTTTTTCCTAATGCCCAGCCACAATACCTATACATGATGTCCTTTAAGGCCGCCTACTGCAATACTTGAACACCTCCCTCTGTGCGACCTGAACCTGATTCCACGCTGGACTGACCCTACCAAATCCCACCACAAGCTGCTTCCTGCCATGTGTGTCAAGCCTAGCTGAGTCAGCAACCTCTACCCGGCTGCCTAGCTACCTGACATGTCAGCTACGTCGGACCAATTCCCCCGCTGTGGGGCGGGGACGAAGAGAACGGGGTGAGAATGGGGCGAGAATGAGGCTAGGGTGAATGTCTGTGGGACAACCGATAATCTTTCAAGCTATCATAAGCGAGGCAGACTCGGTGGACTTGCCCGGCGTGCCTCTGGCACTGCACACCTTGCGAAGCTGAACTGTGACTTGGTCAATCCCTGGGCACTCACAATGTGACAATAGTCTACAATGCCGATCAACCAGGTCACCGCAAACGACGAGGCCAATCGCGAAAGTGGCTCACCCATTAGCCTGGCTGCGCCAACAGCTACTACTGCAAGCGGGCTGCACTCTTCAGTTCCGCTGTCAATCAGGCCAAAACCAGAGACAAGGCAAGAAAAAGCAGAATCAAAGAAAATACTTGCTAAAATCAATGCTGATCTTGAACCAATTCTGAAAGAATAATTGGAACTTGCAAATGTTCTTCGTCAACTTGATCTGAAAAATAAACCAGGGAAAAGGCCTGTTTGGAAGTGGGATAAGAGGCATGGGAAGCTAGTACGGGGAGATGGGAATGGCATTGACTGGTTTCGATATTGTAGGGAAATTGTTTTAGCAAAGCTTATTCCATTTGTAAAGGAATTAGAAGATTCGGCCAGGGATAATTGTCCAAAAGGACGGTGCAAAGCCTCATATATCAGCATACAAGACCCAGTTATATTCCCTGGACGGAGTAAGGGAATTAGTTTGGCCAGGGAATTCTCCAGATCTGAATATGATTGAGCCTGGTTGGCCTCACCTAAAGCAGGTCACCACAAAGAAAGGAGCACCACGAGCCAGGCCAGGTTGCATTATTCATGGAGTGAATTGGAACAATGGTGGATTCAGAAGTGGATTGAGCGGATTCCAATGCATATTCGGAAGATTATAGGGTTAGAGGGGGGGATATAGAGAAGGGCTGGATGATGAGGCAAGAAAGCTTCAAGCACCCTTAGAACAGGAGCCAGTGGAAGAGGATAATGAGGATGAGTCTCTCTTCTCATCGTCGATTATTTGAGTCCTATGTCCCGGTCAACGGGTAACCAAATTGATGGGCCTCAGTTACCAATCCTTGAAAGCAGTTGTTCCATCTGCTGCCTCTGCTCCGCCATCTGCTGCCTCTGCTCCGCCATCTGCTGCCTCTGCTCCGCCATCTGCTGCCTCTGCTGCTCTGCTACCCTCCTTTCCTTCTCCCTCTCCCGCTTCTCATCCTCTAGCTGTCGAATAAGTTCATTTACATTCGGGGGCTTTTTGAAACCGTCGCTGTCTTGAGCTTGCGAATTCTCTCGGGAACTGTCGGCCAGCGAAAGCTCAGATGTGGAAATGGAAATGGTGCTGGGTACTGGTAATGCTTTTAGAGCATCCGTAAGCCGACTCTTGTGGACTGCAGAGTGAGATTTGAGAACATTACGGACAACGTTGTGTAAACCAAGTAAGCCATTGCCAGTAAGGTCAAACTTTCCGATGCGGTAGCGATAGTATTTCCACTTCTCTCCTCCCATCATGGCATAATGTCCGTAAAGGCGAGCGTCCTGGTTATCGTGTGAGATAGAGAAGACAAGAACCTGGCCATCTAGGCTCTTTAATATCTCGTTCCCCTCTCGATACTTGTCTGCTTCCTGTACAATCCTGAGGATAGCTCTGACAGCAACAGAGCAGCTGTGCATGTTTTGTCGATCAGCAACATCAAGAGCTCCTCCTCCAGACTTTGCCTCGACCATAAGGAAGGGGAAATACATATGAGCAGTGAACTGCGTCCAGTTATCAACAGAGTTATATATCTTTAATTTTCCAACTTCTTCATCTGTGAAAGCAGAGGCGAATAGACCAATGGCAAGGTCAGGGCGAAGCTGCGGTCCTTCGATGACACAAGACTTGCTCCAGTCCGCATTAACTTCGTCAATAATGTCTTCAAGGTAGCTTTCGCCAGAAAACAGGAGAGCTACAAGAGGAGGAATGATCAATGGCGTGATATCTCGGTTTACCAGCGCCTCATTTCGATTTCCACAACGATGGATAACGTCTTGTATCGAGCTGAGTGGAAAAACTGTAGGCTTGATACTGGTGTGTTCAGCTTTCTCAAGCTCATGGCAGTATTTTTTGCTCTCTTCAGTAATGAACTTCTTGCCATTTAGAATGTCCATGTTCAGACCCTTTGTGAGGATATGTGTCTCATATGCAGCCGTGTATGCATCTGGGAGGTTGTTTTCCTTGCGACTTTGAGTATATGATGGGGTCTCCTGGCTTTGGCTTGACTGTGATCTTTGCCTCTTCTTTGGGCCACTGTCTCGCGAAGCCATCAGGGTGCCGCTGTCTGTTACGCTTTTGGGCCACCTGCTAGTTTCAGCCCAGTACTTGACTGGGTTGACTGCAGTTGGGAGAGAGGGTGGGGTGTCTGTGCTAGGCTTCGCCTTCTTGTGCACGCTCGAAGGTATGTCGTCCAAAGTCGATCGTTTTCTCTTCCGCTCACGTCTCCCTCTTTTTGGATTGAAATGGGTTTTAGAGACCTTTTCGTTGGTAGAGGTGCTTGTAGGCGGTGACAGGGGAGGTTGCTGGTTTTTCTCTGCTAATCGTTGGCTTCGGCGTTTTCCTTAAGAGATATCAGAACAAGTCTACAGTATAGGATTGAAACGAACTGACCTTCCCATGCGTCAAGCTCCCGCTTTCGCTTTGGCATCGTGCTTGTTAGAAAGCCGGCAGTTGAGATCCACTAGGATGAATACACTTTTGTCTCTTCGAAACGAGCCATGAAGGAATGCTCTTTTGAAGTGTAGTATCTCGGCGCTTACGCGGGTCAGAGAGTGGTGCTTTGGGCTTGCGGTATCCAACTGTTTTGCTGAGGATGGAATGAGATCAAGTTAGTTGAAACCGCTATCCGCGTCTTCGGTCACGTGGCGCCGGCATTATCTCGGAGGCGCGCCCTCCTTTTGTGAGCCTTTGCAGAGACTCAATGCCACAAAATCGTATCTGATCTGAAGCAGCCTAAACAGCAGAGTTGTCGATGGGATTCCAAGTGGTTCGGCTGGCGGCTTCTCTAAAAATAAGTCCTTTTCGGCCCAGCCTACGCTATTTATTGGGGGGTGACTATCGGCCCACTGAAAACCCACCAGGTTCGCGACACTTGAGATTTTGAGTTTAGGCAGAGACTACCCTTAGGTGTAGCCCTACAGAGGGATTTTCTGGGGGGAAAGAGAAGTGGGGCCCTTTTGACGGTTGGGGGCGCTTCCTTTTCTGACTAAGCTGAAGTTCAGACCAAGCTGAAGTTTGGGGGGTGGTGCGGGGCTTAACAAGCAGAAGTTGGAGTCCTAATTGGATCTAAGAATGTGCAGGCCGTGTGCCCTCAGGCCGTGCGCTCTCGTTGGCCGTATAAGTCAGGAATCATAGTCAAAATTGACCCATGGATTACGAAGCTCATGTTCTAAACAGATAGCTGCCCAGGGAAAAATGACACGGTCCTTCGTAGGTTAAACAATAGCAGTCAATGCCACGGCTGAATGAGGTACAGTTTCATGTAATCGTGACAGAGGGGCGGAAAATGAGAGGTCACGTCACTGCCTAAATGGTCTAGTGTGGTAGTCGGCTGAAGTTATCTTAGTCATGCTGCAAAAAGTTTCTTGCCTCCAAACGCCGAACTTCAGGAATAGTGACTGACTCCAAACGCGTAAGGCGTCTGTATATATTAGACTAGAAAGCGGAGAGAGCACTCAGTACATATCCACTCACCGTCATGGCTCTCACGCAAATTGATCTGCACGGGGCATTGCCGCTTGTTGCCTCGGGCAAGGTGAGAAATCTGTACGAGGTGGACACGAACACGCTGCTCTTTGTGGTGACTGATCGTATATCGGCATATGATGTGATCATGAAAAACGTAGGAGCTCTTTGCAACGGCAGTGGTACCGCTGACAGGCCAGACTAATATGCCCAGGGAGTTCCAAACAAGGGAGCAGTACTCAATCTCATTACCCAGTTCTGGTTCCGCTATCTGTCCTCACAGATTCCCCAGTTGAAGACACACTTCATAGGCACAGGGCAGAAGGACTTGAAGATACCGCAGGAAGTACGCAAGGAGCTCTTACCGCGCAGCATGCTTGTGCGAAAACTCAAGGTCTTCCCCATTGAGGCGATCGTGAGAGGCTACATCACCGGCTCAGCATGGACATCCTACTTGAAAACTGGCGAGATCAACGGTGTAAAGCTGCCAGAAGGTCTCCAAGAATCACAGGAACTGCCGCGGCCAATGTACACGCCGAGCACCAAGGCTGAGCTTGGCCAGCACGACGAAAACATTTCAGTGGAGCAGGCTGCCAAGATTGTGGGCGAAAAGTACGCGGGCAGGATAGAGCAGCTCGCAATTCAGATCTACACCACCGCCAAAGACTACGCCAAGACGAGGGGCATCATCATTGCCGACACCAAGTTCGAGTTCGGGCTGGACGAGGCAACAGACGAAGTGGTCCTGATCGACGAAGTTCTGACCCCAGACAGCTCCAGATTCTGGCCAGCGGCAAGCTATCAGATCGGCAGGGGCCAGGACAGCTTTGATAAGCAGTACATGCGAGACTGGCTGACGAGGGAAGGACTGAAAGGGAAGGAGGGGGTGGAGATGCCGCAGGATGTGGTGGATGAGACGGGGAGAAAGTACGCCGAGGCATTTGAGCTGTTGACGGGCCAAAGTCTGCAAGAAGCTCTACGTGAGCTGAAGTAGTACTGATTCGTGCAGTGCTGGTTCGTGCAGTGCTGGTTCGTGCAGTGCTGGTTCGTGCAGTGCTGGTTCGTGCAGTGCTGGTTCTTGCAGTGCTGGTTCTTGCAGTGCTGGTTCGTGATGCACAACATGCTTCTTCAGGAAGCGTGAAGTGAAGCGTACATAAGATCGACTTTGACTTCTAGATAGCCGCTTTCAATAGAGCCGGCTTTTAGTGCTAGATAGAAGAGCAGAGCGGCATAGCCAGCGTCTATGACGATCCCGTCGCCCTGCCCCAAAATGTCTCTTTCCTACTCATGTTCTGTATCATTTTCTCCTCCTCACGTTGTCTCAGTTTTTCCTCGGTGACGTTGTACAGCCTCGCGCTCCCCTGGTCGCTCTCTTCCCACCCGATGTCGCCATCGACTTGGCCTCGCTCGTTCAAGTTGGTGGCCCAAATCGCGCCCACTGCAATCTCAAACGGCCCCGGCACTCGGTCTATCAGGCCCAATCCGACGCTCTTGACCTTCTGCTTGATGATCTCTGATTGCGGCTCTGTAATTGCGCCATGGCTTGTGCGCACAAACTCGCGTATTTTGATCAGAACGGTCTCCCACCGTCCGGGATCTTGAGGGCCATCGGCTCCTCGGTGACGTTTTGTGTACAGGCGGTGCTGGTGGATGTCCGAGGGAACAAGGCTCTCTGTCTTGATGTTGACATAATACTTCCGGCCGTCGCTCTTGACTCTGAGCGCGAGGTAGGTGTAGGAATCCACGTCCCAGTACAGATCGCCAAATAGAGTCATGCCCCTGTCTTCATTTCGCCATGCAGCGTAGCCTGTTCGTGACACGTCGGGCCGGTTGGCGGGGAGTTGAGTAGAGATGTTGCCGTGGAAGAGCATGTAGGGCGGCGTGCTGTCTCGGGCCTCAACCTGGCTGATCTCGGCGGTGGAGAAGCCGCCGATCTGGCGATCGCTCATTGTCTTCATCCACGTCGCCGTTTGAGGGTTGGCGAAGTCGAGGATGGGGTACGGCTTGAGCGGCATAGAGATGCCTTCGAGGTTTATTGCTGGACACGGCACACGACCTTGTCAGCGGCGGCGAGATCTGACAGGCAAAGGCCTCACTCACCGACTCTGGCTTGCTCCTGAAATCGCTGGGTGGTCTTCTGCCAAAATCCTGGCGCAGCTGCACGCCTCGCGGTGGCGGAGAACATGGTGTCTGGCGGGCAGCAGAAGTCGCTGCCGTCGTGCCGGTGTCACATAGACGATAATATGAACATCAGAAATGGTCAAAATGTGGTCAAAATGTGGTCAAAACAGTGGTCAAAACAGTGGCCAAAACAGTGGCCAAAAAGTGGTCACAACACGTCTCCGTCTCATTCGTCTTGTAGACCGTCAATATTAATTACATTGGAGCACAAGGATTTAACTTTCGTTGGGCTTCGGGTTAATCTTATCTAATGCTGAGCTTATTTGGACTCTTCTTCCCCCAGAGCTGAATGAGTTTGTTGGAAATCGAGCCCAGGGGCACAATGTCTTTTAGGAAGACAAGAGAGGGCTACATACAATAAGATGAGCGTTTACGGTGATGAATCAGACACATATGAGAGAATTGATTGAGATAAGCAGCAGCTCTGGTCAGATACACGAGAATACCTGGGTTGGTGCATCCTTTCATCAATCTGGTAATTACCAGCCTGATGGGCACCGTATCTGTCAAGTTACACAAGCTACCCATGTCCAGGTTGTGACTGTAAACAGGCAGGGTTAAATCGTATCTGCCAAGTTACACAAACTACCCGTGTCCAGGTTGTGACTGTACCGGGCAGGGCTCACTCGTGGAGCCACTGTTACACAGCATCCCTCACCTCTTGCTTTGAATTGACCTGTGCTACCAACCCAATGGGCACCATATCTGCCAATCTACCCATGTCCAGGTTGTGACTGTACCGGGCAGGGTTCTCTTGTGGAGCTGCTGTTACACAGCATCTCTAACTTCTTGCTTTGAATTGACTTGTGCTACCAACCCAATGGGCACCATGTCTGCCAATCTACCCATGTCTATGCTGCGACTATACCAGGCAGGGTTAACTCATGGCGCCATTGTTACACAGCATCTTTCACCTCTTGCTTTGAATTAACCTGTGCTACCAACCCCATGTCCAGGCTGCGACTATACCAAGCATGGTTAACATGACGAGGGGCAGTATCTCTGACCCCTCACTTTGAATTGACCTGTCATTGTCCCACCGTCAAGGCTGTTTGGCTGGACCAATTAAGGTGCATGGAAGAGAAAAGGTTCAATTGACTCACTGCAGAGTGATTGGAAAGATTTACATGACAATGAATGTTTAGCGTGATGTTGCACTGACTGACCCATTTGAGTTGACCGGCAGTGACCAGCAGTGACCAGCAGTGACCAGCAGTGACCAGCAGTGACCGGCAGTGATGGGCAGTGACTGGCAGTGACTGTGAGTGCCTTGCGTTGCTGGGTTGAGTATCAACGCAGGCAAAGTGGACATCAAGAGTGGCGAAGTGAATGCACATCGAAGCTTCCAGGGTCAGTATGCAGAATAGCAAACAACTGACCCAAGCGCATTCATTCGTCTCTCGTCTCTCTCGCCTTACTGGTCTCGTGCAGATTTGAAATCTTCCTGCTCCGCCTTCCTCTCACAACGCCTTCACCCCACCAATCAGCAGTCAGAACAAGTTCCTTGGAACGGGCTATTGTATGTCGCGGACTTTGAGATAAGGCTAATGCTAACAGTCAGTAGTGCCCTCTTCGGTCCTCGCTCTGATTGCCCCACATTCACCTGGTGGTGTGTTGGTGGCTTGAGAGCATCAAATCGACTCCGATGAGCTTAAGCTCTCATTGGCGGTAAGCGACATGCGTGCTTTTCCTCATAGCAATTGATGCTGACAGGACCCTGTTGACAGAAAAGGCTTTCTGGCCCAAGGCCATCCAATGAATGGGATGGGAGAGATATTGTTGCCATGCTCCTTTGGGGGCCGGGGGCCTCTTTCTCTCCCCTTCCGTGCTTGTAGAGAAGAGCCTACATCTGCCACCCTTTGCGGGAGAAGCCTTTCTTCAGGGGATCTACTCGAGGAGAGGGCTGATTAGGGCCTTCTTTAAGAGGGAGCTTTAGAAGGAGGTGGCTACGGGGGAAGTCAACCGCCAACGCCGACCACTGTGCTTCTGCGAGTCGGCCGCGACGTCTGGCGAGCCCAGCACTGGGCTCTCGCCAACGGCAGCTGGCGAGAGTGGCAGTGTCTCTCCTCCCTGATACTTCTCCCCGATACTTCTCCCTGATACTTCTCCCTGATACTTCTCCCATTGACAGTGCTTTGACTCACCATGTACTAGCGTGAGCAAGGCCCGTCGTAATTATGGAGACGGTAGGTAAAGGCTGTTTCTTCGATATCGATTCAAGACCGTTTCGTTGCAAATCTCGGACCGAAGCCACTGTGAGAGAATGGGCTGGTCTAAGCGCGGGATGCTCTAGTGACTTCCACGGCCTTGACATTTCGAAGTCGGCTGCAGCTCTCCCAGGCGCCAAGATTCGAACTAGTGGGTTTCTTCGCATTAATAGCAAACAACAGCCCCGGTTCCATCCACGATGCTGACCTGTCCAGGTATGTGAATTTGATTCTCTTACCTGGGTTCATAGTTCCTCGCATCCAGGTGGGTGGGCCACGTCGACAACATCGCAAGCAAACAACATCGCAAGCCAATCAGTACCTGCTTCACTCTCGGTTGAAGCTCGTCATACTCAGTTGGGAAGTGGCTCAATGTCGCGGCCAGCAAACGGATGACGTTGCCGTTGACGAGAAGTGAAGAAAGAGGGCCAGCCTCGTTTCCTACCCCTTCACCCCTCCTCCTCCCCGCCTACAAAGCTTGTCCAATTCCTTCAACTTGACCCTCTCTCACTCATACCTCTCTCACTCATACTTGTCCCACTTATACCTCTCTCACTCACACTTGTCGCACTCATACCTCTCACTCATACCTCTCACTCATACCTCTTTCACTCATACCTCTCCCACTCATACCTCTCCCACTCATACCTCTCCCACTCATACCTCTCTCACTCATACCTCTCTCACTCATACCTCTCTCACTCATACCTCTCTCACGCATACCTCTCTCACTCATACCTCTCTCACTCATACCTCTCTCACGCATACCTCTCTCACTCATCCCACACTGGTTCGTTTGATCAACTCTTGCCTTGCTCTCAGCAGATTCATCAGCATACTACCGTTTGGCGCTTGTACTGAGCTTCAAACGACAACAGACCAGGCCGTCCACATATTTCTGTGTCTGTTGCGTCTGTTCCCTCCGTCAGGTAAGTCCCCCAACCCGGCTATTGACGCTCGTCAGTGCTGACGTTTGTAGTATGGATGGATATAAGATGCCCACGCAGGTGACTGTCTCCCAAGGTAAGTCAGCCCCGCTCATTTGATTATTATCTCCTCTTTTCTTCTTCAGCTGGATTTTCGGCGAATTATATATATTTGGGTTGAGCCTTGCTTGGTGCTAACTCTGAACTCAGTGCCGCACGTGTGGTATGGGACTGAGGGGCATCATGCCCTCACGTCCTCTGCCTCCACACGGTTTGCTGGGTCTGCTGGGGACGGCCTCCTGTGCAAGTCAGGCAGCAGCGTGGATCTCAAAGGTGCGTTACTGGACAATGTCTCTGCTCTAGGCAGACGACGGACTACTGTCTCTACGACGGCACTAGCACTAACTTTGGCAGAGAGAGCCCCAGCAGAGACGGCCCCGGCAGCGACGGCCTCGGCAGCGACGGCCCCGGCAGCGACGGCCTCGGCAGCGACGGCCCCGGCTTCGTACATGGCGCCGACTGTGGCAGAGACAGACATGGCAGAGACAGACTCGGAGATGGACTCGGAGATGGACTCGGAGATGGACTCGGAGATGGACTCGGAGACAGACTCGTCAGAGACAGATTCGTCAGAGACCGCCCCGGCTTGGTACATGGCGCCGACTGTGGCAGCGACCGCTCCGGCAGCGACGGCCCCGGCTTCGTACATGGCGCCGACTGTGGCAGCGACGGCCCCGGCAGCGACAGCCCCGGCTTCGTACATGGCGCCGACTGTGGCAGTGACCGCTCAGGCTTGGTACAGGGCACCGACTGTGGCAGAGACCGGGTCGGTGGCGGACAAGAGCGCGGCGGCTATGCCTGACTGTCGGGAGTCGCAGGCGTTCAAGCCTCGAGCTGACCGTGGCACTGAGGTCAGGTCGTACCATGCCCAGGGAATCCGGTCAGCAGACGCTCTAGTCTTGGTTGCGAAGTATGTTTGGCTCCATCTTCAGCTCTGCTCCTCTCTCACAAGCTTCAGCCTGCCAACTCAGCGATCTGCGAAGCAGCTCATGCATGCTTGCCACGGCCTGTTGGACGTCTTTGGACGCAACATAGTCGAAGTCAAGTTCGACAGATACATGGATCCCTACGCTCTGGTCAGATTCGAGGTGAGAATAAGTCGACTCTGCTCAGGCCGTGAGACTGACAAAACGGGTCTACCACAGACGACCGAGGCCGCTATGAATGCACTGACTAGCATCCGAGGCGCAGTCATTGACGGACGTGCCATCCGCCTGGGGCAAGTCAAGTCTAAGCGTGAGTTGCTCCCGCTGTCTTGCAATTTTTGGGGCATGTCTGACTTGGTCCAGGTGCCGTCATCATTTCTAGGAAAGATGGCGCGGCAATGACGGAGGAGGTAGCGAGGGCTATGCTTGAGCAGTACGGCGTTCTTGAGACTCTCTTTCCCACCTATTCTATCTGCTACAGCGCGAACAAGCTTTCTGGCTTCTTCGCGCGCTTCGTCCACTCTCAGGACTGCCGCAATGCAATGTACGCACTCTCTGGTGTCGGATCAGCCTTCCGGCTGCAGTTGGTAATAGGTTCCGAGCAAGATGTGCAGCGCACGTCTGCTGCTGTACCTGGCACGAGTGCACACGCTATGGCAGCGCGTGCATTGGGTGACTGGCATGGCGTCAGACGCGATAACGACAGCAAGAGTATCTTTGTTGGAAATTTGCCACATGGTACAACCGCGGCCGACCTCCGGGGCCTCTTCCACGGTAATGGCACGATTGTTGACTGCAACGTGGTCAACAAGATGTGCGGTGATGCATATCTCAATATCTGTGGATTTGTCGAATTCGCGAGCTGTGCCGAAGCTCAAGCGGCCACGTCCACCACCAAATTCTTGCGCGGGTACAAGCTTCGGGTGGAGCTGAAGGAGCACATGTCTCGTCAAGGCCAGAATTCATCCATGGCGACTGCTGGTGGCAGCGCGCATGGCACAGCTCGTTGGCTTGCACCACAGGCTGCGATGGCGGCGAACAATGTTGTGCAGTGGGGGGGCGCGAACATGAGGCCGGTGCCGACGGGTCCAGGCTACCTGCTGCCACCTGGTGGCTTCTTCTCTCCGTCGCCACCAGGGGCGATGCGGCCGACGGGATACTACAATGCCGGTGCGGCAGAAGCCTGCAATCAGTTCGGGATGAGGTGCGGATAGCCGGTAGTGTGACGTGATGAGCGTTGGCTACGAGAGGATACGGTGGATTTTGGCGTTGGATTGAGAATGTGCAGGCAGTTTATTCGGGTTACTTGGGTTACTCAGTTTATTCGGGTTACTTGGGTTACTCAGTTTATTCGGGTTACTTGGGTTACTCAGTTTATTCGGGTTACTTGGGTTACTCAGTTTATTCGGGTTACTCGGTTTACTCAGTTTATTCGGTTTAGTCAGTTGATGACGACGACGACGACGACGACGATGACGACAGGACGAGGCAGAGGACTAGTCTTACAAGTACTGATCTTTCTTCTTGACTGTTTGCTTCTCAAAACGAGAATTCTTCGTTGCTACCACTATGAATGAATGAACCAACGAACTGCCGGGCAGTTGACTATCATAAGCTACCTTACGCCGCCGCCGTAGTCTCAAGACCACCACCAGTAGCAGCAGCAAGTATGCGAGGCGGGGTATGTGGATGGTGACGATGATGATCACTATTAGCCACGTGATCATGACTGCCACCTCCTCCACCACCATCAACACCAACACCAGCCTGCAGACTGTCGAGCAGCTCCTCAGACATGTGGTCCAGCTCGTCCTCCTTCAAGCCAGTGGCAATGGCGACAAGTTTGCGGTGCTTGCCGATTTTCTCGCTGGTGCCGGCGTCGCCCATGAGCATGGCGATGTCGTGCACCAGGCACCGCCGGCGGACCTGCTGGGCATACAGGTCGAGCGCCCAGGGCAGGGCGGCGCGCATTTCGTCGTGGGTCAAGTGATGTTGATAGTGCTGGTGGTGGTGCTGGTGCTGGTGGTGGCGGCGGTGGTGCAGTTGATCGATTGCTGTCGCATTGTTGCTCCGCCTGCTGGCAGTGGGAGAGGCAGGGGATGGCGACTTGAAGGAATGGGGCGGCAGCTGAGAGTCCTGGCGCAGAACTTCGCGCTGCAGGGTGGAGTGCTCCTGCTGCTCGAGCAGCGACTCGGTTTCGAGCAGGAGCGCGTGGTACTCGTGGCGCAGGGCGTCGACGTGGGCCGGGTTGTCGCCCTTGGCCATCAGCTGCAGCGTCTCGGCGCGGACACGGTGGCGCTGGGCTTCGAAGTCGGCCAGCGACGTCTTGGCCTCGGCGATCACCGTCTCCTTTTCCTTCATCTCGGCCTCGTACAGGTCGGCCAGCCGGTCGCGCTGTTCGTCAAAGACGGCGCCGGCCGAGTCGTACATGGAAAGCGCGGCGCGGGAGCTGAGCCGGCGCTGCTGCTTCTGCTTGCGGAACCTGCGGCTGGCCAAGGACTCGCCGGGCCGCGCGGGCGACGAGGCGGGCTGCTCGAGCGACTCCTTCTGCTCGCGCAGGGCGCGCAGGTAGTCGTTGGCCGTTTCGCCCTTCAGGTTGGGGATGTCGGCCGCCTCGGGACAGTGGGTCAGCAGGAAGTTGGCGACCTTGAGGCAGCCGTTGCGGATGGCCAGCAGCGCGGCCGTGTCGTGGTGCACATCCACCGACGTCAGCAGCGCCTGCACGAACGTGGGGCCCATCTCCTGCATCTTGTTCATCAGCACCTCGCAGTAGTAGCGCGCACAGCTCCACTTTCCGCGCGACCGGCTGGACTCGGCAATGTGGTGGAAGACGGTGGCGCCGTGGTAGTCGCGCTCGACAATGGTGCCGGCCAGCAGGTCGACGATCTTGGCAAACGTCTTCTTGTCGTAGTTGTTGGTGAAGAGCACGGCGCGGATGAGCGGGGTCTCCTTGGACCCGTAGTTCTGCGCGCGCGCGTTGGCGCCTCGTGCCAGGAGGTCGCGGGCGATGTGCACGTCGCCCATGGCACAGGCCCAGTGCAGCGCATTGTTGCCGTGGCCGTCGATGGGCCGGTTGACCTCGAAATTGACCGGCGGCGTGGGCGGCAGAATGTTGGACGCGCGCGGGTCGTCGCCGGCGGTGACAAAGTAGTCGAGCAGCTCGTCTCCGTAGATGGTGTGCTCGACGTCGTCGGCATTGGACGCCGGGTCGTCGTACTCTCGCTGGCGCTTCCGCGAGGCTACCGAGTTTTGCGACTGCTGGAGAAAGTCGTCGTCGGGGCCGAAAAAGGAGGCGCTCTCGGCTGGCGTGGCCGCCCGGCTCGGCTCGTCATTGTATACAGCGCTGTCCTGGTCGACGTCATTGGCCAGGCGGTAGTAGACGTTGGCGGTCGGCTGTGGCTGTGGCTGTGGCTGTGGTTGTGGCGGCTGTGGCTGTGGCTGTGGCTGTGGTGGCGGCGGATGCACAGCCTTGCGCGCCTGGACCGGCTGGCGCTGTGCTTTGGGCCGCGATGAGGCGGTGGCGTGCTTGGGCGCCGGCGGCGGGCTCTGGTCGCCGGGCACATAGTCGAAGATCCTGCTGATCTTGTCGAGGATGCCGTTCTTTTCCGCCAGCGCGCGTCCCTCGGCGAGCGGAATCCACGTGCCTGGACGTCGTTCAGCAGATGAAGCGACGGCGGCTTAGTCAGCAAGGCCCTACCTTGGTACTTGCCATACCCGCCCTGGATCTTCTCGTGCACCCCCTTCTGCACCTCTCGTTCCAAGATGCGCGTGCGTGCCGGCTTGTCGAAGCCGGCGACTTTCAGAATGTGCGTGGCGTTGACCCAGTCGTCGGACCGGCGCCGCATCACGTGGTCGCCTTCCGCCTTGAGCTCATACACCGGCACCTGCCACGGCGTTAGCAGTCTGCGCGGGAGAAGGCGGGGCCAAGGGCCGTGCATACATTGCTGTATGTTGCGGAATAGATTTCGCCGCCCAAGACCATGATGGCGGCAGACACGGGCGGCAAAGAGGGGAAGCAGGGAGGGGGGGCGAAACGGGCAGCACGGGCAGCACGGGCAGCACGGGCGGCAGGAGAGTCAGTATCCAAGAGACACGTTCTTCTGGCACGCCTCCTTCTGGCACACCTTCTTCCGGCAGCACAGAGACACAGTTACGTCGCTCCTTCTCCCCTGCTGTGCGCCAGACCGGTTTGACCAGCGCGCGCTGAGGTGATATGAGATACGGGGGGGGGAGCACGGGCTGGCGCGGTCGACGCGTATGCGGATGGGCGCGCGTCTAATCGCTTGCAGATGCCAAGGCACCAGGCGCCCAGCGGCGCCTCGCTGTCATTGGCTGGGGCAGTGCTGCCTCTGGCGTGTCCCTCACCTCGCCCCTTCTCCACCGTGCGGTGTGTGTGGTGGTTGCCCAGAACTGCTCCTTCCCCCTTCGCTCCTTCGCTCCTTCGCTCCTTCGCTCCTGCTGATTTAGGCCTCCCTCTCCGCCGCCGCCGGTCATTGATTGGCCTTGTCTTCATGCAGTAGGCCGCCGCCGCCGCCGCCGCCCCGCTCGCTGCCGCCCCGCTCGCCGCCGCCGCCCCGCTCGCCGCCGCTCCCGCCGCTCGCTCGCTGCCGCCCAGGCTCTCGTCAATGAGCTCTGAGGGGCCATCCTACCATGCATAAGATCAGCAACATCACCGGCCAAGCTCGTCATGGCTGGGAAAGGATGGCTCCTGCCGGCTTCGGGGGCGTGTCGTCGCGCCTGCACCACGACATGATCACGCCGCAGCCCATGAGACGGCCGCCGCCGCCGCTGCCGCCGCCGCCGCCGCCGTCGTCGGTGCCCGGTCAGGGGGGGCTCGAAACATCGCCCGTCAACCTGTCCTTCAACATGCCCTTCTCCTACAACTTGGCCGGGCCCGACCGCGACGACATCCTGCACGCCAGTCCGGGAGCGGTGCAGCGATGGACCTTTGGCGCCGGTGCGGCCGACGACCAGCCCATGCACAAGCTGCCGGTGCACGTGCAGAATGAGGAGCGGCTGCGGACGCTGTGCCAGTACCTCAGTGATCAAACGGGCGGCCGAGTGCAGGCCGCGGTCAGCTCGACCGAGCCGACGACAGGGCCGGTGTCGCACCGAAAGTTGGGCAGCCTGGTCACGACGGTGTGTATCTCGGGCGACGCCGAGCTGGTGTACAAGATCCGCGCGCGGATCCTGAACGAGACGCCAATCATGATGGTAGGAGTGGAGCATGTGCAGAGCATGTACAGAGCATGTGCATGTATATATATATATATATACATATATGTATGTATATGCATGACGGCACGGAGCTGACAGCCTCTGCAGCGGTCAGCCATCGTCGACGTCGACCCCGATCTCATCCTCGACGGCGCCGAGCCCGTCATCCGGTCGAGTGTGTTGAGCCACATTGACTTGTGTGCCAAATACACGGGCACGGACATCTTTCTGCTGAAGCCCAAGGCGTCGGCGTCTGATTCGTCTGATGCCTTGGCCAGCGGCGTTGACAGTGGCCTCGACCAGAGGTACCGCATCAACATCTTTGGCGACATGGAGAGCGTGGAGCATGCCAAGACACGCGCACTGATGATGATTGATCAAATTGTATGAGTCCCTGATTCTCCCTGCTGCATATATATATGTGTATATGTGCGTGTATATGCGTGTATACATGTGTGTATATGTGTGTATACATGTGTGTATATGTGTGTATACATGTGTGTATATGTGTGTATACATGTGTATACATGTGTGTATATGTGTGTATATGTGTGTATACATGTGTATACATGTGTGTATATGTGTGTGTATGTGTGTATACATGTGTATACATGTGTGTATATGTGTATATATGTGTGTATACCTGTGTATACATATGTATATATATGTCTGTGTGTCTACATATATTTGTCGGTGTGTCTACATATATGTGTGGCTTACATTTGACCAGCTCAAGCACAAGATCGATGTCATCAAGCTCGACATCACCGTCCACACCTTGGTCTCGGGCCGAACTGGCAAGAGCATCAAGTTGATCGAGTCTGCCACCAAGACGGCCATCTACTTTCCTCCGCCCTTCCCCAAGGTGTTCGGCTATGTGCCGCCCAACGCCACCCGGCGCGCTCCCGACGAGGTCTTCATCACCGGCGAGACGCAGGACCGCATCAATCAGGCCAAGCAGAAGCTCAAAGACCTCGTCATGGCCATCAAGCTGTACTCCAAGGACGCGGTGGTGTCGGCCAGCAAGATCGATGCCATCCTGCTCGACAGACTGGACAAGGTGCGCAAGATCATGGAGGTCAACGGCTCCTACGTCATGTTTCCGCCGCTCGGCAGCCAGCGCGCCCTCGTCCGCGTGCAGGGGACCGACGTGCTGCATGTCGAGCGCACGGTCAAGGAGATGATGGCGCTTGCCGGCCAGTTCTACAGCGCTTCCTGGTGGCTCATGATGCCCGACCCGACGCAGGCGCCGGCGATTCGCGCGCCGTCCATGGACGACATCCGCGTCATGCTGGGCGACATCTGTGCCAACTCGGGGGCCGACCTGAGCTTCGACAAGTTCACGTTCAGCATCAACGGGTCCGACGACGCGGTCAAGGCGGCCATGATGGTCATCGACCAGATTCCGTGGGTCAAGACGACGCCCTATCAAATGCGGGTCAAGATCGAGCTGGCCAACGAGCACAAGGAGTTTGTCAGCGGCAAGAAGAACGGCAAGATCAACAAGATCATGGGCCAGAGCAACGTGCAGATCATCTTCGACGGCTTCAACGAGTACAACTTCTACATCGACGTGGTCGGCAGCCAGTACGAGGCGACCAAGAACGGGCTGGATCTGGTGGAGCAGGAGATGCCGGCGTCCATCTCCTTCCACGTGCCCGACCAGTACCACAAGCGAATCATCGGCATCGGCGGCCAGCACATCCAACGCATCATGAAGAAATACTCGGTCTTTGTCAAGTTTTCCAACGCCATGGACCGCGGCGGGCTGAGCAAGGAGGACGACGACGTCAAGATTGACAATGTGATTTGCCGCACGCCGGCCAGAAATGCCCAGAGCTTGGACATGGTCAAGCAGGAGATTATGGACATGGTGGAGAAGGTGGTGAGTACATGCACCCCCCGTGCTCCTAGCTTCGTCGTGGCCGCGCTTGCATCTTGCCTGACTTTGCTTGCATCTTGCCTGACTTTGCTTGCATCTTGCCTGACTTTGCTTGCATCTTGCCTGGCCTTGGCTGCATCTTGCCTGACCTTGGCTGGCCTCGCGTGCATCTTGCCTGACCTTGCATGCATCTTGCCTGATCTTGTCTGACCTCGTCGACGCCAGGACGCGGAATTCGTGTCGGAGACTGTGCTGATCAACCGCCTCTACCACCGAGAGCTGATCACGCGGCTGCCGGAAATCGAAAACCTGGAGAAGAAGTGGAACTGCAAGATCGACTTCCCCAGCACGGAACAGGCCAGCGATGTTGTGGTGATTTCCGGCCCCGAGTATCAGGTGCCACAGGCTGTCGACGCCTTTCTCGGCATGGTGCCCGAGAGCCATGAGATCTCGTTCCGGAAGTCGGCCCAGCTGGACGCCTTCCTCCAGTCGGCCGAATTCGCCAGCGAGGTGCGCCAGAGGCTGCGGGACCAGTACGAGGTGGACGCGCACGTGAACCCGCAGCTCAGCAGCCTGCCCAAGTCGGCCACCGCCTCTGTCGAGCGGCTGGCGTCGGCGGGCGAAGGCCGACTGGTGCTGGCGTACACGCGCAACAACGCGGGCGGTCTGAAGGACGCGATCGACTGGCTGATTGAGCGGCTTGTGCCCCACGGGCTGGACGCGTCGACCCTCAAGGGCGCCATTCCACGGCCCATCTCCGACTCGTTTGCCGACTCGCTGCCCTTCTTCGAGTCGCGGCTGTTCCAGAAGCCGGCGTCGCTGCACACCGACTCGCCCACTCGGTCGTTGTTAGGCGACGGCGACAGCACGCCGGTGTCGGTGTCGGAGCGAGCGTCGCTGTTTGATCGGCTGCGGAAGCCGGGCAGCATCGGCTCCTTCTCCTCGTTCATGAGCCGCAAGAACCAGGCGAATTCGCCGGGCACCTTCTTCAAGCAGGCGTCGTCCAATGCCAGCAAGGCCTCGCTGATCTCGATGGAGTCGCGAGAGAGCGGCTACCGCAACTTCTGGAACGACTCGGGCGTCAACCTGGCCGAGGAAGAGGCCGGCAGCGGCGGCTGGCCCACGCGCTTCTCCGACCCCAAATTCCCCTTTGGGCCGCACCTGCCGGCCATCAGCACGCCGGGCGACCGCACTCCCAAGCACGAGCCGCGTGCCAGCTTCGACTCTGGCCGGCCGCCGACATCGCACTCGCTTTCAGGACACGCGGGGCCCATTGGGCCAGCGCCGCCGTCGGCTGGCAGCGCCAATGGCCATGCCCACTACTACACAAACGCAATCGGAAGTGGAAGCGGAAGTGGAAGTGGAAGTGGAAGCGGAAGTGGAAGTGGAAGTGGAAGTGGAAGTGGAAGTGGAAGTGGAAGTGGAAGTGCAAACGCAAACACAAACACAAACACAAACACAAACGCAATCGGAAATGGCAGCTTGAGTCTGCCGCTGCGCTAGACAGCAGAGACGCATACGACCGCAGAGACACATACGACCGCAGAGACACATACGACAGCAGAGACGCATACGACAGCAGACACACATCCAACAGCAGAGTCGTTCCGAAAGGCAAGTGCAAGCTATGATACCCCCTCCCAGCGCAAGCAAACGGCTATTCACACATGATGAAGTAAGTATATTGATGTCAAGCACGATACCCTGATGCACAAAAGAATGGGCCTGGCGTTTTGATTTGGCTACAATGATTTTTTTTTTGTTTTTGCCTTTTATGTTGGCGGAATGGTCGACGGATTGACTTGAGCGGAAGGCTGTGGCATGCTCGCTCTCGACATTGTTGGGGATACCCGGCGAGGCAGCGCGGTCGACGCGTTGAATGGATGGCAAGAAGCAGTAGTGGTGAGACACACTTGACGAAGCATGAGATATACAGTGAACTGTAGAGGCACGTGGACACTGAATACTAAGACATCTGCCTGTTCTCCCATAACACCCTATCAAGCATAGCACCATATCAGTGCGAGTGTCTTGATAACACCTCAGTGCAAGTGTCTTGATAACACCTCAGTGCAAGTGTCTTGATAACACCTCAGTGCAAGTGTCTTGATAACACCTCAGTGCAAGTGTCTTAATACCACCTCAGTGCAAGTGTATTGCAACACCAAAAGCAGGCTAGACGCCACGACGCCAAGACGCCAGGCAGTCCAACGCGACTCGCGTCGGCTTGCACGAGATCTGGCGCAGCTGGTGCTTGATGTGATTATTGATTATCTCCATTCATCTGGTTGATCTGCATAGCCAACACCTACCGCCTCTCTCTGCCGTCCTCGATGCTTTCTCAGCGGTCATGCCCTCGCCAGTGACCCCAAACACGCCCGCCTCCGCCGCCAGTGCCGCCGCCGCCGCCGCCCACGCTGCCCCCAATGGCCGACGGCAGCCTCAGTCTCAGACCCGGACAGACAGTACAGACGCAGGACGGCCGCCAAGGCATCGTACGGTACATTGGCGGCCTGCACATCGCCTCCGGTGACTGGGTCGGCCTGGAGCTGGCGGACAGGTCGGGCAAGAACGACGGCAGCGTCAAGGGCGAACGCTACTTTACCTGTGCACCCGCCCACGGCATCTTCGTCCGGAAGGAGTCTGTTGTCCACACCGCGCGGCCGGTCAATGGCGGCCCGGCCAAGTCGCGGCCCAGCGCGGTCAACGCGGCCGATGCGAGGAAGCGGCAGAGCTTGATGAGCGCAGCTGCACGAGGAGGAGGATCGGCTGCATCGCGGCTGTCGACGATGGTAAGTGAAGCATCTCCGTCGTACGTCGTATGTCGTGCATCGAGGGTCGAGCGTCGAGCGTCGAGCGTCGACTATCGACCATCGACCATCGACCATCGACCATCGACCATCGACCATCGACCATCGACCATCGACCATCGACTATCGACTATCGACTATCGGCCATCGGCCATCGACCATCGACCATTGACCATTGACCATCAACTATCGACTAGCTTGCAGAAACACGCTGACCGCTACCGTGTAGTCTCCTACCAGGCTATCTGCCGCCTCGTCTGCCGCATCCACGCCCCGCACAGGCACTCCAGCCACCACGGCCAGGACGTCCGACTCGAGTACCAAGTCGAGGCTGAGCACGGTCGGCGGTGGGCGAGCGAGCATGGCTCCACCTGCCGCGCCAGCAAAGACTGCCACCAGGTCGTCGGTGGGCGGTGCAAGAGGCCGAGAGAGCCCAGCAAGACCCAGCTCGATCAGCTCGAGGCAGTCCTCGGCCGGCCCACGGCCGTCTGTGGGCGCAACAAAGCCATTTCTGAGGCCGACATCTCGACCGCCAGTGGCTGCACCGGCAGAGCCCGAAAGTGAACAACACGGAGACGACCACACAGACGGGCCAGCAGCAGCAGCAACAGCAGCACCAGCACCAGCAACAGCAACAGCATCACCAGCATCACCAGCATCAACAGTATCACCAGTATCACCACCACAACCACCACCACCACCACATGACCACATCAATGCCTCTGTCCAGGACAAAGACTCGGCCTCTGTCCAGGACAAAAACTCGGCCTCTGTCCAGGACAAAAACTCGGCCTCTGTCCAGGACAAAAACTCGGCCTCTGTCCAGGACCAGCCAGACAAAAACTCGGCCTCTGCCACAGCTTCCGCTGCCGCTGCTCTGCCAGCCGAGCCTGCCACCTCGCTCTCGTCTCGCTCCTCCCGCGCACCAACTCTCTCAGCCACGGTCGAGTCTCGCACGGCCGACCGCCGCGAAGTCGAGACGCTCAAAGCCAAAATACGCACGTTGGAGAAGAAGGCCGTCGAGTCTCGTGACCGGCTCAAGGCCGTAGACGCGCTGCAGGCGGAGAAGGATCGCTTTGGAGCCATCATCCAAACGTTGCAGAAGAAGCTCAAGGCCAACAGCGACGACATGGCCGGCTTGAGGGCAAAGTACGACGAGGCCGAGCAGAGAGCCAGTCAGGCCTCGGCCACGCCAGATGTCGGCGCCGAGTGGGAGAGCCGGCTCGAATTGGCCAACATCGACAGGGAAATGGCGGAGGAGAAGGCGGCCATGCACGAGGCCGAGCTGGCCGCGCTCAAGGCCCGCCACGAGGAGGTCGAGCTCGAGATGGAGCTTTTGAGGGAGGAAAACAGAGAGTTGGCCGGCACCATGAGCCCGGAGGAACGGTCGAGTGCCGGCTGGATCCAGCTGGAAAAGGAGACCGAGCGGCTCCGACACGCCCTGCTGCTCCTGCGTGATCACTCGCACGAAGTCGAAGCAGATCTCCGGGCCCAGATCAAGGAACTCGAGCACAACGTCGACGAGACCGACAAGCTGGCGTCCAAGTACAGCGAGACGGCGGAAAAGCTGGTGCGGATGGAGGAAGCCAACAGCCACCTCCTCGAGCAGCTTGACACGGCCGAGGCCAGCGACGACGTTGTCGTTGCGCTGCAGGCCGAGCGTGAACAGCGCGATGCCGTCATCCAACAGCTTCAGCGCCAAGTCCAGGACTACGAGGAACACATCCAAGTCACCGACGAGCTCGAGCTCTTCCACGTCGAAGAGGAGAAGAAGCTGCACCACGCCCTCGACGAGAGCGAGGCCCTCATCAACGAGCAGCATCGGCGGGCACGGGAGCAGGACAAGGCCATCGAGGACCTGGAATACACCCTGACCAAGTTCCGCGACGTCGTGCACGGCTTGCAGGCCGACATCGAGACCATGAGGCGCGACCGCGACATCAGCGAGCTGCAGGCCCATGAGATGAGCAGCAAGAGCAAAGCCATGATCGACCTCAATCTGAGGCTGCAGAGCAGTGCCGCCAAGACCCAGCTCAAGACCATCGACTACGAAAACGGCCGGATGCAGGCCGAGCAGGCCCTCACCCAGCTGCAAATCGTCGAGCTGTTTGCCCACGACGGCTACGACAGGATGCCCGTCATGGCCCTGCTCGCCTTCAAACGTATCAAGTCCAAGGCAATGCTGGTGAAGAAGGTGCTGGCCGAGCGCATGAGGGAGCGCCCGCATTTGGTGCAGGACGACGACGACCCGTTTGTTGTGTACGAAGCCATGGAAGAGATGGGCTGCATCGCACTTTGTTGTGACAGATTTGTGCAATTCATCCAGACCTGCTCGCCCCACCACTTCGCGCGCTACACTGGCGCCTCAGTCGAGCTCGAGCCCGTCGAGAGATCGGTCACCGGCTGGATCGACGCGCTGAAGCGAGATGAGCTGGGCCCAGACTCGCCTGAATACCTGCGCCGCATGGTGGGAATCCTTCAGGACCTGGCCGACAAGTTGATTGTCGACGGCAGCGAATCGAAAGCCGTCGAGCTGATCAGCGACGCCACGCTCCTTGAAAGCAGCATGGACAGTGCCGCGTGTCAGCTGAGCAGCATCGTCAAGCCTGTTCAGGGCCGTCTTGGTCCGCCAAAGGATGATGACGACGACTCGTTGGTCTTCGACAAGCACATGGCTCAATTCGGCACCAAAGCTCGCACAATCAAGTATCTCGCCGGCAAGCTCATCCAGCAGCTGTCGGACCTGCGCGCCGGCTCAATGTGCCTTGGCGAAGCGTCATGGACTGCCTTTGAGGAGGCTAGGACATCTGCCCAGCAGCTGGCCTCATTCGTCCGATCGCTGGCCAGCGCCGTTCTCGCCCACCTCACAAACCCTCACGCAGACGAGGCCTCGACTTCGTACTCTTCCATCACAGCCCTGATGACAACCACAGCGCAGGCGTATCTCCACGACCACGACGACCACCACCACCACTTCCCACACCCCACGCCAGCTGACGACGACATATTTGCCTTCTTATCCTCACTGCTCCAGTCGCTCCAAGCAAAAGTCGACGACCTGCAGCTCAAAGCCTCTGACACCAGCTCCTGCACCGAATTCCAAGTCAAGCCGGCCCCTTGGATCGTGCGAGCCCAGGAGCTCAAGGCAAAGAAGGCAATGGATCAAGACATTGCCCAGGAACTGGCCAAGCTCAAGCGCCAGGCCCAAGAAGAAGCATTGAGCATGGCGGAGAAAGACCGGCTGATTGAGGAGCAGAAAATCAAGGTACATGTGCTGGAGAGCCGACAGAGGGATAGCAAGGAGAGCGAAACCGAGAGCAGGATGCTGAAAGATCAGCTACTCGCCTTGCAGGCAGAAAGGGCCGATTTCGACACCAAGCTGCTCGAGACAGAGGCACGATACGAAGCACTCAGCAAGCAGAGAGAGGCAGACAAGGCCGAGCTCGACAGGATAAAAGCAGCCGTTGCCGATGGCAATCTTGTTGTTGCCGCCGGCACCCGACTCGGCCAAAACAGCGAAATGGCAGCTTTCCTGAAGGTGCAGGTCGACATGCTCAACAGCGAGATCCTCAGCCTGCAGCACGCCGTGCGCTCTCTCCAGCGCGAGAACTATGCGCTGAGAGTGCCCGTAGGCGAAGCGGCGCTGCGAGAGGAGCGGAATGCCTGGCTTGACCCGAGCAATCTCCCGTACTACGGCCCCGCAAAGACACGCACACGTCCAAGGCAAGAGAGACTGCGCAGAGAAGCGGCCGACTTGCTCGACGGGTTGATTGACCTGGCCACGACAGCCGCACCGGTCAAGGTGACCGTGGTCAAGGCAGCACATACTTCAACGACGCCGCCGCTGCTGCAGCACAAGAGTAAAATGCAAGCCATCAACGCAGCCCGCTGGAAGACGGTGCGCCAGCGAGAAGAGGTCGAGAAGTGGCTCATGTGGAAGCAGGATGTCATCAAGCGCGGCAACATGTTTGGTCCGCACAGGATACCAGCAGCAGCAGCAGCAGGAGCAGCAGCCGCAGTTACCACTGCTGCCCCTATATCTGCTCCGCCAGCGAAGAAGCACACCCTTGGAGTTGCAGGCCGCGACCATACCTTGGCCGGCGAGGTTGCCATTGTGCCTTGCTCGCCGTGAAACCCATGTATATATTGCCATTGGCCTTGTTCGCCGTGAAATCCATGTGTATATTGCCATTGGCCTTGTTCGCCGTGGAATCCATGTATGTGTATGCGCGTGCTTCGATACGAGAGATTGTTAGGTAGATACCCCCCAACTGTACCTTGATTCCATGTTTTGAAACAAGCTGTAAGAGTTTATCATGTAATAACATCTAGCTATATGAGCAAACACCCACGGGCAACCCGCAAAAAAAAAACCAAAAAAAACCAAAAAACATCATCCAAACATCTCCCAGCCCACCTGGCGATCTTTCCCCTCGAATTCGGTCACTTTCTCGACGGCTTTGATCAAGTCGTACTGGACTTCGTTGCTGACCACGCTGTCGCCCCGGTAGGCGGGGTGGCGGCGCACAAAGTGGCGGATCCACCGCGCGCCCGTCCAGGCCTGGCCCGAGGCGCGCCGGCTGATCAGCGACAGGTAGCGCGCCAGCTCGCAGCGCGTGCTCACGTCGATGTTCATCGCGTTCAGGTATGCGCTCACCAGTGGGATTAGGCCCGGGAAGACTTCTTTGTTGCTATTATTAGTATTATTGTTACCACCACCATCATCGGCGGCGGCGGATGTAGAAGTGGAAGAAATGGGAGGGCCGTTGATGATTTCGTCGATTGTCATAAGCCCGTACTCGGATTCGACGGGGGGCAGGGCCTGGTCGAGGCTGGGTGTGTGAGAGGCGGAAGATGAAGAAGACGTGGAAGAAGAAGAAGTAGAAGCAGAAGCAGAAGCAGAAGAAGAAGAAGAAGCGGCGGCCGTGGCGGCGGCCGTCGTGGTGGCTGGCGTGCTTGACCGGGAGGAGGAGGACGGAGTGGAGATGCCGTTCAGCGTGGGCGACTGCCTAGGAGATGGCTTGGGCGTGTTGCGCTGGCCGGGGAACGGGTCCTTGCGGAACCAGAACTTGGACTTGAGCACGGCGTCGCGCGTGTGCGCCGTCTCCATGTTCTCGGTCGTGCGCGCGATGGGAATGTAGAAGTTGAGGTCAAAGGACAGAATGGCGCGGGTGACGAGGACGATGAAGATGGCGAAGGCGGCGTTTTCAAAATCCGACATCTGGATCTCCATGCTGCGGAACTCGACGCGCCAGCCAATGTCGGCCTCGGGCGGCGGCGGCTTGAAGCGCATGTGTTGCCAGTTGGTCGACTGCAGGTTTTCAAAGTGGTTGCTGCCGTTGGCGTCGAGCACTTTGAGGTCCTCGGCGAAGACGACGATGGGGTCGCGGATGAAGAGATGGGCGAAATGGGTGGCCAGCAGGCTGTCCATGCCGCCAGACTCGAGTCTTTGCTTGATGTCTTGGTCGACCACGAGGTTCGGGTCCATGTATTCGGGCCGTAGTCGCGCGTCTTGGGCGATGTAGGTGCTGTTGCTGGCATAGCGAGATTTGGGGATGCGCCAGCGGCCTTCCTTGAGTGGGGCTTGGCCAAGTTCTTCGGCCGTACGGTCGTCGACGGCGCTGGATATTTGATTCCACCGCACGTCGGTGTCAACCAGGAAGCCCTTGTACACCGGCGTCGCCGCCGTCAGGGCCAGCAGGATGGGGCCCAGGGGCGACAGTTGGTCGTACAGAGTCCGTCCCTCACGGATGTTCTTGGCCTGGAAGGTGATTTGCAGACAGCAGCTGCCCATTCCAAAGGCCATGGCGTCCATGTACACGCAGTCCTCCTTGGCCGCCCCGTTGCGCACATCGTCGTCCTCGGGCCACTTGTGCAGATTGTAGTCGACGGTTGGGTCCTTGAAGGGAGAAGGTGTGTTGACGTCCTTGAACACAGGCACATTCAGTTCGACCTTGCGCCCACGTCGCCACCTGATATTGGAAGCGAGGGTGGGAAAGCGAATGTGCGGGTTGGCAATCTCGTCGGGCACAAACTGCGATCGCAGAGCCGGTCCAGACGGGGGGTAATAGGGTGTGGTGAAGTCGTCCTTCGTTCCCAGCCGTGGAAACGTCGTCAGAGTGATTGGGTACTGGTCCGGGGCCATGTGGGCTTTGGCAATGACTCGGCGTAGTCTCATATCGGCCTCAACGTCGAGTAGGTCTTTGAAGTGAATTCCCCACGGCCTTCCCGGTGTTGCCTCTAGCATGAAGCGGCCAAATTCAGGGTGAAAGGTGGGCGGCGGGAACCCTTTCTTGTGCTGGACCACACCACTCGCACCATTCGCACCATTCGAACCATTCGAACCATTCGCACCAGACGATCCAGACGATCCAGGCGATCCAGGCGATCCAGGCGATCCAGACGATCCAGATTCCGGCACTGCTTGCGGCCGCTCGGCCAGGGCTTTGAGAACATCGGCTTGACATAACGATAGTCGGACCTTCTTCTGCTGCTCATCGATTGCTACGACTAAATACTCGACCTGGGCAGAATGAGCGCACGAATCCTCCTCATTGGTCCGGGGATTCGAACATACCTCATCACCCCATAGAAGGGCATCTCTCTCCTTGCCCTTTGCTCTGTTCCAGATGCTCAGGAGTTGCTATACAACAGGCTCAGTATAAAGACGCTTGCTGGCAGCGACATGTCTCGCAGTCCTCACCTCGATACCCCATTCTCGCACCTGACCCGCCGCCTTTTTGGCATCTGGCCATGTCAAGGGCGTGCCAAGCACTCTTTGGCAGAGTCAGTGAACAAAACAGCCCGTTGTGAGGACATGGGGGCGGGGCCTTACAAAAGGCCCATAGCCGATGTGCAGGCGTTGCCAGCAAGATTTCAATTTTTAATAATGTATTCGTGAGTGGGGCCAGTCTGTTATCTCTCCATACGAGCAGATAGGCGCGACAGGAAGAAAGAGCGCGCGGAGTATCCAATCCTGTGCAGGAATGGGTAGGCGAGCGGAAATTCAGCCACCTAGAGCGCCCGGAGCGCCTGGTGAGCTTTCAAGGGAAATAAATGCCTTGTAGTCGGTGCCTGGGACACCGGTTCCATAGATGTAAAAATTTGCCTCTTTTTTCTTCTTATTTTACGCCGCAAAGATTGGTAATCGAGAATCCCGAGGAATTGGCTGGCGACTTGCAGATTCGCTTCGCGCCGCCCCGCTGATATCCGAGTTGCTTGTCCAAGTGGGCTGATATCCGTCCAAGTGGGCGTAGACAGAGTTTAGTGCCAGAACAGTACTAGGCTAAGCAATACTAAGCCGAGCAATACCAAGCGAGCAATACCAAGATGAGCAATACCAGGCTGAGTAATACCAAGCCGAACAATACCAAGCCAAACAATACTAAGCCGAACAATACTAAGGAGACTAAAAGACGCGGCGGCATCGTGCACGAGCACAAGGCCGCTTGTTCTCCCCACCGCTGGCCTAACTCGGGCATTGTCTTTTTCGCATACAAAGCTGCCAGACTGAAGGCTTGATAGAGACATATATCAGACACAATGTCCTCCTCCTGGAGAGACTGCCAAGTGTCACTGGCAGAGATAGCACCTTGTATACATTTGCACAGAACAGACAAGCGGACTAGGGATCATATCCACCAAGGCATTTATCAGTCATGCGGCTGTACGACATTGCTCTTTTAGCGTTCGCCTCGACGGCCCTCGGCGTGCCGGTGAACGACGATAGCACAGCCGACGTCGTTGTCTCGGTTGACCCGGCATTCGTGCAGCAGCTAGTAGCTGGCAACGCAACAAGTTTGGACACGGTACAGTTGGGCAAGCGCACTGACTACGGCTTCTACCAGTGTAGTCAGGAGGGTGCGAGGCTGCCATACACACTTTCTTGAACCCGGCTAACATGTCACAGGCTTCGAGGGGTACTGCAAAAAAATCATGGGCGTGCAAGACGGGGTCTGCCGCAAGAACCTCATGGGTACGTCGGCAAGCATGTGCCCGGACAAGGGCATTCAGTGCACGGTGTATGAGAACAGGAAATGCTCGGGCGTTGGGATCTATCCGTTCGGATATCCCGGCATTCCGGATTTCTTGTGGAACATATGGTGGGGAGCAGTCTCAACAACTAAGACTCGCGACCCGCCGGGGTCCTACAGGTGCCAGATTGTGCACCACCAGTATTTATCAGAGGGGGAGGGTGGCTGAGGAGTTGGGGGTAGGATCAGCCACAGGTTTGCTTTGCCATTTGGACTGGTCATTTGAAAGCCGTGCTTCTAACATAGCGTCGGCGTCGGCCTGGGCTGCCCGTATATACCGTGTCTGTACATGTATGTAGTGTACAGTGCTCTGGCTGTCCGCTCATTGCGGCTGTGCTTGCTATGCTTCTGCTTGGGCTTCCTTCTGCGCCGCGCGATACTCGTCCATCTTCTTGACCCGCGTCCGAAACTCATCGTACTGGCATTTCTCGTAGCCGTGCCGCTCTGTCTGCACGCCGTCATCAGTCAGTGGGGTGGGGTGTCGTGGGGGTGGGCCACGCCGTACCTCGCACTTCCACGGCAGGTACCACTCCTTGTGGCGGCACTTGTTGAGCGGGATCAGGAGGTGTGCGCAGCTGTCTCGGTATGCCAGCGGCAGCTTCGCCTCGGACATCTGCTCTCTGGTTGCTCCTTCCTCACTGTCAGTTGTCCGCGTCGTCAGAGCTCTTGCCGCAGAACTCACTCTCGGGGCCAAGCCCGAGGCCCTCTTTGATGATCTCGGTGGCAGTCATCGTGGGCCTGATCAATCTCTCGCCACACAGAGGCGCCACGCAGACAGAGTGAGGAGCTGGTGACAGCGGCGCTGTTTTCTGTGTGGTGCAGCTTCGGTAGCAGTGCAGCAGGTGGAGAACTTAACCTGGCCAGCTTTGGAGTGTGATTGGCGAACCAGCTGACACGCATCTGGCCCTAACTGGATTCGGTCCTGCATCATGTACAAGAAAGTCCATCCCACCTGTTCTTCCCGTCTTCTTCACGTCTTCTTCACGCCTTCTCTCCCTCTTCTTTCCTCCTTCTCTCCCTCTTCTTTCCTCCTTCTCTCCCTCTTCTTTCCTCCTTCTCTCCCTCTTCTTTCCTCCTTCTTTCCCTCTTCTCCTCCTCTTCTCTTCTTCACGTCTTCTTCACCTTGCCACCCACATCTTGTGTAACTGGCAGCATAAATATGAAAAGTCCCAAGGAAGCACCCAGGATTTGGGAGTACTTTCTCAGTCTTTTTAGGCTGCTGGGCAATCTGAAATTGCTCAGTAGTACCAGGAGATAAATCTCGGAGCAAGAGGAGCAGGAATAAGCGGTGTTCAGAGTTCAGAACTAATCCTAAGGGAAGAGGGAATACAGGCCCCAGCCTAGTCTATGTAGTCTTGGATAAACAACGCAGGGAATTCCAGAGGGTTCTTGACAAGCAGCAACCGATAGCCAGAGAATAAAGAAATAGGTGATGCGGACCTCCAGGCAAATATAGGCAGAGTTCTCGGTACTCGCGAGATACTCGAGACTCGATACCCGTCCTCGTACTCGGGCCGTGTTCTGATCCCACGTAGTAGACCTATATCTTATATGATTTAGGGCCAGCCATTGATGCTATCTTGCTCGCACTCGAGAATCCAACCCACGGAACATTGGCTCAGAGATGAGATCGGCGGGTCTTCTTTCCCCGCTGATTCTGCCAAGCCCGTTCCCTTGGCTGTGGTTTCGCTAGATGGCAGATAGGGACAGTGGCTTTGGCCCAGCGCTGTACCGATGGGTACACTGACCGGCAGACGCTTCCCGTCGAAGTCGACCCGAGCAAAGGCACGTGAGCACCAAAATATGCAGTCTTTAAGATTCAGAGGATGGATGCAGACTAGCTGGTAGATATCCTACCTAGGCCATCAAGACTACTCGTATAGAGTGCAAGGGAAAAGGCGCCTTCGGTTAATCCGCCAAGACAACAAGAATATGTTGGATCAATATCTTCCATCCCGCTCATTCGGCTCATCCTCTCGGGACTTTTGCCTGGAGAGCTCCCGCAGCTTCCTGGACAGCAGGCCGTCACCGCTTGCCGCTGGCGTGGGGGACGATGTCCTCGACAGAGACTGGCCCAGGCTGGCCAGCGGCAGGGGCGAGGCTCGCTGGGAGGTGGAAGGCTTGTCAAAGCCGTAGAATTCGGGCGACTGAGGTCGCTCCAACGGGCTGCTCGTGCTATTATTACTGCTGCCACTCAGCTGGCTTTGCAGCCTGTGGCTCTGCCCGGTCTTGCTGTGGGCCAAGAAGCTGGCCTGCTGGTGCGAGCTGGCTCGAGAGAGCGCGAAGAGCATCGCAGAAGAAGATTCAAACGGCGGCGCGCGATGAGGACCACCGACCGGACGCGGATGAAAGTCGTCCAGGCTGGCGAAGCTGTTCTGCCCAGGAGGCGAGCTTGCAACCAGGCCAGTTCCCGCCAGGCTCGGTCTCCGTGAGCTTGCGCCAGGCACAAACGTGCTGTACTTGGGCTCCGGCAGTTGGATCTCATTGCGCAGCCTTTCCTTCCCCTCGGGCACGCGATGGGCAAAGACTACGCGGATGCTGTCGTACAGGTAGAAGCGGCCCTTGGCGAGGCAGCAGAACTTGAGGTGAATGAGATATCGAAGGATCTGCTTGCCCGACAAGGGGTCGAGCACAGTGCGCTCGGGATCCGTACTGAGGGCCTTCTCGATCACGGGTCCGGAAGAGAGGCTGCGCTGCCTGACAAAGGTCTTGGTGCCGGCCTTCATTCCGCTCAGGTCATACGGAATCAGAAAGAGCTTGACGGCCGTCTTGTTGGGATTCTTGATCACCACCTGGAGTTGGCCCTGCTGCGGCACTCGATAAGCACCTCCGATGGGCGCGACAGGACTGTCGAACACAGCGTCCTTCTGCGCCTCCTGCGCGGCAGCCAGCGCTCTGTCGATCGAAGTGTTGCCCGGGCCTGTGATTTGGGCCATGAGCGTGTCAGGGTGGTGGTGGTGGTGGTGGTGGTGGTCAGCATCAGGCCTTCGCTTCCGCCGCGGAGGCGCTTCCACCGGCTTCAGGCTTGCGCTGAGGTCGACGGTGCCAACGTACGGGCTAGGGCTGTCATCGGACAAGGTGCGCATGTTGGTCGACGTGGGATAGTTGTAGAAGACTGCAGGGAAGGGCACGCTGACGTGGGCCGGACACTTCAACTTGGCCGGGCAGTCGCCCTTGCCCAGGACGCCAATCTGGGCGACAAAATCCAAGGGCTTGGACGGAGGCGTCGACATGCGTCCGCGCAAAATAGACTCTTCGAAGGATCCTATCATGGAAGTATGATTGCGCGGCGATGCATCTGGCGTGTGAGACAGACGTCTCTGTCGGCTGGGGAAGATGGTCTGAGAGCTAGAGGCGGGCTGATATGTAAATGAAGTCAAGGAACGGCGGGTGTGGTGGCTGTGGGAGTGGGCAGAATGGCTGTGGCCGAGCGGCGGCGGGCTTGACGGAGCAGACACCAGTGACGACATCTGCACCAGCGTGTGCGTTGGCATTGTGCGTCGCCGTGCAGCCCTGTCGACAATCGGGGCATCATCCCCCGACGTCGACGTCTCTGCGCGCTCAGAGGCCGGGCTGCTGGTGGCATGGACGAGAGGGCTGGTCGGGGCACGCATGACGAAGCTACATGACAGACTACTTCCCAGCGACGGCGTTCGAGACCGTGGGTTTGGGCGTGGGTGTGGGCTGAAAGCAGACGGCCCATCAGCCTCGCTCGATCCTCCTCCACTCGAATAGCGGGGGAAAGGATCGAGCTTCAGCCACGGCGGCGGCGAAGAAGCATAGAAGCCATGGAAGGGGGCGCCAAGTTGGTGAGCCTGGCTTGGCGAGTGCGGCAACTCATCTGCGTGAGGAGGCTGTGCGTCAAAGTCGCCAGCATGCAGTGCCGAGCGCGGCCGGGCCATTGGTTCGGGCAGAGTGACGGACGAGGCAGCAGGCGTGTCCGTGGGCAATTCAGCAGGAGGAGGAGGCTGCTGCCTCGACGCCATGGGTCTGTCATCCTTGGCCGGCAGGAGCGGCCCGTGTGCCTCAGCATTGGTCTCTGCACACAGAGCCTTGAGATTGGGCTTGGGCACCCAGGTTGGTCGTTGGCCTCGTTTGATGCATTGGATCAGTTCTTCACGGTCACTGGTGCGGATCTCCTCGCTGGACATCTTGCGCAGGCGATAGGCCAGGTCGTGCAGTGCGTCTGTGTGGCTGTTGTTCAGCCGGTAGGCGTCGTCATCGCCGGCGCCCGAGGCCAAGGCCGGGTCGTCGTCCTCGGCTCTTGCCATGGCGGCCGATGCGGCCAGTCTCCGTCTCTTCAACGGTCGGCACGGGGACCACGAGGAGTGGCTGTCGAGGGCGAAGGGCATGCCCTCGGCCGCAGCCAGGCGGTGTGGCTGTTACCGATGGGCGTGTACAGTGCAGTTTAAGGGGGACAGGAAAGCGAGCTAGATGGACATTGACTTGTCGTTGAGGACCCGAGATCGGAGGGGCCGGGAGACAGAGATGCCGGTATTGCCTCTGGTGCAGGTGCTGTTGGTGCAGGTGCTGTTGGTGTTGGTGGTGTTGGTGCAGGTGCTGCAGGTGCTGTTGGTGTTGGTGGTGCTGGTGGTAGTGCTGCTGACGGTGATTCTATGGCGTGTGTCTGGCTTGGTTGACGGTGTGGGAGGAATGCCGGGGGCAAGTCGAGGCCGAGCCGGCACATGACGAGTGCCACGGCTCTTACCGTACTACTGTATGTAATGTATCAGACCAAGACATGGCGGCTGCACCCAACTTACTCGCTGGCAAGTCTCCCCGCTGGTGGAGTCACCGGTGGGGTCACCCGGTGGGGTCACCAAGCGGGCCTACCCCCCACACACGCACCCGGAATGTGCAAAATAGAGGGCTACGGGAATAATAGAGAGAGTTATCATATGATAGTGGAAAAATTCCTCGTGCTTCATCACCACCACATCAATACCTGGTCGACTCTGCAACTCTGCAGCGATGGGCGTAAAGCGGGGTCGTGATGATGCTGCGGGCGACGTGGCGCCGCTCAGCAAGAAGTCCAAGGGCGGCTTCTCTGTCGGGCCAGCCCACCTACCGGATGGCAGCTATCGGAGAAAGACGCAGAAGATCAAGAACGACCTGATACAGAAAGCCAAGGTCAAGAAGGCCTATGCCAAGGTCAAGGCACAGGAGGAAGCAGAGCAGCAGCAGCAGCAGCAGCTTCAGCAGAACGAAGATGAGCGGCCACCGCCCGCCGCCAGTCTGGAGCTCCATCCCGACAGGCAGGCGATGCTAAATGGCGCGGAAAGCGCGCACCAGAAGCGAGCACAAGCAGCAGACGAGAATGTGAACGGCTTTTCGCCGCGGAAGCGAGATCGGAAGCCCAGCCAGTCGCGGTACCGGAAGGAGCTTGAGATGGCCGAACAGAGGAAGGTGGAGAGGGAAGCAAAGCAGAAGGCGCAAGAGGCGCGGCAGCAGGAGCGGAGGCAGATGGCCAAGGCGAAGCGGCCAGGCAAGGACGGCAAGACCAAGCTCGGCCGGCAAAGCACTGTTCTTCTCAGCCGAGTGCAGCGTCTGATGGGTGAGGGCGGGCACGGCTGAGTTGATGTTTGATTCATGGCTTGTCGTCCAATGTTTGATTCTCAATTAATTCATGGTTCATCATGGTTCATCAAGCTTCATCATGGTTGATGGCTTGTCGTCCTGTCAACACATTCTACACCTGTCTGGTATCTGTCTGTCATCCATCAGGGACGGCCAAATTAATTCATAATTCATCGTCCTGTCAACGCATTCTACACCTATCTGGTATCTGTCTATTATCTATCAGGGACGGCTAAATTAATTCATAATTCATCATTCTATTAACACATTCTATACCTGTCTGGTATCTATCTATCATCCATCAGGGACGGCTGAATTAATTCACGATTCATCGTCTTGTCGACACATTCTATACCTGTCTGTTATCTGCCTGTCATCCATCAGGGGCGGCTGAATTAATTCATGCTCCATCATGCCTCGTCGTGGTTCATGGTTTGTGCCCTGTCGACACATTCTACACCTGTCTGTTATCTGCCTGTCATCCATCAGAGACGGCTGAATTAATGCTCGATTCTCAATTAATTCATGCTTCATCATGCCTCGTCGTGGTTCATGGTTTGTCGCCCTGTCGACGCATTCTACACCTGTCTGTTATATATCTGTCATCTGTCAGGGACAGCTGAGTTGATGCTCAATCCATGCTTCATCGCGGTTCATGGTTTGCCGTCTGTCGGGACGGCTGAGTTGATGTTCAATTCTCAATTAATTCATGCCTCGTCGCGGTTCATGGTTTGTTGTCTGTCGGGACGGCTGAGTTGATGTTCGATTCTCAATTAATCATGCTTCATCATGCTTCATCATGCTTCATCATGCTTCATCATGCTTCATCATGCTTCATCATGCTTCATCATGCTTCATCATGCTTCATCATGCTTCATCATGCTTCATCATGCTTCACCATGCTCCATGCTTTGTCGCTGCCTGCCATCGTCTGTCATCCGTCTGTCCTCGCCACATCAATGCTCGTGGCCATGCCCAAGATGACATGGTCCAGCTGGCTGACACAGTCGGCCAGCTCCTGCCGCTTCTGCCTCCGTAGCACCTCCATCGCCCTGACCTGCTCGGCCAGCTTCCCGATGTCGTCGGCCTGCTGCTCCTCGTCCTTGCCAAGGCCCGGCAGTCGCTGAATCAGAGACTCGATCTGCTGTCCTTTGCGCACCAAGTCCTCGGCAAGCTCGCGCTGTTTCTGAGCAAAATGATCCGGCGACACAGGCCGCAGCGTAAAGGGCTCGATTTTGTCTTCCGGCCCCGGCTGCGAACTGTGCTCGTCCGTTGCCGGCAGTGTCGCGCGCAAGCCCGCGATCGGCTCTGGCGCGATCAACGGGTGCCGCTGCGACAAGTAGCTGACAGTTGCGAAGAATTGAGTGAGCAGCTGATCGTAGCACGTTTGGAGCTGCGTCAATATGTCGGAAGCCATGGCCGTATGCTTGAAAGGAACTGTAGGAATGCAAGCCAGCGAAGCGGAGGCAGTGTTGAGGCCGCCAATTATTAGCCACTTAACACGCTCGTTTAGCAGGCGTCAAGTCGCTCGTTTAGCAGGCGTCCAGTTAGTCAGCTTAGCTGTCATACCTCGAGCATGATAACTAAGCCCAAGTTCGACAAGTGGCGTAGGCTAACTAACTAACTAACTAACTAACTAACGTCGCCGCCAGGCAATCGCCCGGCCCCACCAGTGCCCATCCGATCGACAGATAGTATATCGTCCACCATCATCACATCATCGCCTCATCGCCCGGCTCAACGTCTTAATCTCTGCTGACATTCACCCCTTCCTTCACTTCTCTTCCCTGACTGAGTCATCTTCCCGACCCACACCCCGCACCGCCACGCTCCTGCCTCCGTCGGCACGCCCCTGCCTCGGTCGTCGCTGCCGCTTCGGCCTTGCTCCCCGCCCCGCCCCCAAGCCCCTCTGCCCCCCCCCCCAAACCCAACGGCCAGGCTGTCAGCAGAGGCTCTCACGCCGCTCAAGCCAAGACCATGCACACAGCCTTCACCGGCAGCACACGCAAAACACGACAGGTCAATCTCTCGGGCCGCCCAACCGTCAATCCGTGGGCCAGCCTCCCCGGCGCCGCCAAATCCACCAGCCATGGCCCGCCCGGCCCCAGCTCGACCTTGGCACTAGCACAGGCAGATCGCCAGCGACGACAGCAAGAGCGAGACAGACTGAACGCCTCGCGCAAGATCCAACGCGTCTGGCGTGGCCACATCAGCCGCCGCAAGCAAAAGGCCCAGTGGCGCCGCGAATGGGACAACAACGAGCAGCACCGGCTCAGCGGCACCCACGATGCCTCGTTCGAGCACCTGCTCGATCCCGGCTTCGAGGCCCCCGCCTACGCCACCGCCGACCTGCTCTTCACCCAGCTCCAGCTCCTCAACCGCTGCCAAGAATTCAGACAGAATGCCGTGCGCTGCGAACTCGACACTGCCCGCCTGTTGTTCTTTGCCAACGCTCTCCAGCACTCGGACCGTGTCCTTACGGCCTCACATCTTGATGTACGATCTTGTCGAAGTCTCGCCAAGCTGGCCATGACCGCTGCCCATCACATCCTGAGCATCAAAGCAATGCCGCCAAATGCCAGGACTCAAGCAGCAGTGAGCCAGCTGGCCCTCCTTCTGGCATTTCTCGCAAGGCTGGTCCCCCAACAGCTGAGCCGCACGCCGGGACTGTACATGCGGGTGCTAAAGGACGTCATCCACTCCCGCTCTTCGGATTCGGTCGCGGAAGATGCCGCCGTAGACTTCTTGGTGTGCTTGCTTGACCAAAAGACGAGTGCCGTGTATGAGGCCTTTGTTCAGACCTTGATGAGCAGCGACGCCTTAGCCCAGAACGAGAGGGTTCTGGCCAGCCTGTCGGAGAAGATCGACCTGGGTGCCCTGTCCCGAGGCGTAACAGATCAAACGCGGAGCCGGTCAGACGCTGTCATGACTGGCACATCTACTACTGCCGATGACAGGGCACTGTGGCAACTGTCGTACCTGGTGTATATGCATGGCAAGACTCGGCAAACGCCATCTCAGTCAAGTCTCGATTACATTCACGCCTTGTCTGTCCTTCTGAGCCTGTCTTCATCAGCCATCAGAGACAGGGTCGAAGGGCCCAATTTCGAGGCTAGCACCGACACCTCTACTTCTACTTCTACCGCAGCCCCCAAACTTCCACCCTTCATCACAAGCGCCATTGAATCAGTCTGTCGCCAGGATTCCATTCAGCAGGCAGTCACCATGCTCAGCAACCGCAGCAGCATCAACGGTGCCGCACCTGCAGATTCCAGCCTCGACATTGCCGATCGCTTGGCAGAGTACTCACTTTCTGTCATGAGCGCATTTGAGGCCCAGAAGATGAATGTCAGACGCACCCTGTACCAGAGCACCGTCGTCCTGCCCTCTGGGGGCACACAGCCCACCATCTCCTACTTCTGGTCCATCATGGCAAAGACACGAGTTTTTAAAGCAATTGTCCAGGACGAGCGAAAGGTCTTGTCCGTCTTGACAGAGGCTGCTGCAGATCAGCAACAGATTGGAAGAGCCCCCCTCTCTGCCCAGCAGGTTTCGCAATGGACGGCCGAATGGCGTATTATCCTCGCCTTCCTCGAGTTGTACAGCTTTGCATTGAAGCTCATGGACGACGAGGACTTTTTCTCGGCCAACGAGTCGCCCGCCCTTCTACACCAGCAGCAGCAGCAGCAGCAGCAGCAGCAGCAACAGCAACAACAGCAACAACAGCAACAACAGGACACCGCAGGCCAGTGGAGGAAAGGCGCCCTCCCGCTATCCGAGGTCGCCATTCTGATCACCTTCTTGAAGCACCTAGGCTTCTCATTGTATTGGAACGCTTCACAGTTGATCCAGACCAGCGAGCTAGATGAGCCCGAGAGATTGTCTGCCCTTTTCGGATCTGCCGTACTCCACAAAGAGCCCGTTGCTCAGTCTTCTGCTCAGGTGAAGCTGGCGGGCAACGATGTCACGCATGCCTACTTGAAAGACTTGACCACAGCGCTGCTAAGGATGCTCCATGAGCGCGATTCTCGGCGCAAATTCCTCGGCGAAAAGCACTTCCTGGTCAGCGACCAACTCGATTTGACCGGCTTCATTTCCGACGTGGTCGATGAAGAGGAAAAGCGATATCAGATGCAGGACGGCGACAACGAGGACGCGCAAGATATCGACGTCGAAGAAGCCGACGAGCCTGAAGATTTTGAACCAGATCACGTGCTTGCCTCGCTCTTCGGCATCCGCCAGCCCCATGCACCACGCTCCTTTGCCTCACGCCAAGCACAGAAGCGAGAGCAGCAGAAATTGCTCTCCAGACAGAGACGCCAGCTCCAGATGCTGGCCCCTCGGCTGGAAATTCTCCGAAACTTGCCCTTCTTCATCCCGTTCGAGGTGCGTGTTCAAATCTTTCGCGGCTTCATCTTCAAAGATCAGACTCGCCGCCGACATGGCTTCGTTGATCCCGACAATTGGCGCATGCACATTGCCTCCTCCACCACCCAAGGCCGAGAGTTGGACGGCAGGTCTCGCGGACTCGACATCATCGGTCGGCACCATGCCGAAATCCATCGTGAAGCCGTTTTCGAAGATGCCTTTACTGCCTTCTATCCGCTGGAAGAAGCTCTCAAAGAGCCCATCCAGATTAGCTTCATTGACAAGTTCGGTGCACCCGAAGCCGGCATCGATGGTGGCGGTGTTACAAAGGAGTTCCTCATGAGTGTCACCAATGAAGCCTTGGATCCCAACCACGATGACTCCATGTTTGTTGAGAATGATCAGCGACTGCTCTTTCCCAATCCGCTGCTGTACGAAGAGACGTCATATCATCTCCAGCAGCTCGGCCTGAAAGAAGGCTCTGAAGCGCACCAGCACAATCTTGGCGAAGTCAAGCGTCGGTATGAGTTCTTGGGCCGAATCATTGGCAAGTGCTTGTATGAGGGCATTCTCATCGATGTCAACTTTGCCGGATTTTTCTTGCTGAAGTGGGCCTTGACCGGCGGCACCACCATGGCCTCGAGAGAAACCACGTACCGTGCGTCGATCAATGATTTGCGCGACTACGACGAAGCCTTGTATCAAGGCCTACTGAAACTGAAGAATTACACCGGCGATGTCGAACAGGACTTTGGTCTGAACTTCGCAGTCACCGACATATTGAAGACGGTTGATGCGCGTGGACAGGCCCTGACAATTCCGACGACGAAAGAACTTAAGCACAACGGCAACAACATCCCTGTCACCAACGACAACAAATACTACTACATTGATCGCATCGTCCGCTACCGTCTCCAGTACCAACCGAAAGCAGTCACGGATGCCTTCCTGAGCGGCCTGAATCAGATCATCTCGCCCATGTGGCTGGCCATGTTCAACCAAAAGGAGCTGCAGAAGCTCGTGGGCGGCGACAACACCGAGCTCGACATTGCCGACCTTCGACGAAACACCCAGTATGGCGGCCTGTACGCCATTGGCGACGACGGCCTCGAGCATCCCACCATCAAGCTCTTCTGGAAAGTTCTCAAAGACATGGACGATTCTGACCGGCGGAAGGTGCTCAAGTTTGTCACTAGCACACCACGCGCGCCCTTGCTCGGCTTCAGCCATCTGAATCCCAAATTCAGCATCCGAGACAGCGGTGGCGGAGACCAGGACCGCTTGCCCAGCACGAGCACGTGTGTGAATTTGCTCAAGCTGCCGCGCTACGGAGATGTGAAGACGATGCGAGAAAAATTGTTGTACGCCGTCAATTCCGGCGCTGGCTTTGATCTGTCCTGACCTGATTTCACGAAGGTATGGATAATGTAAAAAAAGGCATTAATAGATGGTGTGAGGCCCAGGGGTATTGAGCAGATGAGCATAGCGAGGAGTTTGGCTTTTGCAGCAGTTTTTTAACGCGTTCTCTCTAAGTTGAGGTTGCGTCAATTTTCTTCGCCATGACTTGAAACTGTAGCGCTCAAAGCGATTCAAAGACAAAGCGATTCAAAGACAAAGCGATTCAAAGACAAAGCGATTCAAAGACAAAGCGATTCAAAAGACATTTCTTCACCTAAGACTTCAAACTGTAGCGCTCAAAGCGATGAAAAAGACACTTCTTCACCACCACTACTCTAACCCTATCCTCGCTCTAACTCTGTTAACTACGTTTCCGTGAGTGACATGTAGTCTGCACAGTAGGGCTAGTAGGCAAAAGTTTGATCAGCTCCGAAATCCAACAGATGCGTAGCACCAACATGCGACAGACTTACCTGTAAGCAGAAAGTTCAAGCTGTTATCACCAAAGCAACACCATCATTATTACCGCCCAGCCAAAGACCATTTGAGTAGCATATTAGCATGGAGGAGATAAAGCAGCGGAGACAGGAACATCCTCTTCCTATGCACACCCTTGACAATGGGTGGAAATACATTGCAGGGGAACAGTAACCTGGAGGAAAGCAGTCTATCTGCATTAGTCCCACCAAGCAGGACATATAATATCATAGAATCGTGTATCAAGGATCGAGGGGACCAACCGTTTGGCCACTATAGGAAGGCGCAGCCGGCACTCGGAAAATTGCAAGGCAGGCTGCCTTGACTTTGTTTGTCATTCTCCTTCCCCCGCATTTGTCTTGGACACTCAATTGTTCAAGATGCAGAGAGTCTCTCAAGCTCACGAAACCATCCAGATTGAGAGAGAGGTGGGCATAGATTCACATATGATATCCTACTTTTCAGGTTTGTCCAACTTTCATCGTCCAGAACGTGCATGTATCAGATGATGCGCAAATTGAATGCTCAGTCCGCAATGCCAAAGGGGAGATCATTGCGGCTGGCGTCTCTGGCGTCGTCGAGCTCCTATTGCCTGATCGTGTTGCCAAGTCTCCATGGCCTGGCAGAGATGAAGAACTTTGCTGCAGGGATATCAAGCTCGAAGCCGACATCTACCGGATGTTGGGCAACCATCCGTGTTTTGTCAAATTCTTTGGCTATGAACCTCAGGACGGCTCTATAATTAACCCTCGAATAAATGAGACATGGGATTGTCCGTGACTATTTGCGGACACACAACGAAGAAATATCCTCGGTTCAGCGGTTTGAATGGGCTCTTCGAGCGACCCAAGGGTTGCAAATCCTCCACCCTGCCGGAATCGTTCACTGCGACTTCTCTCCGCGGAATCTGTTACTTGACGCCAGCCTACAAGTCAAAATAGCTGATTTTGGTGGATGTTCGATTCATGGATCGTGGTCATCAGCTATGGGATCCGCCAGGTTTCAGTTACCACGTAAAGCAAGAACACCACCGTCAATCTATATCGACATCTTTGCTCTCGGCTCAACGATATACGAAATCATGACTGGCAACATTCCATACAAAGACGTGTCGAGCACTCAAGTCAGGCAATTGTACGAACTCTCACAATTCCCTGACTTGACTGGGATACAAGTGTCATGACCAAGTTCCACGAGTCACTTGGGGATCGCCCAAAAAGACTGAGAGTACTCCCAAATCCTGGGGCACATCTTGGGACTTGTAATATTTATGCTTGTAACCGGCACCATGTTACAACAGGTTGGCAAAATAATGAGGAACTGTTGGCTACTGGAAATCAAGTCTGCAGAGGAGGTATCCAAAAAGCTATTGTCCACGCACATTAATTCGAGATGAACATCGATATAGTGCACCTCCGGGAAGCCTGCGTATTTTCAGCACAGCATGCGCATTGGGCTTGCACCTATCAAGAAATGCAATCCTCTCTGGAAGGAGAATATGAAAGATTCGAGAGGGTTGCGATGTTATAAACCCCCTCTTAAACCGAGGCGACTGCGATAGACTGCGCTGCATAGCCACTCCACCCCGCCAGCCGATTCATAGAGCGAGCCGCACCCCCCACTAGTTCGACCATACTCTTTGCTCGACCGTTCCTTTCTCGACACTAAGTCTGGGAGTATCCCTCATCGCGATGATTCGGACATTGCACTCTCGAGGTCCTCTGGCCCATCGACTTTTCAGAAGGATTGGCACACGGTGTGCCTGTGCTTTGTGCAGCGATGCACATGTTCAGAGTTCGGGCTGTGGCATTGCAGGAGGTGGGGCAATTGCTGTATTTCGTAACGGTTATGGGGATCTCGCGCATCTGGAGATGTTAATTTCGATGCAGGCTCATTCGACCGGGGTCTGATTACTGACTGTTGCTTGATTACTGACTGTTGCTTGATTACTGACTGTTGCTTGATTACTGACTGTTGCTTGATTACTGACTGTTGCTTACGTCCAAAACCATAATATTCTGGACCATTAGACGATGGATGTTTAACATATAATGTTGCCGCTTCTAATCGCACAGCTTCATCTATTTCTGAGATTACGAGGTAAGGAGCTATTGGATTTCGGCGTGACTGACGCGAGAGCGATTTTGGTGCAGCCTGACACTACGCTTCTCTAGTGTGCGAGGCCGACCTAAGGGGAATAGGGATATAAGTATAGGTCCCCACAAGGGCAGAGGCTGGTGACTGTTGGCGCTAAGACTGGTGCCCAGAGCTGGCCAGAAATACTGCCTACTGGTGCCTACTGGTGTCTAATGCTGCCTGGAGTTGTCCAGGCTAGAGTGTAACAGGACAGCCGACAATAAGGCGAACCCAAGCCCACGTCGAGACGACTCCCTCGGAATCACCCGAGAGAGAGTTGGAGAACTCCCGGCAACTTGGGCGTGATCTAGCTGCAAGTGGTGCTGAGTACAATCAGCCAAGGAAGGACCCTGTTGTATTCCTGTCGCTATACGAGTAGTATCAGTATATAGATAGATTGAGGAGGACAACTCTGTTGGAATCCTCAATAGCTACAATAGACTGGATCCGCCTGTTGTTCGTATCGTATCCATTGTAGTTGCCGTACCCGCGCGTACTTGAAATTACAGGAGCGTCGCAACAGTATCGGACAGTGTCATGAATAACAGTAGACAGATATATTGGAATGCCTGAATCTTGGCCTTATTGGCTAGATTCCCCGTCTTTTTGTGAGGTTTTGGGGTCCTCAGCCTACTGGCATTCCAGGCCTAACAGAGAGTGTCGACACGATGTCGTTTGGACCTACGCTACTCCTGCCACGTACGCCAGGACGGATACCCTTACATAGTGCCTATACTAATGGCTAAAGTTAATAACTTTATAGGCCTCTGGGAGAAAGGAACTCAGCTCTGTATACTGTTTCATAAATCCCAAATCAATTTACTACCAACTCTTGACTACAAAGGTTTCCCGGTTTGGGTCTGGGCAACATCGACTATGAAATCTTCCATAGTTATGCAGTTCATGTGACATCACGTAAAGCTTGCGCTACTGTGTGGCCACTTTTATCCACCACATCGTGCGGATTAATGCCTTGATCATACAATCTCTTTCATCCGCTTTAAATTTCTTAGGTCAAGAATTTCTTGCAGCCCAACTGACTTGTTGCACAGTAGCTGGCCACAGAGCAAGACAGTAGCCTATAGATGGTATCACTGCTCCAGCTCAGTCAGACACTTCGGGGTCGCTTGTCAACGTATTCAGTCATTAAAGAGCTACATCGGGCGGCAGATCAAGGCGCTGTCTACCTTGCAATGTAAGCCGCTCATCCGTGACCCTTCCGCACCGCCAGCCAAGAATCCGACGCGAATTTAGAAACCAAAAGGGGGGCCAATGTATCGTGAAGACCATCAGGGGTCACTGGCGATTACAGAACGAGGCGACTGTCTTGAAACAGTATCAGAATAGATGTCAATTCTTCCGGCCCCTCGAAGACGAGATTGATGAGCCTGAAGACCCACCTTTCATTGTCCTGAAATATCTTGACAGCGACCTACGCACGGAATCTGACCGGCAGCGCTTATCACGACCGGAGATCAAGGAGGTAGCGAAATGCGTCTTGGAAGCCCTTCGCACTCTGCACCAGGACGGCATGGTCCACACCGGTATGCCGATCGTATAGGGGGGCCGTATGTACAAATGCTAACGTAGTCACTCGCAGATATCAAACTCGACAACATCTTCGTAAATCTAGGCCAGTCCGACCAGCGCTTTACCGCTATTCGGGTTGGTGACTGTGGTGGCGTTGTTTCCAAGGACTCCAAGTTTGCTCTAGAGGGCCACTTGATAGGGGCTAGCTTCACCCGAAGCCCCGAAGCGCAGCTCGGCCCACCGTGGGGGCCTGCGACAGATATCTGGTCGTTTGGAAATGCTGTGGGTGCATCGCCAATACACTTGGCCTGGCCGCTACTCTGTGTCGGCTTGTACTCACGTCCCAGCAGGTCCTAACACTCCTCTACGGTGGCGGCTTTCACCTATTCAACCCGGCAAATGAGGGCATCAAAGTGCGACCGCGACGAGTATGAGTTGGCAGTGCTGAACCGCATGCACCGATATTTTGGCCCATTTCCAGATTCATTCCAGCAAATGGCTGATGAGAATGCATCCAACGTCGTCGAGTTTATCCACAGCATGGGGCCGCCTACTAAGCCCTTTTATCTCGTGACGGGTCGCGAGATCCCGCCGGCGGATAGAGACTTTGTCCTCAAGATCATGAAGCTGGATCCCAGGGACCGCCCAACGGCCGAGCAGTTACTGGAGGATGAATGGTTCGACGAGGAGTCTGAAGACACCCGCGCGCCTCTGTAGGTGGTTATTTGGCGCGACAAGGGCTTGCTATAAACGCAAGAAAACAAGACTTGGCTACTACGCCTTAGGGAGGCGTAGCAATCAGACGTTTCACCCCGGCCGGATCAAGCGGATCGTCGGTTGCGGCCGAATGGCTAATGGATCGAGGACGAACGAATTCCGACGTTCAGAGGCCAAGTTTTTTTGCACACTTCCGAATCGTTGCTCGTCTATCTTCAGAGAGCACGCATTAATTAAGCCTTGGCGTAGTACTAGTAGATATAACATCCTAGTCTTGTATATGTGATAACATACCTAGTATTGTGGTGGCAGGTGCCCAAGAAGGTCGGCAGAGGCCGAGAGGATCTTGTCGTCCACGTTGGCACTCATGACCGAAGCTGGACAGTTGGGCGGAGAAAAGCGATTTGACCTTGCAAACAGCGTGCTTAATTATCAATAGTTGTTTCGCCCTGACTTAGTTCCCGCACTGCATGCAAGTCTGGCCCAACAGGAAGCTATAATAGTGACAAGCGAGGCATTGACAACCACTGGTAAGCGAGCGAATCGATCCAATTGCCGACTTCTCTGTGACTTATGGTGACCCATCCTAACAGCCGCCAACCCGAGGCCAGTGACGGCCGACAAATTCTCACCGTTACCGGTGTGGTGTATGGTGGGTGCAGTCTGCTCTCTCCACATGGACGCAAATGAATGAACAGTGCCAGCGAAGCCCGCACACGGCTGCCATTTCCTTCATTCGCCCCCCGTGACGGCGACGAGATCTTTCCTGGTGCCATCGAACTCAGGCCGCTTGAAGCGGGCGGCACCGCCAGCCCTGGACCGCTTGTTCCCCGACAGCAGCGGCGACGACTGCAACAGCGAATCGACAAGCTCGAAGCGCTCGCCGAGGCCGAAGAGATGAAGTTCTCGCACAGCATCCAGTTCAATGCGGTGCCCGACTGGAGCAGCAACTACATCTCGTACTCCAACCTTAAGAAGCTCATCTACACGCTCGAGAAGCAGATCAACCGCCAGCCCGATGAGGGCCCCGACGAGGAGAACCAGGCCCTGTTGGGCGGCCGCCTCGACCCGGACACCACGTTCCGGCAGATGCTGGGCTCGGAGCTCGACAAGGTCTGCTCCTTCTACCGGCTCAAAGAGCTGGAAATCTACGGCGATGTCGAGCAACTGAAGCGCGATGTCGAAGTGTACGAGGAGGAAACGCAGGGCATCGACATGGACGAGGTGGTCGACATCGAGAACCGGCGCAAGTCGCAGCGGTCAAAGTCCATCTTCGACGTCGCCGCGCCCTTCCGGCGGCGGCGGCGACCTTCGACGCTGAGCACCAGCTTGGCCGAGGAGCATGAGGACGAGAGCGACAGCGACGCGGACGAGCAAGGAGCGATGCTGAAGAAGGCCGACAGGCCGTCGGCGAAACAGCGGGCCAAAAGCGTGTGGGAACAGTCGTCGTCGACGGATGCCATGATGAGCTCGGCCGAGGATTTGAGGGATATGCGGGCGTCGGTGGCAAGCCCGACGGCGCTGAAACGACGGCCGAGCTTGGCAATGGAACTCGAGGCCAATGACCCGGGCCAGCTGTCGGGCTTGTACGATTCGGGCATCAGCTTGAAGAAGAGAATCGTCAATCTGTACGTGTCGCTGTGTGAGCTCAAGTCCTTCATCCAGCTCAACCAGACGGGCTTCAAGAAGGCGACCAAGAAGTACGACAAGGTGTGCAACCGCAACATCCGAAAGTCGTACATGGACAAGGTCGTCAGCCCGTCGTATCCCTTCCAGGACTCGACCATGGCCGCGCTGGACGCGCACATCCAAGACACCGAGCAGCTGTACGCCAAAGTCGTCACCAAGGGAGACTTCCAGCTTGCGCGGCGAGAGCTGCGGCTGCATCTGAGGGAGCACGTTGTGTGGGAGAGAAACACGGTGTGGCGAGAAATGATTGGCGTCGAGAGGCGGGCCCAGGCCGCCAACTTGGGCATCCGCCAGACCCTGCTCGGTCGGCTCAATGGGCCGTCGGACGCGCGGCTGCAGGGCGACGACGAGATCAAGAAGAGCCAAGCTGTCGAGACGCCCATGGGCCGGTGGTACCTGCCCAAGTGGATGCTGAGCGCCAACTTTGTGGCTCTGATTGCCATCCTGGCCATCTTCTTCCTGCTGCTCTTCGTGCCCATCATGAAGAAGCCGGAGCAGCAAAACTGCCTGGCCATGCTTGTCTTCGTTTCGCTGCTGTGGGCCACCGAGACGATCCCGCTGTTCGTGACCTCGCTCCTGGTGCCCTTCCTGACGGTCATCTTGCACATCATGCGTTCCGAGGAGAAGCCGCATCGCCGACTCGACTCGAAAGAGGCGACCAAGGCAGTCTTCGCGGCCATGTGGACGCCGGTGATCATGCTGCTGCTGGGCGGCTTCACCATCGCCGCCGCGCTGTCAAAGTACCACATCGCCAAGCTGATGGCGACGTTTGTGCTGTCGAAAGCCGGCACGCGAGCACGCACTGTGCTGATCACCAACATGTTCGTGGCCATGTTCCTGTCCATGTGGATCAGCAACGTGGCCGCGCCCGTGCTCTGCTTCTCCATCATCCAGCCCATTCTGCGCAACCTGCCGGCCGACTCGAACATGAGCAAGGCGCTGATCCTGGGCATTGCACTGGCCTCCAACATTGGCGGCGCGGCGTCGCCGATTGCAAGCCCTCAGAACATCATTGCCCTGCAGAACATGCACCCGGGTCCGAGCTGGGGCATTTGGTTCTTCATCACGCTGCCCGTCTGTATCATCACCATCCTGCTCATCTGGATCCTGCTGGTCGTGACCTTCCAGCCCGGCCGGGGCACCACAATCGTGCCGATTCGCCGCATGACAGACGAGCTCAGCGGCGTGCAGTATTTCATCATCTTGGTCACCATTGCCACCATTGTGCTCTGGTGCCTCAGCCACCAGCTCGAAGGCGTCTTTGGCGACATGGGCGTGATTGCCATCATCCCGCTCGTGCTCTTCTTCGGCACCGGCATTCTGACCAAGGAGGACTTCAACAACTTCCTGTGGACCATCATCATTCTTGCCGCTGGCGGCCTGAGCCTGGGAAAGGCAGTGTCGTCGTCGGGCCTGCTGCACACCATTGCCAAGGCCATCACCGACCGCATCATCCATCTTGGCGTCTACGGCGTGCTCGTCGTCTTCGCCGTGCTGGTGCTGGTTGTCGCCACCTTCATTTCGCACACGGTGGCCGCGCTGATCATGCTTCCCCTGATCCAGCAAGTCGGCGCCAACATGGACAATCCACACCCCAATCTGCTGGTCATGGGCGGTGCCTTGATGTGCAGTGCCGCCATGGGCTTGCCAACAAGTGGATTTCCCAACATGAGTGAGTTTTTAACCTTTTTCCCTTGCCCTCTCTGATTTCTCAGCCTACAAAAAGACTGATTACGCAATTATAGCTGCAATCATGATGGAAGTGCCCGAGACGGGCGTGCGGTATCTGCAGGTCAAGCACTTTTTGACGCGCGGCGTGCCAAGTTCGATTCTGGCCTGCTTGACCATTATCACCGTCGGATATGGGTTGATGGTAGCTGCCGGGCTGTAAGAGTGATTGATACAATACGTGCGCCTTTTTCGATTGTTGTATGCGTACTAGTAGTACTAGTAGTACTAGTACGTACTCCTCCTACTAGGCAGTTTTATATCTATCTTGGCCTTCTTGCTGCTCCTCCCCTTTGCTGCTCTTCTCCCTCTTCTTAACCACAAACCACCTCCCGGCTCTCCTTCCGCTACTTGCCTTCTCACTGCTGCCCACGCCCAGCTCAAACGGATCCCACTCCATCCGCTGTTGGTGCTGATCGCCGTCGTCGTCTGTCCTCTTCCGCCGTATCCTCTCAAACTCGCTACCGCGCCCCACGACCTCCTCGGCCGCCAACACGGCCCTGATCTCCTCATCCGCCAGCCCGACCCGCGCCTCGTCCACGGCCGCCTCGCTCTCGTCGCGGATCGCCACCAGCGGCTCCACCCCTGCCCCGTCCACATCGACGCGCTGCATCTGTCGCACAAAGTGGATCTGGCTCTGCAGATCGCGCAGCATCGCCCGCTCCGCCGCGCTGTCTTCTGCCGGCGGAGGCAGTGCGCTCAGCCGGAGCAGGTGCCGCAGCGTTTCCACGCTGACCGTAGTCTCCCCATCCTCCTCGTCCTTCTCTGCCCCGATTTCGCCGTCGCCGACGTCTGTTGGCTGCTGTGTTGATGGCCGCGGCACCGCTTGTCTTCTTTGATGTCTCTGCTGGTGCGGCCATCGCGCCGACTCGGTAATCTGCTGCAGACGGTCTTCGAGCTGGCTGTGCCGCGGCGCGCGGTCGCGGATGTGCTTGGGCAGTAGGCGCCGGCGCACGCTCCACGAGGGTTTGGCGAGCAGTGCACGGATCTGCGGGTTGTCTGAGTAGCGTAGAGGCGCGCGTTTAGCGAGCGCGCGCGGTGTGAGGGAGATGGGTCCGAGGTAGTGGGATATAGACGGGGTGGTCATTGTGATTGTTATTATTATTCTTGTTGTTGTTGTTGCTGTTGTTTGCTGTTGTTTGCTGTTGTTGCTGTTGTTGTTGCTGTTGTTGCTGTTGTTGCTGTTGTTGCTGTTGTTGCTGTTGTTGCTGTGTATACTAAACTATAAACTACGTGGTGGGTGTGGGAATGCGTAGTACTTTAGTGGGTCGATGTACGAAGCTGCCAGCCATATTGTAATGGAAAGTCTCCACCAGGTCTTCACTAATTTTCCTGGGGAGACTTTAGATGGCATCCGGTTCCGGACGGGCCATGCCCTTGTCTATGCGCAATCCCCCTGCTTCCAACACCTCATCCTAACAGGATGGTAGGCATCTATTGGATATGCGGTAAAATATGACTGGCTTGCTGCAAAAGATATCTAGTTGCGGGCGTCCTGAAACGCCGAGACATCAGAGACACCACCACCTTGTCAACCCATATAACAGTCCATTGGCTCTTCATCATTCCTCATTATCTTGCAATTCTTAGCTTCATAAGCCGAGACTGTCATCCTTCTCTCTCATCGCTCGAACCAAAGGCTTGGAAGCTTTGGCATAAATACTACAAGTTCCAAGGTGTACCCCAGGAATTGAGAGTACTCTAGGTCTTTTGGGCAACCCCCGAGGGCTTGTGGAACTTGGCCATGACATCTATCTAGCTCTGATGCATCTCCATCGTCTCCTTGCCTGTCAGACTCTTCTCGGCTGTCACGGCGCACCTTCGGTTTGCTGGTGCTTGGCGCCCCATATGCAGTTTATCTGTAGTTCTGACGGTTCAACTGTCCGAGATAGCAATTCATTCTCACCTCACTGCTGATAATTGTCTTCCTGTCGTTCGATAGCCGAGAGCTATCCAACATCGGCCGGGTTGTGAATCGTACAGGCTTCAATGATGAGCAATTGTCACAGAAGGAACAGCCAGGCTTGGCGGGAGCCTATTTTCCCCTGCTCATCCGTAGCTCCCAGATCTTAGATCATCTTCTAATCCCTTCAATAATCAGATCTCATCCATCTGCTCGTCCTGCTAGCCACCAGCCATCAGAGCAATGGCGCAAGGCCTTGAGAGGTTCAGCAGCAATAGCCGAGGAAGAAGTTAAGAAAACCCCTGGCAAGAGATTCACACAATGGAGAGAGGGTCCTGGTCCTGAGTCACTGGCTATGATAGGAGGAATGGCAAGCCTAGACGCGGGGACGAGAAGAACAATAGACCAGGTCTTGGCACATACATTCTGGCAGACTATCACGGCGTACCTGCTGTTTGCAGGCTGGCGCCTAGCGCCAAGGGCCCCCCACTTTCGGTCTATCCGTAGCAGACAGATCTACCGTCTGATCTTGACAAAAATCAATCAGATAGATCGCTAGTTTTCTCGTTCCTTGTTCGTTCTCCATCGTCAGATAGCAGAAGGCTATCTTACACGGACAGCTACTACTGCAACACCAAGCTCACCTCAACAGTGAATGCTGCTCTCAGCACCACACACATGGAGACCCTTTCTGACATGTTGCATGCTATGGTCCGGATAGACGGTTGAGCCGCTGGCCAAACGCAACCTGCGTCAACAACGGCCAAGCTATATATAGATATGCCGGTTGATCAACGTCTTTCAATTATAAGCTCTGGGCACTAGGGTTAAGCGTCTCAAAGATAGATCTACATCCACTGTTAGTGGCGAGGTAAAGGAGCTCTGGCCGTGTCCAATATATGATAATATCGAACGAACGAGGATCGCGGCCAAAGGCCTATTGCCAGATGGAATTGACGAACTCGTATAGAGATTGCAGCCATCGGGGAGAGTGTACGTGGTCTATATACGCCTCCATGCGACTGATGTGGAAGAATGTATGACACGTCGGTATAGACAAAATGTTTACCTCTCATGGTTTTCCGCAAGCATCAAAGCGTTGATCCTTTTCATTCAGGGTGATAAAAACAGCCCAGGTACAATATAGTACTATAGTAGTGAGAGTTTTGGCTAACGCACAGCCCGACCCGTTTTGGCCGCGGAAGCGAGGAAGATCGACACTAGTTAGTGATATGATGGATGATTGATATTAATTAACCAGAATAAATTGGGACCTTTTAACTTGTTTATGCCAGCTCAACCCACTTTCCACGGCGGTACCGTCTGCGTCGCCGTCCACAACACCATGCCACCATCAATAAGTATACCAACAAGCCACGCCATATTTTTAGTGCCTGCAATAACAATAATATCCACGCCTGGAAGGAGTAATATGTCTAATCACCGATGCGCCCTTGTTCCTCTCTCTCTCTCTCTCTCTCCCTCCACACGCATAGAGTGACTTGAGCGATTAGCCAACCGCAAAAAAAGCAATGTCTAGCCAGCCAATGCCAAAAATGAAATTCGTACATGTGGGTATCACGGGCGCTGATGCGATCAACCGCATACAGCCATTTGTGGTTGTTTGCCGCTCATTCTACTGACGGCCGCGGCTCTTCCGACAGTTTGGCCTTTTTGGACGGCCGAGCGAGTTCTTGCGACTCGGTTAGCTGCTGCTCCAGCTGTTCGACTCGCTGTCGGAGTTCATCACGTTCTCGAATGGCTTTATCGCGCTCGCCGCGCAGACTGTTCTCGTTGTCCGAGTAGACCATGTTAATGACTTCGAGCTCCGATACGCGAGTACGGAGGGATGTGTTGGCCGCGACGAGCTGGTCGTAGCTCACCGATCCCTCGACATTGCTGGGCGACGGCTGGCCCAGGTTCAGCGGCGGAAGAGACGGCGAGCCGGCAAAATGGGCGCCATCGTTGAGCGTGACGCCGTCGAACATGTGCTGCGGAGCAATGTTGGGGTCGTGATGGAGGCTTGGCGTGTTGGTTCGAGACACGGGCGAGTGTGATCGTTCTGACGTGACAGAGGCGGCCATCTGCGACACGCGGCGATGGTTCTGTGGCGCCGACATGTCGACTGACTGTGATGCTGGAAGCCCGTTCTCATACTGGCCCCGGCGGCAAGGCGGTCGGCGTCAGCGTATAGCCCACGTCGGCCGAGGAGACGGGCCGGCCACTCACCTTTTTCTTGGGCACTTGGTTGGCCGACTTGACTCGGTTACGGCTCTTGATAACATCGGTCTTGAGGCTGATTGGCCGGGGCCGGCCGTGCAGCTTCAAGAACAGGCCGCAGGCGTTGCATAGCACTGAGCCGGCTTCGTCGCGTCGCCATAGCGGCGTGGTCGAGGTTGCACAGTTTTGACAAACGGGCTGTTGAAAGGGCAACTGGTCAGTTGTGCTTGCGGCCAGAGATGCAGCCATGATCATAATGGCGATAAGACGAGAAAAGTAAGCTCGATGGTGTAATCGATAAGGACTTTTCTCACGCGGCTGCAGGGCAGAAACAGCGCGAGATCCCAAAAGGGAGTCTTGGCGCTGGTCTGACACCAGTGGCATGGGCTGGCCGGGCAAGGGTCTGCTGCAAGGGCCGCACGGAATGCATGATGCTGCATCACCGCCTTGGACTCTTTGCCCACAGCCTTTCCAGTATGCGGGGTGTGTAGCGAGGCAGAGAGGGGGAAGTACGTACCGGAGTGTTGCCTGCAATTCCAGGCGTCGGCACCGGCTGCAGCGGGGTCTGGATGGCCCGGACTTGGCCGTCAGCCGGCGTTTGGCTGGTGGGCGGCGGCGTTGCAGACGCAAGACCGGCAATGCTGGCGAGGCCCGGTAGGCTCGTGCGAAACTGCTCATTGACGACGACAGCCGGCGTGCGTCGGTCGTTCAGGTAGGTCTGGCTCAGAAAGGCTGTGCTCGACGACTGGTGTGACGACGAGGATGATGATAGTGAGCGGGTCAGGCCAGGCCTGCCAGACGGCGGCGGCAGTGGTGATGGCAGCCGCGCCTCCGGTCTGAGGAGGCTATACTTGTCCATTGCCGCTTCGCTCAGCGGCGACGAGGCGCGTCGTGCGACGGCATCGACGGCCGAGGGGGGGAACAGGGAGGCCACTGCAGACGACATGTCAACCCAGGATCAGCGAATCGACTGGATCAGCCAGTCGACCGGACCAGCGAGTCGACGCCACCCGGGACCGTTGTCCCTTGTGCGCTGCTACACTGTCGTCGCCGGCAGCTATCCACGCGAGGCCAACGGCAGTGAGAATGTGCAAACGAACGACTACGATACAGAATGGTCGGCACAGGGTGTGTTCTATCGATAACCGCCGCCGTCCAGTAGAGCATCGCCGAGATAGCAAATCAAATCCGTGAGTCAACCATGTCAGGGGCTACGAGACAGGAACATGGGCTCCGCTCATCATGCTGACCGGCGTGTGGTGGCGCCGATCTTTTCAGTAATGTTCCGGGCGACAGTATCCCTGGCGGGCCAGATAAGAAGACGGCCATCAATCAGCACTGGGGCTGCTGGCTGCTGCAGCGACCGCTCTTCATCCTGAAACACACTCGACCTTGTCTGGCAACTCTGCCAGCACAGCCTCCGGCCCGCCTTGTATTTAGCCTACGCAAACTCAGGTATGGTGAACGACGCGCCCTGGCGAAACGTGGGGAAAGACGTTTAGGAAATTGCCAATTCCACAAAGTGGGCCCCACTGCTGGCAACCGATCGAGTGGCTGGATACGACAAATTTAGCAGCGCTGGCTGTACGGTAGCGGCAACGCCAAGTCAGGGAGAGCCTATTATTGCACGAGAGGGGAACATAGTGTAGTATTCGTGCCAGTGTGAAAAGAGACATACCATAGTACTTGTCGCATGACATAAGCTTGGATGGGTCGCCGCAATAGGGGCGGCCCTACCAAATATCGTAAGTACGGTAACTACCATCGTGCCGTAACTACAGTCGTAGCCTAACTACAGTCGTACCCCAACTACAGTCGTAGCCTAACTACAGTCGTAGCCTAACTACAGTCGTGGCCTAACTACAGTCGTGGCCAAACTACAGTCGTGGCCTAACTACAGTCGCGGGTGGCCTAACTACAGTCGTGGCCTAACTACAGTCGTAGCCTAACTACAGTCGTACCCCAACTACAGTCGTGGCCTAACTACAGTCGTGGCCTAACTACAGTCGTGGCCTAACTAAAGTCGTAGCCTAACTACAGTCGTAGCCTAACTACAGTCGTACCCCAACTACAGTCGTAGCCTAACTACAGTCTTAGCCTAACTACAGTCGTAGCCTAACTACAGTCGTACCCCAACTACAGTCGTAGCCTAACTACAGTCGTACCCCAACTACAGTCGTGGCCTAACTACAGTCGTGGCCTAACTAAAGTCGTAGCCTAACTACAATCGCACCTTGTCCAATATCTTGGCTTATGCGCACAACTTCTTCTCATCGCTAAGAACAGGTGTCTCCAAACGCGCGTCGTATGATTCGCGCTCGCGCCAAATAAGCTTAAATCACCTTAATACGACTTCTTAACTTTATTCCGGCAATTTACTTTGTTTTGTGCCAAACTCTGGCCGTTGCCTGCGTCTGCCGGCGCTGTCCTTTATCAACGCACAACGGCATCGGCATCGGCACCGGCACCGGAATCAGCATCAACATCGACATCGACATCATCACCTCCCTCCCGTCGGCCCGGCTGTTTGATGACGGCGTGAAGATGCGGCCGTGATAAGAAGAACAATGCCTCGTCATCGACCAACCAACTCAGGCTACGCTCGTCTGGCCCAGGACGAGCGTGGCGTGGCCGATGACTCCGACACCGAAGATGTCAGCACATCGCCGCTGTCTGCACGATATGCGAGGCAGCAGCCAGGGCCCCGAGAGGGCATGCGTGCAACCGCGGCGGGCCGCCCCCGACGCCCCCCCCACACACGCCATCGGTCCAATTCCTCGGGCGTCGACATCAAGGCCATCAACGACCGGCTGGAGAAGTGGGCGCAGGAGATTGCTTCCAAGTTCAAGATTTCGTCCAAACCCCGGCCAGACGAAGGAGAGCAGCTGGAAATCCACCACACCGTCTTCCAGGCCCCTGACGGCATCAGGCCCTTCAATGCCGACGACCTGGCCTCCTACACAGACCCGGAGCGAATGACCCAGGCCGAGTTCGAGACTCTGATTGAAAGCGTGCGCATCGCCATCGAGCTTGGAATCCATCCCAAGCTGATTTCAAAGGGCAGCTCCGGCAGCTATTTTGCCCGCAGCAGCGCCGGCAAGATCGTCGGTGTTTTCAAGCCCAAGGACGAGGAGCCGTATGCGACGCGAAATCCCAAGTGGACCAAGTGGGTGCATCGCAATCTCTTCCCCTGGTTCTTCGGCCGAGCCTGTCTCATCCCCAATCTGTCGTATGTGTCGGAAGCTGCGGCCTATGTGCTGGATAGCCAACTCCGCATCGGCATTGTGCCGTATACCGACGTGGTCTATCTGTCATCCAAGTCATTCTACTACGACTGTTGGGAGAGATCCAACGCGTGGGGCGGCAAGAAGAGTTTGCCCGCCAAGCCAGGCAGCTTCCAGGTCTTCTTGAAAGGCTACAAGGATGCCACCCAGTTCTTGAGGGACCATCCCTGGCCCGATCAGAACAATGCTGACTTCCAGCCTGACATGGAGCGCTCTCGAAAGAGGCGACCCTTTGCCCCTTGCATGCCCGGCGGTGGTCACGAGTCTGACGGTGAAGACGCGGCGAGAACGTCGACACAATCGCCCGTGCCTGAGCCAGAGGCGGCTTTCCACTGGACGCCAAAGCTCCAGAAGTCCTTTAAAGAGGAACTTGAGAAGCTAGTCATCCTTGATTATATTATGCGCAACACTGACAGGGGCCTTGACAATTGGATGATCCGGATAGACACCAAGTCCGAGGACGTGGCCATCGCCGTCGACCCCAAGGCCAACGGCTCGCTCTCAACCGGACACCCGACATCACGGCCTGTTTCTGTCAGCCCCCAACGGCCAGAATCCAACACATCTCGGCCATATCGGAGATACGAGGCAATGGAGAGCCGGACTGGTACTCCTCGTCTGCCAGAGTCGACAACAACTTCTGTGGTCAAGATTGGCGCTATTGATAACTCGTTGTCTTGGCCATGGAAGCATCCTGATGCTGTAAGTATTGTATTGCCCTTGACAGAGTAGTCGTCCAAGCGTTGCTAATGTGAGCAGTGGCGGTCATATCCCTTTGGCTGGCTTTTCCTGCCCGTGTCCATGATCGGACAGCCCTTCTCCAGACGCACACGAGAACACTTTCTGCCCTTGCTGACATCCACTGCCTGGTGGACGGAAACGCGAGCTGCGCTCCGCCAGGTTTTCGTCATGGACTCGGACTTTAAAGACCGCATGTTTGACCGCCAGATGGCCGTGGTCAAGGGCCAGGCGTGGAACGTGGTCGAGACTCTCAAGCAAGCCGACCACGGGCCACTCGAACTCACTCGGCGCACCCGCGTCTGCGTATGGGATGACATCGTCGACGTGCCCGTTGCCATTCCGATGCGCGTGCCCAGCCAAGAACTGCGACGCAAGCAGGTGGGCATTGAGCATGACGAAATGGACATTGGCGCCTCCAAATCCTACTCGGGCCCGGCTTCAACAAAGCAGAGCGCACAAACACAAGACCTGCTGAGCAGCCCCACGAGTGAGCTCCCCAACCCGAGTCGCTTTGAGCTCACTCGTGACGCCAAGTCTGAAGATCTGAGCCATGTGGGCGAGGACGGCCCGGGCTCGCCCCTATCGACGTCTGAAGGCTACGATTACGCCGGCGCCCACGCTCGTGAGGCAAGAAGCAGTCTGTCTGGCGCGCTCAATGCCCTCGCACCGCACGCGGGCCTCAAGGCTAAGTCGCGGCTCAGCTTCGAGTTTGCTCGCAGCCTGCCGAACAAGAGAGCGGTGGCGGCGCGGCAGAGAAGCATGAGCACACGAAGCGGCGTGCGCCCCATCGTGTACGAGGGCGACGACGACCTCGAAGGCGACCTAGGATATGCGGCTGCAAACGGCATGGAGAATAGCAAGAGGAAGGTGATTGTCGAGCGCCTCGAGACGGTCAAGACTCGCAAGCCCTACTTTGAGTGGTGTTAGTCTTGATTGTGTACCTCTTTTGCCATGAACACGAATCATCTCGACTCTGTTTGTGCTTGGCATGGATAGTGAATCGTGTCCACTCTGTTTGTGCTTGGCATGGATAGTGAATGATGCGGACTCTGTTTGTGCTTGGCATGCATGGTACGGTATAGCATGGTGACTCTGGGTGATCAAAATTCGTCAAAAGACTGATTATGCCGTGGGTTGGGTTGGCAGCAGGAGGAGCAAAGTTGACCAATAAGCTAGAACATCTTTTCAAGCATGTAGAAAAAGAATGTCTATGTAAATTATTGAAGCAGAGGCAGCAGCAGTAGAAGAAGAAGAAGAAGAAGAAGAAGAAGGTACAGTAGTCCGATCACATGCTAGTCTATCTACTCACTATCAGCTATGGTCATGGTCATCATGGCAAAACATCCCCCTCCATCTCGCCTCGCGAGCTTTCGTCCATGAGAAAACGCCCATCCCCCACTTTCCAGTGAGTGGTACAAAAAAAAGCAATTGGCCTATTGACCAAATTAATTTCATTCTTGTCTCTTTGTTTTAACGATTCTTTTTTAATCAAGAAAAATCCTCCTCATCCTTCTCAATGCCATTCTTAACCTTCAACAGCAGCGTGGTCTTCCACTTGTCCAGCCGACTGAGCTGATCATACTGGAGCAGCTTATCGCTAAAGGCATCCTGGTCGCCTTCCTCAACAGCGGCAACGAGATCGGTCAGCAGCAGGTTCTCGCGCGTCTGCACAAAGCTGCTGTCCAAATCCCGATACTGCTCCAGCGCACGCTTGGTGGCAACCAAATCTGCGGCCGCGAGGTGGCAGATGCCGGCTTTGAGAAAGTACTCCTTGACGCTCCAGCGCATCAGGTTGTTGTTCACGCTCGACTTGGCCACCGCTTCGAACTTGGCTATCGCGCGCGCGTAGTCGCCCTCCAGCGCGGCCAGGTCGCCAACCTTGAGGTACAGCTTGTTGGCCAGCGCTTCGGCATTGTCGCTCTCGAACCACTGCGCCGCCGTGTCGTAGGCCTCGAGTGCCTTGTTCTGGTCCCCGATTTCCACTTCGTACACTTCGGCCAGGTTCTGCTGGTGCGTGGCTGCGCGCCGGAAGTTGCCCTTGGCCGTGTAGTGTGCGATGGCGCGGGTCAGCACGCGCGCCGCGTCTTGCGGGCTGTCCTTGCGATACACTTTGAACGCTTCCGACAGCGTGTTGGCCATGTCGTCGGGCTCTTTGAGTTGGTTTTCCTGGATCTCGGCTGCTTTTTCAAATGCTTGGCCGGCCTCGATGTCTGTACATAAGTAGTAAATATATGAGATCAGTCTGAGATGGAGCGGGGTGTGAATGTCGCTTTCAACTGACTCTGCTTCTGTACGCGAAAGGCATTGGCCGCTTGTGTATAGAGATCCGAAGCGTTCTCCCATTTCTCTTGTCGTCCGCCGAAGAAGGAGATGCCGCCGGTGGCCCCTCTGGCCGCTTTGTCGGCTTGCTGAAGGAGCAGGCGGGGATCTTGTGCCATGGCGGTATGGTGGTCAATGGCCAAGTGGAGGGGCCGCGGGTATGTGGGGGGGGGTATAGAGGGGAAGGGAGGAGCAGATTATCAGAGAGGCGGGAAGGCGAGATGGGCGTGCTGATGCTGACAATGTAGTATGTTTAGCTTGTCAAATAGCAAGAGCAATGTGTTCAATTCTAGCTGCGGTATGGCACCAGTATGGCGCGTTCCTAACACGTCGGTTGCCTTAGCGGCTTGCAGCAGCTTACAACTTAGTCGTGCGGCTGTGTGTCATCCATCCCCGCAGTCAGTTGGCTCCGATCTGGGCTGCGGCTTGACCCACGACTTGACATGGTTTCCACGCGATCCCTGCTGGTCTTTAGATTCCAAATACCTCCACTCTTTGTAACATGCCAATTCCGTTCTTGTCGGACCGGATTGTTGCTATTCTCTGCATTAGGTGAGCTCTAAAACTGATGCTCTATCGAGTCTTCATGCCACGGTACACGCTACTTGATCGCCACAATCCTACTTGTTGTTATTGATATCACCATTGCAATCGTCTCGGTGGTTCAATGACGAATCATCACTCTTGTCGAGGTTATGGACAAGAACGATCGGGCCTGAAAGGCAACGTTGGGAGAGGGTAATCATGTTATCTCAACATCTTCACCAAGTCCATCAAAAACACCAAAATGTCCAAGGCTGTCGGCCAAAAGCTTTAACACGCAAATCCAGGTCTGCGTCTCTCAAATGCGCCCATACTTTAAGACAAGCGAGGGGCCTCAGCTTGACAACGACGGTATGAAGTTGGCCTTGATCGTGGAAAGGCCATCAAATGAGTCTGCTGCGAATAACCGTGTCGAACTGACGGACAAGAAGGGACAAGAAGAGCGTCACCATGGACAAGAAGAGCGTCACCATGGACAAGAAGAGCGTCACCATGGACAAGAAGAGCGTCACCATGCTAAGGTGTGGAAAGGAATGTCTTGGCCAAATCTAGTCATATTCTACAGCTTTAGAAGCCCGGTTGGCTGAGGTGCGTCCTGCCTTGGGACGAAGATTGACCCCACTCTGCACTTCTCTACGCGCGATGCTACCCTTGCACGCCGTGGTCGCCGCTAAGTCTGCGAAGGCTCGACTGGCTCAGCTGAGGTCTGGCTATTATTGTCTTCCTTCTCACGAGAATAAGATGGCGATAATATTCCTCTTGCCGGCCGTCCAGTTTGTGCGCCTTCTGGTATGGCCACATGTCTCTGCATACTCTGAGCATTTGCTACTTCCCTGTTGCGCACCACCGTCTCTCAGTATGCATCTAGTGAACTGCAAAGCGTTTGAAGCAGTGTGCCCGCACCGTAGTCAAGAATGTTCTTAATTGCTCAGGAGAGAGCTCGTATGCCATTTTCGTCTTGCAAGAGATGCTGTGAAAGTCCTGTCACATGGAAGCTGGGTTGTCCTCCTTCGGCCGGAGCTCTTAGCCAGTGTACATTTATGCACGCAAGTTGACGATCCATGGTGACAAAAATATTGTGGCTCATCATAGTCAAATTGTTCCATTCCGACGCCACGCTGCACTAGTTCCATATTGCCGTTTAGGGCAATAGCCCCAGCACCAGCGGCCTGGTTTCTTGCAATATGGTGGGTTCCATTTTTAGCCTGCGATTTGAACTCGATCTCCAGAAACGGGAATCGAATCTCCTGGTCCGGGACGGCGTAACTGTGCCCGAACTGGTCATCAACAAGAAGATAAATTGTCATGAGCTGTTTTTCGGTATAGTATACTTTTTTCCATTGAGTGTTTGGCTTAGCCGTGGTGGCAGAGTTTATATTCTCGGACAAGGAAATGATACTTGTTGAAGTTGCCATGCTTGATACCCAGAGAGTGTAGCTTGGCTAGAACATCTTGACAGACTGCCAGGTCTCCCGTGTCAGCGGACCTAGCATCTTCGATGTACTCCAGAACGAAACCGATGACCCTCCCGGCCTCTGTTAAATGACCGAAGAATTCGGGACCGACCCCCTGGCCGACAATCCATTCGTACGCTGTTGTTTCGGCCTCGAAGAATGGAAGGGCGGCAGCGTCGCGAGTAATATTGGGGCAAAGGTCCCATCATCCCTTGACAAGACTCCTGCATCGACCGTGACATACTTGACGTGCTTCCCATCGACTAGGAAACGATATTCACTCTCGCCGTCGTCGCCGGAATCGACTAGTGTTGCTAATAGTTGGGCGTTACTGTTGCGGGCGGGCGTCATCGTGCGGTTTAATGTAGAAACGATGATATAAACGGACGCTCTGTTAAGAAGAAACCCATGGAGACTCTAGAATGTAGGAACGGATGCACACAAAGTGGTGTATGATGGGGGGCTTTGCGTAGGCAAAGCCGTGAAAGTGACAAAGGCCGAATCGTCGGCTGCGGATTATTTTTGGGTACGACTAGATTCACGGGCAAAAGACACTCTCTCAGCCACGCGTAAACAGTATTATCGCATGCACACCTGTGGTTGTAGAAAGGAGGAGGAATTCAATCAGTGCGAAGCGCGCCTCGGAACCAACGTCAAATGCACCCCGGTCAGTCGGGAGGCTCTGGATCCATCCGTTCACATGTGCAAGAAGCATATGGTGAAAGAGGGCAAGGACGAGATGCGCCGCTGCATGATTCCGCTCATTCGGCTCTCGCCACAGCAGAAGCCTTAGTATTGCGGAAGAGAGAGATGGATAGAAGTAGTTGAGAACTCGTGTGAAGATTGCAAGCTATAGGAGCTGTGTACAAGATATATAGACCAGATAGAAGTGGGGCTGCAGCGCCTAAATCTTCTAGTGGCTTTGATCAGATTCCAATCCAACAGAATCTTAACACCATTTAACTCGACAAGCTACCATGCCGGTGTTTCATTTGGACACCGGTCACAGAATTGTGGCCGGTGGAAGAGTAAATTTGTAGCTATGGGTAGCTCGAAATAGCCACATAGGACTCTTAGACTGTCTGGGGCTGTGTACTCTGAAACTGCCCAGTGTATCTGTTACCCTCGTGATTGGCATCGCGACTCTGAGTAAATATCGAGCGTGTTAGATCTCGTTCAGTCATTTACGGCATCATGAATATGCGCTGTCGTCCAGCTATTTGGCAGCAAGTCCGTCGCTACAGCAGGACAACTCAAAAAATGTTTCCCATACCAGAAGAGGTGTTGAGAAGTAGATGGCAAATGTACCAATGTGACCTCGAGACGTCGGAGCGGTTGGAGGCGTATTGCCCGGGAGGATATCATCCAGTTCACTTGTGGGATGAATTCAAGCAGGGACGGTACAAGATCCTTCACAAACTAGGATTTGGTGGATTTTCAACCGTCTGGCTTGCGCACGATCGCCAGTATGTTGCTTAGAAGCTGTACTGGAGAATTTGGCGGACAAAACAGAATCGACCGAAATGTGGCCATCAAAGTCGTTGTGTCACATATCCCGCCTACTGTACGCCAGGAAATACAGACAATGCGCACTCTAGAAGGAGCCAGAAATGAGTTACCAGGGAAAAAGTATGTTGTGAGTTTGCTGGATGAGTTTCAACATTTGGGACACCCACACATGCCTGGTTCTTGAGTTGCTTGGTCCCGCTATTAGTTTGAGCATTATCGGCTGCCACAGGACCTCGCAAGATCAGTCAGCCTACAGGCGCTACACGCTCTCCATTTTCTTCACAGTAATTCAATTGCTCATTGAGGCAAGTGCACCCCGGCTCAATACAACACAAGCTAACATCCTTCGGCCAGATATCCACCCAGGGAATGTGGTTTTTACTGTACCTGAGCTAGAGCACATGTCTAAAGTTGACATTATCAAGGAAGTAGGAATTCCTAAGAAGCACAGAATATCACGGGTCGATGGACATCCGCATGAGCCCGGGGTTCCGACTTATCTTGTCGAAATGGCTCGATATCAGAGGCCCGAGTGGTCTGAAAGGTACCAGCAGATTAAGATTATTGATTTTGGAAATGCTTTCCCGGTTGGCCAACAACAAACAGGCATACTCAAGACGCCGATAAGCGTACGAGCCCCAGAGGTGGCATTGAAAGCCGGATTCGACCATCGTGTTGACTTGTGGAGTTTGGGATGCACAGTATGATGTACCATGGAAGCTGGTGAGGACCAAAGCCAAAGTGAGCAGGCACTAACCAGGTTGCAGATGGTTGAGATTTTTACTGGGTGGCCATTGTTCCAGAGCCTCATGACGACGGATATGTTGCTTATTGGCGACATCATCGAGCGCATTGGCCCCTTGCCTGAGAGATGGAAGCGATTGTATCGGCCTCAACTGCAACACTTGCCCGGGTATCCGCGGGGTGAGTTTCCATCTTGTATAGATGAATGGGCGGCTAGTTTGCTGACTCTTGCAGATGAGGATGATCCGGCATACTTTCCCCTCAATCAATACTTGGTTCAGATGTACTCAGTAGATGCTGACGGTATCCCGTCGACCGTTCCGACTCCAGATAAGATTGCTGAATTGGAATCTGTGGTCAGGGAACTGGTCCGGCTCGAGCCAAGTCAGCGGGCGTCTACACAGAGGATGATCCAACACCGGTTCTTCCAAAGATGAATTGGATATAAGCGCAACTACTATGGGCATAAACAGTACCGCCAATTCCGGAAGGTAGCCGACCATCGTCAAGCTAAGGTATTTCGGTGCATCGAATCTTCATCCCCCGCTTTTCCTCCACAAGCTGGTGTCGCGGAATTTGACTCGACCCGAGCCCGGAGATTTGAACTTGCTCACACGAACCTTGGGCATACTGCAGTGCATATTGCCATTCGTTTCCACAAATCATGCAGTAAACAGCCTCTGCAACCTTTTGGAGGCAGTCATGATACTTTTCCGTAGAAATGGTACATAACACCCCAACCCTTATTCAATGGCCATGGTGACTTATCGCTTTATATAGATTTATCATCCAGCATAGACAACTAGTTTGGAGTCCAAAGCATTCACCAAAAGCCCGGCTTGCCTGAGTTTGGTGAACCAGCTCTGCTGCCGTTTGCAGTAGTGAATCAGGCTAATCCCGCATCATGGATGACAACTCGACGCCTGACGATGACAGCTGGGTGTTCTCATGACGGTTTATTCCGATTTACGATGGTACCACCTTTGCTACAGCAGCTTAGGGTGAAGTTGAGAAAGATAGATAGCTTGAAGGATGCTGTACTGATTGATTGATTGATTGATTGATTGACAGGGTGTGTTACGAACCTGACCACTCGGATCCTGCGGCTTAGCGTTAGTTAGCGCTGTGGCTCGGCCATCAACTTGCCTTGCTCAGCCTCATCCACCCCGCCGATTCGTTAGAGGTCGAGGGTGGGTAATTCGTTTAGAGGTCGAGTGTGGGTAGCTTGATTGTGGCCTCAGAACGTTAAGATGGCAGGAAGGCGTTCGAATGCCAAAGCTAGGACTGTGCAAGCTTCGAAGGCATACGAGTATGAACGACTTGGTGACAAAAAGCAGTTTCGCGTTCTACTCCTTCATCCAGGCGTTTTGGGCAACAAAATGAAATGCAGCCTGGAAATCTTCCCCTTTGACGATTGTCCACTTTATACTGCTATCTCGCATAGGTGGGACAGTAGTAGTGCGACAGATTGGGAGATGGCTACCATTTTGATAGATGATAAGCAACTGAAGGTTCAGCAGAGTGTGTATGATTTGCTTCAAAGCCTTCGGCAACATGACCATCACAGGAGGCTCTGGATCGACTCGATTTGTATAAACCAGTCAGATGAGTTGGAAAAACGTGATCAGATACCTATGATGAGAGAGATCTATTCCCAAGCAAGCTATAGCATTGCATGGCTTGCGGATGCGACCTTAGAGTCCCAACTTAATGTCGTCCATATGGCTGGGTGTTATACTGGAACCAAGAAGAGTCGTGGGGTGCTATGTGAGATGTGCCAGAAGTTGGATTGGAGAGATGAAGAAATGATGGAGGCCTTCTCCGGGCTTTTTGAGAACGAATATTGGAACAGGAGATGGATAATTCAAGAGGTTGTCCTCGCAAACACGGTTGAAGTCCATTCCGGAGGCCACGCTACACCACTCAGCAATCTAGTTGAGTTTATTCAAGACATTCGCGAGGGGAAAGCTAAGAGTGCATGGGCTACATTGAATCTACACTGGTCATACCGAAATCAATTGGAGAAGCTCCAATTCAGTCTTCCACTACGTCTCCACAATGACAGACTGCGCTTATCCAACTCTCCATCCTCGCTCAGAGACCTACTCTTCCGATATCAATCTTCTGAATGTTCTGAGCTCAATGACAAAATCTTTGCCTTGCTATCGCTCTCACGAGCAGCGGTGGAGAAATTGGAGGTGGACTATCGAATGGGCTCTGCTGAATTGCTCTTCAGGGTCGTCCAGTTCTGCTACAGCTGTGAGGATTTACTAGGAGAAGAAGTTCTCGAACTCGGCTGTCTACTCACAAGAGAACTAGATGTCGATTTGCATACTTATTCAGCTCAAACCGATGAGGTTGGGAACATGGTCGACCCATTCGAGGGTATTGCTATGAAGGCATTTCACCTGGGAAGCGTAACTAGTGGGATACCGGTCTACGAGGAATCCACCATCTCCGAACTTCGTGGGAATGCCCGTGGGCTCCTTCAGTATTCCCCGCTACTCTTCCGACGCGCCAATGAGAATGCTGAAGGGGATGGAAGATTCAGGTTTGTCAGCACGCAGACAGAAGAGCAGCGAAAGAGAGTGAAGAATGAGGCGATCGATAGCGTGGCAGGGAGGGATTTGTGGGCTTTCACGTGCTGGTCATTATCGAAATCTGGAGTGAGGGATGGGCTCAAGACAGTGGGACTAGCAACCGTTAAGACCCAGCCAGGTGATGTCTTGTGGTATTTCAAAGGTGCCGACATTGCGTTGATAGCGAGAAGCGATGGTGCGCTGGGAACCAGACCGGATACTGAGGCCTACCTCATCGTCGGCCGCGCATACCTGGCACGGGTACCGGCGGGCCTCAACACAGAGGATGGTGAACAGAAGAAAATGTGGGCCTCACGTCCAACAACAAGCTTTGATTTGTCTCTCGACCTATTCGTCCAGATTGCAAAGTGGACAACTTTCTACGGCGAAGACAGGAGAGTTCTAAACAGGCGGAAGCGTGTGTTTGCTGAGGTTCAAAGTTGACGGCAAGCAATCACCAATCAGACTTTGAACTCTTATTCTAATCATACTCTACGGCAAAGGTAGAAATATTGAAGGTGTAAATGGGGAAGGGGCGGCTTTTGGAACGTCACTGCCAGTGTAAATGGGAAAGAGCCGGCTTTTAGACGTCACTGCCAGTGTAAGTTGGAAAGAGCCGGCTTTAGACGCCACTGCAACTACATCAATTGCACGTGTAAATTGGGAAGCGGCGGCTTTTGCATCAATGCCAGAAGAAAAGGTTCAAGACAAAGGAAATCGATTGGAGGTGTGTATCTAATTACAATGGGACACTCGCACTGGTGCAACAGCAGTCTCAGCGGCCCTGTGCTGCGATGGAGTGTCTCAAGCGGCTAAGCCTGAGCCAAGTTTTCTTCTCCCCATTCCCAGCCGGAACAGACCAACAAATCGACGGGCGAGAGCTCGGCAAATGGTACAATTGACAGTGGACCGAGCTCAGATCTGCATGATGGTAAGTTAGCAAGGCCGGCGGTTTTTTTTTTGCAAATGACAGCCGGGGTGGCAGGGCAGGGTAGGACAGGACAGGACAGGACAGGACAGGACAGGACAGGACAGGACAGGACAGGACAGGACAGGACAGGACAGGACAGGACAGGAGAGAACACGACAGAACACGACAGAACACGACAGAACACGACAGAACACGACAGGGCAGGACAAACCAGACATACCTATGAGGTGAAGCCCTTGGTGAAGCTCTGGACGACTTCGCGCAGCTGGGCCTCGAGGTCCTTGCTGAGCGCACCCTCCTTCTCAATCTGGGCCAGGAGCTCGGCCTGGTCGCTCTTGAGGTAGGCCAGGAAGTCGGCCTCCCACTGCAGGATCTTGCCGACGGGGACGGAGTCGAGGTAGCCGTTGACGCCGGCAAAGATGAGCGGCACCATCTCGTTGACGGCCATGGGCGAGTACTGCTTCTGCTTGAGCAGCTCGGTCAGACGCTCACCACGGTTGAGCGTCTGCTTGGTGGCAGCGTCGAGATCGGAGCCGAACTGGGCAAAGGCGGCGACTTCACGGTACTGGGCCAAGAAGAGCTTGAGCGAGCCGGCGACCTGCTTCATGGCCTTGAGCTGGGCCGCGGAGCCGACGCGGGACACGGACAGGCCGACGTTGATGGCGGGGCGCACACCCTTGTAGAAGAGCTCCGACTCCAAGAAGATCTGGCCGTCGGTGATGGAGATGACGTTGGTGGGAATGTAGGCCGACACATCACCGCCCTGGGTCTCGATCACGGGCAGGGCGGTGAGGGAGCCGCCGCCGTGCTTGTCGCTCAGCTTGGCGGCACGCTCGAGCAGACGTGAGTGCAGGTAGAAGACGTCACCGGGGTAGGCCTCACGGCCGGGCGGGCGGCGGAGCAGCAGCGACATCTGACGGTAGGCAACGGCCTGCTTGGTCAGATCGTCGTAGATGATGAGCGCGTGCTTGCCGTCGTCTCGAAAGAACTCCCCTATTGATGCTCCTATGAAAGAAGAATGTTAATGTGTGTTGTCAAGACAGAGAAGCATGATAGTAGAGAGAAGTTGTCAGTTGGCAGATAGTGGATAGGGTTAGAAGAAATGGGCAAGTGGTGCTAGGTCCTTCCGGCAGATAGTGGATAGGGTTAGAAGAAATGGGCAAGCGGCGCTAGGTCCTTCCGGCAGCTGTCTTGGAGAGATGCTTCTTCGAGGCGAGATGCTTTTTGAGGTGAGCCTTGAGGTTGAAAGCCTTGTCGCAGATGTCGCAGTAATGAGTCCTGTTCTCCTTATTCTTGGCTGCAAATCTCCTTGACCTCAGTGTCTCAGCCGATACTGGCTTAGGAGGACCAGCAGCAGCAAGCCTAAGCTGTTCTTGGTGGGCTTTAGAAGCCAGATGTTTGTTAAGAGCAGCAGCAGATGCAAGAGGAATCCTGCAAGTCTTGCATTCATGTGCTCTTGATGCAATTGCACGAGCACGAACACCAGCAGCAACATTCAAGACCGTTTTTTGGTTGATATGAGACCAGGCAAGCTTCGCTCTACGCTTCCGGGTGAGATAGGCCTCAAGGTCATTAGCGCGAGCCTTGTCTTCACAACGCTTGGAGCATAGAGCCATTCGCTCTTTAACACGTTGCTTGCGCTCCTGATTGTATGCTTGGAGCTGCTCTTCAGTCATGTCATGTTGGCTGTGTGGATGTTCCATGAAGGCAGTATGGCTGCAGCGTGGGAGCCAGTTGATATCTTGTCTTCTCCATGGTAAGAATACCGTCCAGAGAGCATCAAGTTTGGTTTCGAAAGCGGCGAAGAAGATGTGGCAGAAGGTTGCCTCTATGGCCACCAAGTATAGGCGAGCGAGGAATACCAGAAGGGGGGCAGGAAGAGGAGCCCAGCAGAGCAGACCACGACTGCTGATGGTGTAGCCGTCGTCGAGGGCGCGTTTGACGAAGCGAGGTAAGTGAGATTTGCGGTCATACTCTTTGAACCGAGCCTCGACACCGGACTGGGAGCTGGTGCCAGAGCCTGTGTACAGCTTTGCCGGGAATGCAGACTTCTCGAGGAGGAGAACATACACAGCCCACACGTTTTCACTGACAGGTGGCGGCGGGAGCGAGCGGAAGAAGTCGACAGAGGGAGGACTTGAGGACTGGAGAACTTCAAGCAGGCCAGGAGCGAAGGTGAGCGGTGTGGCCGAGCAGATCTGTTTGAATCTCTCTTCTTGTCCTAGGACAGTCTTGAAAGCTGGACAGATGTACCACTCTGGAGCATCGTTGTGGATGCTGCACCAGATATAGCCGTCGACAAGGTCTCGGAGCGCTTGTGCAAGCTGCATCCCCAATGCTCAATGTTCGACTATGTGCCACCAAGGCAGCAGACAAGAGGGGATTGTCCATGACGGGCGGGAATCCGGACTCAGGGTGCCCAGGGAAAGCCATCAGGCAGGAGCGTCCGGGTGTCCAAGTGGGGGAATTAAGGGACCAAGGAAAAGCCATCAGGCAGGAGCGTCCGGGTGTCCAAGTGAGGGAATTAAGAGACGAAGGAAAGAGCAAAGGCGAAAAGCATTCAAGAAAAGGGCCAAGTCTTACCGGTGAAGGGAGCAATGTACTGCAGCGGCGCAGCCTCGGAGGCAGTGGCAGCAACGACAATCGAGTACTTCATCGCGTCGTTCTCCTCCAGCGTCTTGACGAGCTGGGCCACGGTCGAACGCTTCTGGCCAACGGCGACGTAGACACAGTAGAGCTTCTTGGTCTCGTCGGTGCCGCTGTTCCATCGCTTCTGGTTGAGGATGGTGTCGAGCGCGACGGCCGTCTTGCCGGTCTGGCGATCACCGATGATCAGCTCACGCTGGCCACGGCCAATGGGCACCATGGCGTCGACCGACTTGAGCCCAGTCTGCACGGGCTGGTTGACGGATTTGCGGGGCAGAATGCCGGGGGCCTTGACCTGGGCACGGCGGCGGCTGCTGGCGTTGATGGGGCCCTTGCCGTCGATGGGGTTGCCGAGGGCGTCGACGACACGGCCGAGCAGGGCCTCGCCGACGGGCACATCGACCTGGAGCGCGGGGTCAGCGGTGTCAGCGGTGTCAGCGATGTCAGCGGCGTCAGAGGCGTCAGCGGCTACAACGACGAAGACTAGGCCGGGGACAAGGCCGGAGCAGGCATCGTTCTTACAATCTGGCCCGTACGCGAGACGGTGTCGCCTTCCTTGACCGTGCGGTCGGAGCCGAAGAGCACAATGCCGACCTGGCCGGCCTCCAAGTTCATTGCCATGCCCTTGACGCCCGAGCTGAACTCGACCAGCTCTTCAGCCTGCACATTGCTCAGGCCGTACACGCGGGCAATGCCGTCGCCGACCGACAGCACACGACCGGTCTCGGCAAGGCCGGCCTCCTCCTGCACACCGCGGATTCGCTGCTCGAGGATGGACGAGACCTCGGTGGGCGTGGCCTTGGCATCGGCGGCGTAGCATCGCACCTGCTTGGTGGCAGCAGCCAAGACGGCAGGAGCGGCAGCACGGGTCTGGAAAAGAGGGACACGGTCAGCTTGGTGCCTCTCAAGGGGGGACGGCGGCGGTGCAGCCGTGGCCAGACGGCGGCAGGGTGCTTGTACGGGCCGCTGGCAGCTTGGCCCGCACAATTGAGCCCGTTCTGCAGCTTGCTGGCGGCCGTGCGGCCGTAGAGGGAGCTCACTGGTGCTATCCTGCTCTGCTGGGCGAGGGCGGAGACGAGGCGGCCTGACTGCCGCAGAACACTTCGAGACATCATCGTGGCGACTCGAGAAGCTATAGACAGCGGTCCCGAGCACGTCGACCAGTATGGCAAGAGGATTGGGGATGAGTGGAGAGATCGAGGGGTGTTGATGCAGCTGCACCGTCGGGCTCGAGAGGTTTCGGCGAGGAGAAGTTGCCAGAGGCCGCCTAGCCGGAAAGGGCCTAGCGCAGACGGGCGGCTTGGCGCGAAAATGGGAAGGTTCGGGAGGCAGGTCACGTGGCACGTGGCACGTGGCACGTGAGCGTGAACCAGACCGTCGACAGCTCGCAAATTTCCACGACGGGGCCGTGTGGCGCGTGGCTGCTGTGGCTGCTGTGGCTGCGTGGCTGCGTGGCTGCTGTGGCTGTTGGCGGCCAGTCAGGCTGCGGCTGCGCTGGCGACGCTGGGGCCGGCGATGGTGCAGAGGGCGACGACCTTCCCTCAGCACGACCTTCCCTCAGCGACAGCAACACCCATCCCGACGATGCAGCACCGCCCGTGTCTCGAATAGTCAGTGCCACCGTCGACCATGTCGTCGCCCCTCCCACGCACCGCCACATCGTCCACTCCCAAGGCCGCCAACGCAGCGGCAGCGACAGCGACAGCGACAGCGACAGCGACAGCGGCAGCGGCAGCGGCCGACGAGGTCGAGCTGAACGCGGTGCACAATGGCGTCGCCGCGCCGGACCGGCCGCTGGAGCAGGACATCATGCAGTGTGCCCGCATTGGCGCGCTCGAGCACATCCAGAAAATGGTCGAGTCGGGCTCAGTTGGCGCGGGCTACGCCGACGGCGAGGGCATCACGCCGCTGCACTGGGCCGCCATCAACAACCAGTATGCGGTGTGCAAGTACCTCATCGGCCACGGCGCCGACGTCAACGCCAAGGGCGGCGAGTCTGGCGCTACGCCGGCCATGTGGGCGGCCCAGCGCTGCCACTACTACATCGTGCACCTGCTGCTGCAGCACGGCGCCGACGCGCTGGCCACCGACGGCCAGGGCTACAACATCCTGCACCTGGCGACGATTGACGGCAACACGCTGCTGCTGATCCTGCTGCTGCACCAGCACATCCCCGTCGACGTGCCCGACCCCCACGGCCACACGGCGCTGATGTGGGCCGGGTACAAGGGATGGCCGGCGTGCGCCGACCTGCTGCTGCGCTGGGGCGCCGACGTCAATGCCGTCGACGACAACGCCTTCACGCCGCTGCACTGGGCGCTCGTGCGCGGCATGAAGCCGTGCCTGGACAAGCTGGTCGAGTACGACGCCGACCGCTTTGCCAAGACCGGCGAGGGCAAGACGCCGGCGGTGTGCGCGCACGAGATGAACACGGCGCGCGCCTGGCACCGGTCGCTGGCCGACCACGGCTACGGGCCCGACGGCAACGTGCGCACGCTGCCGCTCAACCTGCAGGTGGTGGTGCGCAACAAGAGGGCCATGTCGCGCCTCTACTTCCTCTGCCCCTTCTTCCTCATGTGGCTGGCCCTGTTCCTCATCGGCCGGTCGACGGTCTACGTCAGCGTGCCGCTGACCATTGGCCTGGTCGTCGGTGCCGGCTACGTGCTGCAGTATGTGGCCTCGTTCGGCCCGGTCGAGTTCCGCCAGCTGCACAAGACGCCCTACCTGGCCGGCGTCTTTGCCGCCAGCCTCTTCTTCGTCGGCCTGGCCTTCTTCTTCCGCCTGCTGCCCACCACCTACACGGCTGCGCCGGTGTCCAGCCTCGTGTTTGCACTGGTGTACGCCTCGACCACGTACTTCTACGTGCTCTGCATGGTCGAAGACCCGGGCTACGTGCCCAAACTGTCGTCGCGCAACCAGCAGCGCGCCGTCATCGAGGAGCTCTTCCGCCAGTGGAAGTTTGACCACGACAACTTCTGCACGCAATGCCTCATCCGCCGGCCCTTGCGGTCCAAGCACTGCCGCCGCTGCGGCCGCTGCGTGGCCAAGCAGGACCATCACTGTCCGTGGATCTACTCGTGCGTGGCCAACAACAACCTGCGCCACTTCTTCATCTACATCCTCAGCTTGGAGTTGGGCCTGTTTTTGTATCTGCGCCTGGTGCTTGTCTACTTGGCCGCGCTGCCGCCGCCGCCAAACGACGCAACATGCAACCTCGTGCCCGCCGACCTCTGCACCTGGGTCCTGCGCGACCCCTGGACTGTGGCCGTGACGCTGTGGGGCCTGATCCAGCTGGTCTGGGTCACCATGCTGATCGTCGTCCAGTCGGTCCAAGTGGCCAAGAACATGACGACGTACGAGAACATGCAGCAACACAACCACGCCGACTCTGGGAACGCTCAACCGCATCCGCATCCGCATCCGGCCCTCCACTCCCACTCCCATACTGCCACATCCACCACCATTTCCGGGGCCAACCCCCACGGAGAGCCGTCCAGCACGGTGGCTGGCGCCGCTGGCGCCGTCTCTGCCGCCGCTCACCAGCGTGGCGGCGGCGGCGGCTGCTGGGCAAAGCTGAAGCGCACCATTGGCCTCGACGTCTTCCTGGCCACCGCCTCAGACGCCAGCAAGGGCAAGATGCGCTCCAACCGCAACCCCTTTAGCCGAGGCGTCATCGGCAACTGCTCGGACTTTTGGTGCGATCCCGCGCCGCTGTTTGGCCAAAGGCGCAATGGCGACGCCTATCTGGGCGGCCAGGTCGTCAACTACACCACCATGTACCAGGCCCCACTCATGCAGTACCGCGGTGGTGGCGCCGGAAGCGCTGGCTACGAGCAGGTTGCCCATGCCGAGGAGGGCGAGGACGAGTGAGGAGCGTGCTATCTGTACTACAGTCTACCACCTTGTATCCCATTTCATTCCCTTTCAAAAGCTTGCTACTACCAGTCTTGTCTTGTCGTCTCGCTCGCCTCAATCCACCGCGTCTTCAAGCGTGACTTGCCTCTCTCTCGGCCCCTCTCCTTTTCGTTCGCGGCCGCCGCGGCCGCCAGGGCCGCTAGCACTCTTCCTGTCCTTCTGTTTCTCCCTCAGCCTAACCCGAACTGGCAATCCACCCTCCATCCGCAGCGTCAGACTAGCTTTACTACTAATAGGACTACTAATAGTGCTACTACTAATAGTACTACTAATAGGACTACTAATAGTGCTACTACTAATAGTACTACTGATAGGACTACTAATAGGACTACTAATAGTGCTACTACTAATAGTGCTACTACTAATAGTACTACTAATAGGACTACTAATAGTGCTACTACTAATAGTGCTACTACCACTAATAGTACTACCACTAATAGTGCTACTACCACTAATAGTACTACTACTACTATGGCTGCTGCTGCCCACCCGAGGATTGCTATGGCTATTGCCACACACCGTGGCTTCCTCGATTGAAAACTCGCGCAACACGCTTACCAGCACCCACGCCGCCATCGCCTCGGCCATCGCCTTGCCCACGCACCCGCGCGCCGCGGCGGCGCCGCCGCCAAACACGGGAAATTCCCATGCCGATTTGCCGTCGCGCTGGAATTGCTGCCCGTCTTCGTCCAGCCACCGCGCTGGACGGAAGTGGTGCGCGTCGTCGCCCCACAGTGCAGCCGAGCGGTTGATGGCCCAGACGCACCAGATGACGAGGGTGTGCGGCGGCAGGCTGGTGCCGTCGGGCAGTGTGACGGGAGTAGTGCTGTTGTTGGTGTTGTTGGTGTTGTTGGTGTTGTTGGTGTTGTTGGTGTTGTTGGTGTTGTTGGTGTTGTCGCTGTCGTCGTCGTCGTCGATGCCGCCGCACTGTTTGATTTGCAGCGGCACCGGCGGGTACAGCCGCAGCGCCTCGTGCAGCACCGCCGTCGTATAAGGCAGCCGGCTCGCGCCCAGGTCGGCCGGCTGCAGCTGATCGGGTGGCGGGAGCGTGCTGATTTCCGCAAGCACTCGTGCGAGAGCGTCGCTGTCGTGCACCACCGCGTACACCGTCCAGCTTATCCACTGTGCCGTGGTGTCGCGCGCTGCATAGAGGAAGTTCAAGGCCGAGTCAGCCACGAGCGTCGTGGGGTTGCTGCTGCTGCTGCCGCCGCCGAGGGTGTCGATGAGCAAGTCGAGCAGGCTGTCGAACTGCGGCTCGGTGTTGTCGCAGAGCGAGGCGAATGCCTCTCGGGCACGTCGCTTGCGTGCTCGGTGGATGATTCTGGCGCCCGTTGCCTTGACTTCCTCGACAGCTGCACGCAACTTGGCGCTCGTGAACAGCTCAGTCAGCGGGTACAGCGGGTTCTGGAACCGGCGCCCGATCTCGTCAGAGGCATAGTCCAGCGCGTGTGAGAACCGAGGCGAGACAGAGGTGGCCGCGCCTGAGTCGTAGACCATGGCACTGACGGCCTCGGTCGTCAGGTCGAGGAGCGTGCGCTGCAAGTCCAGTGGCTCGTTGGTTTGTGCATGATGGGCTAGGGTTGCGCGCGTCGTTGACGAGTACGCTTCCGGCAGGACAGTGGTGATGAGTGCGTCGACGTTCTCGCCCGCAAAGAACGACCTGGCCACTTCGCGTTGAAGACGAGCGAGAGAGCCGGTAGCGTTGATGATGCCGTAGCCGAACAAATCCCACGTCCTTGTTGCGACGAAGCGTCCCCTGCTGATCCTGCTCTCGTTCTTGAGCACAAACTCAATGTTCTCAGGCCTGCTGATCACCACCGCGGCCGGCAGCCACGGAGCTGATATCTCATATGTGTCGCCGCCAAAGGCCTGTTGCTGTGTGATGAACCAGTCAAACAGAACATGGCGAGGCTGTCGAAGAGCGATTGCATTGCCAATAAGCGGCATCGTGCCAGACGGTCGTCTGCCGGGTCTTGTCAGCCACGACGAACGAGAACGAGAACGAGTCCCTTGGCCCCCTCCATCCACCTTTGAGACACCTACGCGAGTCTGCGGCCATGACGATGGATTCCAGAGCCCTGGAGAAGTCGCCAGAGCAGCCCGGCCGAGACGACACCAAGCAGCGCCAGCAAGAGCATGTCTGTCTCAGCCGTTGTCTCGAATCAGAATTGGCCCGGGTAAGGTGGGAGCAGTCTACGAATCATTTGGTGAGCCTACTATCGCTTGATGTTGCCATTCCTCATGCGAGACATCTCTCGGCCCTGCCTGCCCTTGGTAACAAATTCTATTCTATTCTTGTCTATATACTCTGTATAAGACGCTGCGCAAGTGGCAGCTGCGACCCACCGGGGCCAAGCCAAGATTGCGCCAAGACTGCGCCAAGCCCGATGCCAAGCCCGGTGCAGTCTTGGCGCAGTCTTGGCGCAGGCCGTATGTCATCGCCAGCGACACGCGCTCGGCACAGCCCATCGACGCCGACGTCCTGTTGACGCCTTCTCATTGTGCCATCTGCCTCCCGTACGCCAGCCTGGCTCCGCTCGTCAGCCTGCATGCAGACGCTGTGCCATCTCTCGCGTCGATGGCACCAGCAGTTCTGCCCATCGCCCACCTTGGCCGGCCACGCCCAGTGCCTGCAGCGATGGTATTCAGTGTCCACGCCGACTCTCTCGCGCCAGCGGCGTGGCAGCCGAGCCACCGAAGCCCCCAAAAGGGCCACGGTCATCCGCCGCGGCGATCTAGTGGTCCGAGAATACGAGCAAGATGACCAAGACGACGCCAGCTCGCGCAGGCCCGTCGACCACAGCGAGAATCCGTTCGTCAAGGAGGCACAGCATCTCCGGAGCGAAATGCAGCGACTGGACAGGGAACTCGAGGCCCTCAAGCAAGGCGGCCCCTTGGGCCCAGACAGCCCGTTGATTCAGGCCATTCCCAAAGAACAGCGAGAGCAGCTGCTGAGGGAGTTGGGCCCCAGCGGCTTCAACTACGAGTCCATCCAAAACATCCAGGCTCTCGACGACATGGCGCCCGAGTCCGACGGCGACTTCTTCACCAAGCTGGAGCAGCAGAACATGGGCCCGGAAGACGACGGCCTGGAGGTGACGATGAGCGTGGCCGACCGCCACAAGCCGTGGATTCGGCAGTTCAACCACGCCCTGCTCGTTGCCAAGAAGAAGCGCACTGACGGCGACGCGACGGCGCACGTGTCGCTGTGGAAGTGCTATTTGCGCTGCCAGCAGAAGATTCCCGGCTTCTCTGCCTTTGTCAACGAGGATGTGTGGCAGTTTCTGTGGCAGTCACAGGTCAAGACATATGCCAAGACCAAGCACATTATTGTCTTGGCCAACGACATGATGGTCGCCGACGTCCAGCTCAGCCCTGCCCAGCTGCTGGACTTTATTGATGCTCTGCATGCCACCCGCGATACAGCGTCCGCCATCCAGGAGTGGGAGAAGGCCAAGAAGACGGTGGCCGACAAGGCTGGAGAGACGGATGCATTCAAGGCCCTTGCCCTCCTGGACCACGGCCTCGCCACCCGATTCTGGGCCACCGGCGTGCAGCTCTACGCCGCGGTCGGCAGACCCGCCAAGGCCGAGACCATTGCCTTTAAGAGTCTCGCAAGCCGGCCGGAGGCTGTACGCAGCAGCAGCCAGGCGTGCTCCATCCTGGTCGACGTGATGCGTGCGTGGGCGCACAGCCAGCGTACTGATGCCGATGTCAAGCTGTGGTCGTGCTACATGCTCGTCAGGCGGACCTTGACAGGTGGTGCAGCATCGTCACCATCACCAGCATCATCGTCATCACCAGCATCATCATCATCACCAGCGTCATCGTCATCACCAGCGTCATCGTCATCGTCATCACCATCATCATCATCATCATCATCACCAGCACCATCAGCGTCAACCGCTGTTTCCGTCGACATCCTAGGCCAAATCACATCAGTCCTGCTCCAGACCGGCCGCACCAACATGGCCCTGGCTGTCTTTCGGGATATGCTGGCTGCCCACTCGGGCTCTCAAGCTCTCTTGAGCTCCTCCTTGGACCAGCAAGTGTCAAATGCCATAACCTCGGTCCAGGGAACTGCCGCTGCCGAATCAATCATCAATCGGATCGGCTTGACCGCGCTGTTGGGCTTGCCATCCCGATTCAAGAACAAGTTCTTCTTTGGCGCTTGGATCAAATGGCTGCTTGGCCAAGGCAACATATCCGACGCCGCCATGGTCGTCGAGCTCATGCAAGAGTATGGCGTGCGGCCAGATGCCCGACACCTCAACGGCATCATCGGCGCCTGGCTGCGTGATGGCTCTGCTGCCGCCCGCGCCAAGGCCGAGCAGATGGCCTGGGCCATGATCCATGCCCGCATTGACCTGGTCAAGTCCCGCTCTCACTCGTCGTCCTCGTCGTCCTCGTCGTCGCTCGCGCAGCAGCCTTTGACCATAGATGAAGACGTTGAGCCCAACGCCACTGTGGAACGTCTGCCGCCCTTTCTGCAACGCAATATGCCACCTGCCACCATCGAGACCTTTTCCCTCCTCTTGCTCCGCTACACCCGCGCCTCCGATGTCGCCAGAGCCACCCAGCTGACCGACATCATGGTCGGCCCAGCCGCCATCGCTCCAAACAGCTTCATTCTCAACCACTGGCTGCGGCTGTCCCTTCGCGCCTCCGACTTGGATGCCATGGTCGCGCGCTACATGAGCACCAAATTCGACATCGCCGCCGACCTCGAGACTTTTGTCATCCTGTGGGACGGCTGCCGACGCAATCTGGATCGTGGCCGTGACGTGCACAGCAAGGACTACCTCACCCCTCGCCAGCTCTTTCTCGAAATGACCACCTGGTTCGCGTCGCTCCCACCCCAGAAGCAGGCGGCTGTTCGCCACGCATTCGCCGGCCCGCCGGACGTCGCGCCAACGGAAGAGTCGTACGGCCAGCTGTACGAGCAAATCATCCGATGCTTCTGCTTCCGCAACGACCTGCGCGGCATTTACATTGTCCTCGACCAGCTGCATAAGCTGTTCGGACAGCTACCGCATGAAAGCATCGCCGGCATGGTCGTCATGCACGTGGCGCGGTCGATGCCGCGGGAGCTGAAACGCGGCCGCAGACCGGCGCTCAAGCGCCGCGACGAAGCCTACCGCGCCGCCCTGTCCACCATGATCGCCATCATGGACCGGCTAATGACGGTCAAAGGAGGCCAGCTCGCCGCCAAAGCCGAGCAGGACGCCAGTGTCGACGGCACTGAAACGTCCAAGCTGGCCGCCGCCCGCGTCGTCGAGGAACTGGGCGAGGATGAAAGTGTGGTGCAGCGGCAAGCGCGCCTGGATGCCATGAAGACCTTTGTCATGCTCGTGCTCAGGAGAGTCGGCATGGTTCAAGGCCGCGAGGAGGATGGGCTGGTGAACAGCATGGTCGAGACGGCGCGCGAGATGATGGGCGACGACGGCTCTGTGGCCTTGGACGCCGACGTCGTCGCGCGCACGCTGGAGGAGGCCACTCGTTTGGATGGCGGCTAGATCTGTGTAAGATTAAATGACTTTTTGTAACAAAGCTCCACACCTACATATAACATGCTTGTACAAGTATATACATAATCTCCAAACTATCTTGCGCTGATTAATCTCGCGCCGCTTTGCTCCCGCGCTGGCCACAGTGGTATCTCGGATAGGGATAGACACAAGTAGCAGATATGAGAGAAATATGAGAGATAGATCTAATTGGTCAATCTAGTTCTTGGCATATTTTGATTGTTTGATTGATTCGAGAAATTAGGAAAGATTAAAACTGTTATATTGCCCTAGAATCACGTGCTTTTGTTATGATTGGCCGGAACGTCTATCTGGGCAAGTGGCCTGTATAGACAGGCTCCTACATTACTATTATTCTTACTGAACGTCTATCTGGGCTCAAGTGGCCTGTACAGACAAACTCCTACATTACTATCATAGTCAAATGTAAAACAAAAATTTCCCTGAAATCCCTGGTCGAAGTAGTTGTTAATTATTCTCGCTTGTCCTCCCACAGGAGCTTTGCTCGTTGGTATTGAGGCAGTGCCCATTTTAACATCCACTCCGACCGTAGCATCTCTTCAGCACTGGCACGATTTTCAGGGCGAAAATGAGAGGCTAACTTGAAGAAAACTGATTGGGCCCAAGAGCTGTCCTCAGGACTTACAAGTTTTGGTTTTTGGTATGAGTCTGCCAGCTTGCTTGGCAGCCATTTCCGTAAGAGATTACACTCTCTTCTTTCATAGAAGGTAGCCAAGTGGCTGGCTAGGCCAGCTTGAGGCCGTTGGCTCCAGGCCATTATAAACTCACTCACAAGATCACCGAGGAAGGGAGTCGGCTCCCTCACGCTCTACAGAAGATCCGTCACCACTTTACTCGTGAGGTAACCGTGGATTTATAAGACGTGGACCGCGAACCGGGCTATATCCTAAAAAGCAGTCCCTCGAAAAGGGGTGGCGAGGAAAACGATGCCTCTGACCGCCTTCCACACAGGGACATGTCTGTATTCGGGCTGTGCGGCAATTACAAGGGCCTGGAGGAGTATAACGCCACCGAGACACGAAGCGACGAACAGGATAGGTCAGCCCGCCTCTGCGCCAGGTCATGTATGAATGGCAAGCAGCAGACTTCTGGCAAGGTTTCTGATTATCATTTCAACCGTGCTCTTATCTTTAAAAAGACCGGCCGGCCAGTCACAGGTGAAGATCCGTGCCGTCAGGAACTGCTTCAGAAGCATATCAGAATCGGCCAACCAGTTCACCTGACAGTCGCCAGACCGCCATATCCAAGTATTCGGTGACTTGGTATCCAGACCGTGGATGGCGATGATGTCAACATCCTTGTCCGCATCGTCTCCACCGCCATCCACAAGGGCAACACGAACACATTCCCGATTGGTTTGGTTCGACAACGGTCCTTGGTGAAGACTATCGTAGCCCGTCGAGGTCTCGGATCCACGGCGGCGCTGTGTGAAGCTATTGCGGAACCAGATGCAAAGAACCAGCGTTGTTGTTGTTGTTGCCCCGACTAAATAAAGTAACCGACGGTTACCAAAGTCCATTGCTTTGGCTGCCGATAAAGTCTAGAAGAGGGGACTTAGTCCGGAGCCGGGGAGAAGCCCGAAGACGATCAGGTCGAGGTCGTCGGCACGGCGCCAGTGAGACTTGAAAATACATATAAAGATGAGGGGAAGCAACCATATTAATCAGCTGGCCATGTACTGGTGACACGACAGCAAGGGATGGCGATACAGCGGGCCAGGCGCAGACTGTAGAGTTATTCTTCGCTGGAAGAGTTCTAGTCTAGATAAAGGACAGGTCGCGTACTTTGATCCTGTAAGGTAACATGATTTCGGAGTCGGCCTGTAAGCCGGCTGAATAGGAGGAGGTAGAGAGTATGCGCGGCGACAAGGTGAGAAACTGAGAGGTTCAGGTGGACGTCCACCAGAACCAGCATAGCGCCTGGTGTCTCAGCGTGACCGGGGCTACACCTTAGGGTTAGGCTTCCTTGGGCCAGGCCGACCAATCTGCTTTCCTGTACATTATGATAATTAAGTTTGTTCGTTATAAGCATCAGCTGATGAAGATGGAAAGCCTTCTTAACTTTTAACTCATCTCTGTATATAGGTATTCTAGCACGTCTGGATAGATGTATTTGCAGCCGCTCATCCTTCCCCACCTCATATCTCTTATCGGGGTCTTTTCTTTTGAGAATTAGATTGGTATCCTCTTCATACACATACACATATACATACACATATACACATCCACACATATACACATCCACAAATATACACATCCACACATATACACATATACACATCCACACATATACACATCCACACATCCACACATATACAAATCCACACATCCACACATATACAAATCCACACATCCACACATATACAAATCCACACATCCACATCCACACATCTATGTTCTTTCCTGCTCTACGAGGGGCTTTGCTTTTGCTCTAGTTCATGTCATACAGTAAAAATATAATTGCGATTGTCCCGACTAAGTATCAGCCTGCACTGGTACTGGTCCCTGGCTCTGTTTGTTTCCCTTGTTCTTTTTCTTGTTCTTCTTCTTGCCGCCGCCGCCGCCGCCTCCACCACTTGTGGTTGGCTGCAATCTGACAGTCCCCTCCCGCTCGACTAAAACTGCTTCGTCATCGCTGCTTCCTGCTACTGTTGCCGTGACTGCAGCTGGTTTCGGTGCTGTACCGGCTTTCCTGCTTCCGTCCTCGGCGTCGCCATTCACCACTGCCGACGTTTTGCTTGCCTGTCTTTGTTGTTGTTTGTCTCGGTCACGCCGCTCCGCTCCTTCCATCAGCTCCCTCCTCGCCTGTTCTTTGGTCTTCTCCCACTCCTCCTTCGCCGTCGCCGTACTCTCCTTGACCTTGTCCAACTTCTGCCTCAACACTCGGTTCTGTACCATCTCGCCGGCGCTCTGGAAAATCACGGCTCCCCAGCCGGGGGCCAGCGCATTGGCCTCGCTGACCACGTCCTTGACCTCCATCTCCAGCTCTTGCTCTGCGCGCAACAGTCGCTGCCAGATTTCATCGCCCACTACGCCGCGCTGCAGCAGTTGGTTCAACGCCGGTTTTCGCGTGCGAATTTCCACGATGCGTTCAATGTCCGTGCAGGCGCGACTCAGGAGTGCCGCCCGCAGCACCGAGTCGGGAACTTTCCGAGCCTTGCCCTTGTCATCTGTGGAGGAGGCATGATCGGGCAGGTGCAGCAGAGACAGGTACACGTTGCGGGCGGTGTGAGTAGGGAAGTAGGGAGCCAGCTGCAGCTTAGCGTGCAGTTGGCGGCGGCGGTACAAGTGCGAGAAAGTAGCCAGCGAGCCAATGAGGATGGAGAGGTAGGCTATGGGGAGGAGGAGAGAGAGAGAGAGGATCTGCATGGTGAAGGATGGCAAGGATGGCGCGGAAAAGGGCGGGCGGGTGGTGTGCTATGGCCACAACCGGTGCACATGCAGCAACACACCGGCGGGTGCAGATTTATGCACGATGCCGTGGTCGAGAATAGTGTGGTCGACAATAGTGAGGCCGATTTCTCCCAAACGAATGGATGGAGGTGAAGAAGAGGGCGAGAAGGGGGTCGTACGCGGGCAACGTGTGTAACTTGAGGACACTTTTATGCAGCGGCCCGCCTAGTCAATATCGATAGTCGATTAGCGCCGGATATGCTATCCGACTATCGCCAAGTAATACCGACTGCGACTTGCCTAGTTCAGTTTAGCCGCCATGTAATCGCCTCACGGCCTGAACAGGCATCGCGCTGATCTGTCACTTGGCGATAGAGTTTTATCACGTGATGTCTTGGCATTCTGGACGGTTCTGAGCACGTGATCTCGTGTGTTGCGTCGGCATGTGACCTGGAGATCGATTTGTCTGACAATCATTTACATCGTCGAGCTCGTTCTCTCCCGTCATGTCAACGTTTATTCTCCTCGCTAGTTACCGCTCCCATTCACTGGTCAAGAATTATGTATGCTCATAGGTCAAGAGTTTTCCAGTTGCCCAAGGGCCCTTCAGGTCGTGGCGCTAGAAGTACTCGCTCAGTGGTGCCTTCGTTTTAGGCGGCGCCCACCAGGCGCTTTGGGTGAAAAGATCTTTCTTGGCGAGTTGAACTGGGGTCCTCTTAGTTCGGCGCGTAAATAAACCTTCCCACCAGGCAGCAATGACGCTTCAGGATAAGAGATGTGCGACTCCTTCGCATCCCTTGATTTTGACAATGGCAAGCCGCCGACCTCTGCAGGGAGTCTCAAAATCGCTGCGACGTTCGAAGCGCTCTGAACGAGGTCGAGCTCTGAATTGTACTGCAGTCGACCAAGTTCCCGGGCGTGCAGGTGCTGCAAGACATCAGGAACAAACACTTTGCCAACCCCTTCGTCGAAGTCCACGGCTGAACCGTCGGCCGCAGCTTGATGGAGTGACAGCTCAAGCAGTAGAACAACCGGCCCTTGCCTCTGGAGAGGAGAAAAGGCCACTTTGCGATCAGCGGCAGTCCTCCAACCAGTCCGCTCTCAAATCCTCCAAACCACATCCTTATTTGCCTCAAGTTTCACACCAGAGAAGCCAAAAGCGGGCAAGAGAAGATCACGCTTTGGTACATAACGCGAAACGCCCTCGCACGTCCTATTCTCCCGCGGACCCGGACCCGGACCCACGCGACAGCTGGGCAGAAAACTGTGACCTTGACCCAATTGATTATTGGAGACGATCGGGATATTGTTGGCCACAAAGAGACTGGTCCAAGAAATCCATGGACATTCTCCCTGGAATGAGCCACCTGCTGGCCCGGAAGAAGTCGACTGGCTCCCTACGTCGCAAGCGGTCGGACGGCGAGTTGGCCGAGCAAAGTTTAACCACTCCAAGCGACCAGAAATCCCGCGATACGAAGAGTGCTCCATACCGTGATGTACGCTACGAGACTCTAATTGCCACCAAGGGCAGCTTTATGGGGAAAGACCCTCTTGGTATTAATCAAGCCTGCAAGAGTGTATGTCACAAACTCCTTGAGTCACACCAGCCTGTTCCTGAAGACACAATGTTTCGTGATGATATATTTGACAAGATTTGTGAGGCTATTCGAAATAAGAATGAGGCACGAGTGATTCAGGATATCTCACGATTAATTGTCCCGTCCGCAGAGAGTCTGGCCATGCGTGGTGACAAACTGCTAGAATGTCTGATTGAAAGTGTCAATGAGGGATGGAATAATAGTATCCCACTAACCCAGACTCGCCCACAGCCAGACTATGCTGTTGGATTCCGCCGACAGGCCTTTACTGAGGAGCAACTGCTGAAACTACAGCCATTTGTGGGAGATCTCTTTGACCAATCTTTTTTCATGGGAACATATTATATGTACTTCCCATTCTTAACTTGTGAGGTTAAGTGTGGTACTGCAGCGCTTGATATAGCTGACCGGCAGAATGCTCATAGCATGACACTTGCTGTTAGAGCTGTTGTCGAAATCTTCCGTCTAGTTAAGCGCGAGAAGGAGCTAAACCGTGAGATTCTGGCCTTTTCAATCTCTCACGATCATGAATCGGTCAGGATCTACGGCCATTACCCTGTTATTGAAGAAAAGAAGACTACCTTCTACCGATATCCAATCTATAAGTTCTACTTTACTGAGCGGGAAGGAAAAGACAAATGGACAGCGTACAAGTTCACAAAGAGTGTCTATCAGACATGGATGCCATCTCATTTCAAGAGACTATGTTCTGCCATTGACGCCCTGCCCACTGGCGTCAATTTTGAGCTGTCTCAGTCGGACCTCAACTTTTCTGAGCAGACTGGCCTTTCTCAAGATCTTTCGAATCAAGATCTATCCGCATCCAACACCGATTTGGCACAGGATGATAATAGTCAGTTGCAGCCATTGGACCCATTGCATACCCCTGATACATCTTTCACAAAGCATTCCGCACGGGGGGCAGGGAAAGCAAAAAGAGGGCGCCGTTGAATGGGGGGGCAAAGCTTACTTAGTATTCCTCGACAATCCGTAAGGAATACGCGGGCTGAAAAGAATACATTCCCATCTTGGAGCCGGGCAAGCGCTGGGTATCAACGTGTCAAATTCAGCCAGAACCACAGTCACTTCCAGCCTTTAATTGAGGATATGGAGATTAAACTGGATAATCCATTCCAATATATATATGTAAACTATCATTCATGACAGATAGCCTGTCTTGTTAGGGTATTTGGTTTCCCACACCACTGGCGTTTTGAGTGCTGACACAATCAACCGCAGCAGAAGGCCTCGATTGCTGTAGTTGCAGAGCTGGGAAGCGCCCAGTGGAATAAAGAGACTGTGGCTGTCATCTAAATTTGTACAGTGGCTGTAGCTCAGATAAATTCTCATGCTTTCGAGGCAAGTAATGATCATAGGGTTCGTTGCATCAAAGCCGCCCCGCTACTATAGGGAGGAGATAAGGGAGAGTCGCGGCAGAAGGGAGATGAGAGAATTGAAAGAGCCCAAGCCTTGCCCGAGACAGGATAGTATTGTGGAAGGCAGTTGGTACAGATCTGGGGAAGGCAGTTGGTACAGATCTGGGGAAGGCAGTTGGTACAGATCTGGGGAAGGCAGCGGGTACAGATCTGGGGAAGGCTTCGGGAATCCCACGGGTAGGTAGACTTATGAAGTTCGGTGGCGGCGATCCTTCCAGTGGCTTTCGTGCGGAGCACTAGTAATATAAGTAAGTCTACGAGCGAGAAAGAAGTAGATGTGTCTTTAAACGGTGGTGTCAGCCATGAGAGTGAGTGGAGAAACCACCCATTAAGATATTAGGTACTTAGTAATATCATGCCGATCCAAGCGTTACAAAGCCAGACGCCGTACAAAACTGCGCGAGCCAAAAGGTGCATTCCATCATCATTTCGTCGTGGTCCCGTAATCCATCCTCGTGCCCTCCTCCTCCTGGCTGCTCATCCTCTTCGCCCTGCACTCCCAACCGTTACGCACATCCACATACTTTGCCGGATGCATGGTGTGGAAAACGACGGTGAACAGCAGCATGGTGCATGCCTCAAACACCCAGAAATACGCCTCCGACGTCCACAGCGCCGATGTCGGCGGCACGAAGATCTGGATCGTACGATAGATGTTGCGCACCAGGATCAAACCCATTAACGTAAGCAGGGTGCCGGTGAGAATCGCAGTCCGACGGTCGCGGCGATACTCGGCCGGCATGTACCGTGCATCCAGCCTCCGCTTAAACATGAGTAGAATGAAGATGAAGGCAGTGTTGAAGACGAGCTGGAGCATGAAGCTAGCCTTGAGGCAGTCGAGGCCAGAAGTGATAGCATTCTGAGACTGTCCAGGGCTGAAGTAGGTCGATGCGCCCTGGCCGATGGTCGTGATGACGGCCGTGTTCATGCAGCTTACCAGGCAGAAGAAGTAGGACGTACGCAGACGGACTAATTTTGGTGGCGTTTCGAGGAGGCGGATGAGGAAGACGTAGAGTGGAAGGGCAAACGTTGGCGTGGCGGCGTAGAACAGGCCTTGGATCGGGCTAGCCAGGTCCTCGGCGTTGGAGTTACGCGATGCGATTTCTCGACAAATGAATGCTGCCGTGATGAGCATGCAGGCCGGCGGAAGTGCCCAGGTGAAAGGCCAGCACTGGTATTTCCGGTTTTGCCAGACGTGCAGGCATCCTGAGGCAGCGAAAAAGACGGCAAATGGGATGGACGCCCCTTTGGCGACATCGTCCAGGAATTCGTCGATGACGGCTACCACCGAGATTCTCTCTTAGCGCGCTGGTCGGCGCTCGATATTGGATGGCATAGCGACTTACAAGTTTGACGCATGGTGTGAGTTGCACGAGCAGGATCTCTACAAGTCGAGCATCAGTGCAAGTGTCCAAGAGCCTCAATGCGAGACGTGAGACTAGGCCGGTGGTGAAGTCGTCTTCTATCTAGAATGCTCAGAGCAAACAAAGCTCCATTCCCTCAGAGCGAACAAAGTTCCATTCCATCAGAGCGTTCATATACCATATAGCGAGATGCATTCATCTCGTGTTCGGCGAAAAGTCTGGCCGTACGTATCGAAGGGGGGTGCGTCTTGCTCAAACCAACTGGCAGAGACGAAGCCGCCCAAATCATCAACGGATTGGTTGGATGCAAGCTTGACCTGAGGGGTTAGGGCTAGGCGTCTTGGGATAGAGAGCTACGTGGGAGATGACATCCTGGCGCTTGTTTCGTAGGCAGAGACCGAGTGCGCCTTGTGGTTTGCGGATTCCTGCAGGATGATGTCACGTCGGATCAGCTGGTTGGTCGAGGCGAACGCGCTGGGCCGAAAGGGGTAGTGCGAATACGTCCGCTGCCGACGCAGCCTTATCCTGTAGCCTCATTGCCACTCTAAAGTACAGACGTTTTCAATTGCGCCTTCACCTTTGGACACACTCAGAATTATTCAGACCTCCCATATTTTTGATCCACCTCTCCGATTAGCTAATCCATAAAGCACTATGATTCTTGAAAAGCTAATCAGCGAAAATCCCGAATTCACCTACCCCAAGATGTTACCGTACGATACGGGCTATATTTCCGCTTGAACCTGAGGCACACTCAAAATCAAAAGCGGCATTGATTTATATCATTAACTAACCAGGAGAGACTCCCCCACACGGTCAAAATTAAGAGAGAATCCACTGAAATTGTAGGTTAAACCCAACTGAAAATGTAGGTCTAGCTACCGTCTAGTAAGAGACGGCCTCATCTCCCAGAAGAGCCCATGATGCTCTGCAAAACTTCCTGGGCTCTGGAAACCCTAACGTCTTCGATGCTTGGATAGTTACTTTGAAAGCTCAGTGAATACGGCCCCAGGCCCAAAGGCAAGGACATACTTCTTTAGTTGCCTTTTTTCACTCAAACTCACAAATGGATTATCAGGGAAGCCGAAGTAGTTTTTGAACTTAAGCCAGTTAACATGATAGCCCGCAGATCATCACTGGAGAGTTAAACCTCATATCCGGTGTGTGGCTCGCACGCTACCCCAAGGCTATTGCCTGTCGTTGCTGCTGTACCTCTGTGGCAAAACCAAAACCTTGACGATAAAAAGGCCTCTATGAAGGCGCTTGCTGCCTGTTGTACCTGTTGTGATCATTGCTGTTGTCGCTCAGCACGCCTTTGGGCATCTTCAGGCCTTTCGGATAGAGAGTTCAGACCCCCAGTCGCGTTTAAAAGCGCGGCGACGATAGGACTTTCAAGGCTTGTGCCTGTTTTCAACACAATATCCTCAACACTTAGGCTTTGGCGTCTCAGCCGGACAGCAAGTTTGTATACCGGACTGATTGAGGCCAGTAAGACGCAATCATACTTCTTTCTCTTGTCCGTTTCGGCGCTCCCTTTATCAAGCTTTGGATTGCGATCAGTGGTATAAAGGCTGTTCACCGGCCGTGGACTGTGAGCTTTGGAGTTTGACCGGTGTTGTTAAAGGGCTTCTTCACTCCCGAAGCTCCGATCACAATCGTCACAATCGAAGCTTGGAGCATAAGCTGGTGAGTCGCGGAGATACTGTTAGAGCAGTATCAGATCCTGACAGCCTATGCGCTAGCTGGTATAGTCCTCGCGCGGGTCTATAATAATACCACCAATGGCGAGATATCTGCGGATTTCATTCGTCAACTCCTTCACCACTGTGAGCCGGGCTCCGTGTTGATTATGGATAATGCGTCATTCCATCGCACGGACGAGGTGAAGCAGTTGTGTGCCGATGCTGGAGTCAAACAGATATTCCTCCCCCCTTACTCCCCTGACCTTAATCCTATACGATAGTATATGTTCTCTAGTAGGTTTTAGCCTGCAATTTCTGTGGGAGATTTTTCTCTTCAATTCGATTTCCCGGAGATACTCTCCTAATTAGTCCATGAGATAGTTCCACGCCGCTTTTAACTTAGGCTATGCCTCGGGAAGCTAGTGGATCCATTGGTTTCGCTGATTGGCCTTTCAAGAATCTTAGTGCTCTCACTTATATGGATTAGCTAATCGGAGAGGTGTATCAAAAATATAGGTCTGAATAATTCTGAGTGTGTCAAAGGTGAAGGCGCAAGTGGAAACATCTGTATCAACGGCGCTCTATAACTAGTGTCCATCGTAGTCTCGTGATATTGGAAACGGCCTTGCATGCCACAGACTGCAGGAGGATCTTTGTTTAGCTTGCCATGCTGTGTGTTTTCCATTTCTGTTGCTCGAATGCCCACGGTCATTTCTCCAACTCGAATGACGGCAGAGGCTGGCAGCTTCCACGACTTTGGTCGCTTGCGAATTAATTTCCTATCGTTCTGTCTATATCTATATCTGTCTGCCCAAGTTATTCAGTACCTGTTTTATGCCCACTTCCCTAACAATGCCATCAGGCCGGCGCCAAGCGTCATCAAACCCAAGGCAGATAGAAGAGTCTTCAATGGGGCATTCCGCATTTCCGGGGCGAACATGATCTCACGGCCCATCAACTCGACGAGCCCGGTATAGTTAAGAATGCCTGCAGAAATGGAGTCAAAGATACCGTTGACGATCAGAGTCGTTTTGCTGCCCGGGGGGTACGAATGGCGAAAGGCAAGGCCAACGGCAATGGCTATTGGCGTGGTAAGGCCAAAGGCCAAGCCCAGGCCATAGGGCGTCCATCTTCTAGACCGCGGCCAGGGCGTGTCAGCCAAGCGAGATCCCAGTGCGAGCCCCTCAAAGGTTTGGTGAAAGACCATGACGATGAAGAGGGTGACGAACCCGGCACCAGACACAGCCAGGGTCAGTCCGATGAAGATGCTATGGAAAATGACACCGAACTCGAGAATAAGGATGGCTGTGAGTTGTGCGTTGGCATCCTGCAAAGCGAGTGAGCCATTGGCGCGGGCCATCATGGAAGAAGTATTGCGGCGGTGACGGCCATGTTGCTGAACCACGGCACCCACTGCCTTGTCAGGACCACCACTATCATCATTTTTGGGGCAGGAAACTTGGCCGGCATCGGCGCCGGCGCCGGCGCCGATGCCGATGCCGATGCCGACAGGATGCCACCCGTTGACTTGATGGGGCCCGCCGTTGCCACTACTCGGCAACGGCGGCAGCAGCAGTGGCGCAGCATCATTGGAGTATCGCATGGCGACCAACTCGACGCCGAATAGGACAAAGGTTGTTATCAGCATGATCCCAGAAACCCAATCATACTCGGACAAAATCCCAACCCCTGCCAGGCAGGGATTCCGCAGTGCGTCTTCCGCCGGACTGAGCAGATGGATGAATGCAGTAGCAATGATGACTCCGCTTCCGAAAAACTTTGCTGCAAAAGAAGACCAGGGCGGCAGCAGTCCGATACCACTGTTGTCGTTTTGCTTTGCGGCAAAGATGGGGAAACAAGCGCCGGCGGTCGAGCAGACCAGTATCACGAAGATGGAAGCTATACGCAGCCCCTCCATCCTGCCATCGTAGTCATTATCCACCCTGCATTCGTTCCCAGTTCCCACCGCACTGCCGAAGTCGTCTTGCTCCGACAAGACAGCAGCAGCAGCAGCAGTAGCAGCAGTAGTACTCAATAGTGTAAACTGATCCATTCAGGAAAACCAGGTTTTTGTCGTAATTTTACAGTAAAATACAGGGGGTATACTGGTAGTCGTGTTCCGAAAGTGCCCGGGCCGGGGGCGGAGGCTGTGAGAGCCGCAAGATGTGGAGACGGCAAGGAGCCCAGAATCTCGGGCGGAGAGCTCTTTTGGTAAAACAGGAGTGCGCAGCCAGATATGTCCGATTGCTCGCTGGCAGTAAGTTGATCTGCATTCTGAAAGAGAGCAAGCACACAGGGATAATATATAGTTATGATCAGAGTTAACGAGGACCTTAAACAGGCAGATGATTTCCTAAACAGTACCAACAACATGCGTGGGACTTTTGGCTCGATGCCTATTTTTTGAGTGTTGGTGTAAAAGGGTAATTTTATCATCATCACATCAACGAACAGTGCGGAACTATCATCACATCAACGTACAGTGCTATACTACATGTACTTGCTAAGCAAGCTGTTCAGAAGACGCAGCAGGGAAAAAAGAGAGAAGCATGTAGATTATGTGTGTGTGTGTGTGGTAGCATGAACTTTTATCCGGGAGAGCGGTCCACTCGCTCGACGTCGCTTGCGCGCGATGCTTGAAGAATCCAAGGCCCCAAGGCCAAACCCATGCTCTGAGGCAACGGTAACAACTGACCATCCGGATGGGTACATTGTTTTGGAACAAAATGTTTTACAATCTGAAATCGAAAGCCCTAAGGAGGGATCCTATTTTTTCTTTTTCTTTTTTTGGTTTTGGCTTCAGTGCATCTGTTCTTCATGGACACAGGCCAAATATAAGGGAGTCTACAATACGGCCACGGCCACGGCCACGGCAACAAGGGCAACCAGACTGCCTTGAATCTTAAAGTCGGTAGCTCCGCCGTTGGAGTTGGGGGCCGATGTGGTCGCGGACGCGGCAGAAGATGTGGAGCTTGAAGAAGAGGATTCGGTGGTCGAGGCAGATGCTGTGGATGAAGAAGAGCCAGACGAAGTCTCAGAGGCAGCGGTGCTTGTGCCTGAAGAGCCCGATGTGCTGGCGGATGTGGAAGCGCTGCTAGAGTCGGACGTGGAGGAGCCTGTGGCAGTTGTTGAGCCGGTGCTTGCGGTGTCTGAGGCAGAGGCTGTGGCTGTGGCGGTCGAGGTGGCTTGAGCATTGGCAATGCCAAAGTTGGGGGAAAAGTTGTAATTAGTGGAGTCAGTGTTGTCAATGATTTCGATAGTGTACAGGTAGCTGTTGACCTGGTCGGGATCAATGGTGAAGGTGAAGGTCTTGTCCGAGGCAGGGGTGTCGGCTGCGAGAAGTCAGGCCAAAGATACAAAAGGGAAGAGGCGGTGCTTACAAGTAAGGACGATGCCAGAGTCAGGGGTGATGTTGGATCCCGACTGTTGGAGCTTGATGGTCACCGTGCCGCTGGACGGGTTTGACCAGGTGATGGTGACGGGCTGGCCGGCAGTGACGTCGAGCGTGCTTTGGCCACTTGGAATGTCGATGGCATTATTAGCCTCGGCCAAGGCCAAGGCGAACGACGCAAAGAGCGCGACGGCGGTGGTGAAGAAGCGCATGGCGGAAACGAGAGTGAATGTGGGGGGTGGGTGAAGCGAGTGTGGGTGAAGCGAGCGTGGGTACTTGTAGTCAAGGCAAACGGTTCTTGTCCTGAGGAATGGAGTGCGCAGAACAAATGGTGCGAGCGGAGGCGGCGGACTGAGAAGTTGAACGAGGGCGACATAATGGCAATTTCATGGTAATTTGAGACCATGGGTTCGAATTTGCATAGCGCCGTGACATGGCGTTGTTTGGTGTTGTGACGTGATTTGATGCCTCTAGTCAACAGGCGCTCTGGCCCTAGCGAATACGCGACGGGGCGCGCTGATTCGCTCGTAAAGGGCGAACGGCCCCATTTGGCTCCAGGGATTGCTATTTATGCCTCGAGCGGACAGCTCTTTGCCGCGTTTTAGTCAGTCTTGTTGGGGGAGAGTGTGTGGTGGTGTGTAGAGAGAGGGTAGGTAGGCCTAGGCACACCGCGGGCTCACCGTGCTCGAGTGTTGGCTCCTGGTCGACAGCAATGTCGAGGCTGGCGATGCCGGCCAGGGGGGATGAATCTGGCTGAGTTGGGGGCTAGGCAGGACGAATCTAGCTGAATTGGGGGCTAGGGAGGATGAATCTGGCCGAGTTGGGGGCGAGGTGCGATTGGTTGGGTGGTCAGCTTCTGGCCACAACCCTAACCAGTTAGCGGCTGTGAGGGCGCGCAGCTCGTGTCCGTAAGGCGCACGGCCGCAGCTAATTAGGGCTGGGCTTTTGTAAAGCCAGTCCGTGCCTCGGGCTGTTGGGTAGGTGTAAAAGTGAGTGAGTGGTGTAAGTGAGGGAGTGGTGTAGGGCGACAGTGGTGTAGAGCGGCAGTGGTGTGCCTGAAAACCGAGCGGCACATGTCTAAGCATGGGTGCCTAGTATGAACTGGTGACACTGCTTCGCACTAATTACTGGACAGAGTTGTCTCATGCGGAAAAATGCAGAGTGCTGTATGCGGGTGCAGGTGAGCTTAAGCGAGGCATCTCTGCTGCACGATCCCAATCAATCTCCAGTGGGCTTGGCGGCGACATTGTTTCGAATGTACACAGTAGTAGGGTGGGCTTGGCGGCGACATGGTTTCGAATGTACATACTGTAGTAGTACAGTGGGCTTGGCGACGACATTGTTTCGAATGTACATACTGTAGTAGTACAGTGGGTTTGGCGACGACACTGTTTCGAATGTTCATGCTGCGGCAGCATTTTGAGGGGCAGTTTGCTTACGCAGTGCGGACATAGGGCTATCACTAGCCACTACCTCGAGCGGTTGTAGCACTGCTTAAAGCTTGGGGGCCACTCAGTTCGCGTGCTGATTCAAGTCCGAGAAAGTGTCTTGAGTATGGAAGGACAAATCCTTGGAGGTACATATTGATCTTTTTGGTCAGGGCTGCATAATTGACGGCTGCAGCAGATCAATCAGCCAGATCAAGCTGCGGCATATGTACTGCTAAAATGTCCTGTTACATGTACAATGTGTTTGTCAACACTGGCACCGCACCTGCTGGGCGCGCGGCATATCACAGCACATATCTGTGATCTGGTCTGAGCGACAACGGGTTCATGGTAGGCGGCCAGCCGCGATGCCAGCCATGCACCAAGTGGGCTGGCCGGCGGGGCTCTCTGATTTGGGGGGGGGGCCGTCTAACTTTGATCCATGGCGTGTTGTGGCCCGTTATTGACGGGTCACGAACTAAGCCGTTTGCGGTTGAGTCGCGCACAAAGATAGTTTTCGGATGAAATGCCAGGGTGGAATTTCGTGCAGTTCGTAGCTTACCTGCAGCATGACCCACGCAGATCGGGGTCCCCTTTGGGGGCCGTGGTGTAGAATGGGCAGGTAGCGGCGGCCTGATTGGGCCCCGGCTGTGGTGTTGCGAGGATGGCAGGCCGACGAATGTGCAGAGTGTGCAGAAATTCTCCTGCTTCGCCGCAGACGCGCAGCGCGGTGACACCTGCCATCGGCTCACGCACGGCCTCCTGAAGAGGGAAGTGCAATGTGATGATTAGACTATAATACACAGGAGCCCGGCGAAGGCACGGCCCCTGAGCGACGCTGGCAAATTTGCGTCTTGCTACGTACGGTGCTATACAGTAGTACAGTAGTAGTAGTGGTGGTAGTACTACAGTGCCAGCACTGCTAGCCAGCCCTGTTTGAGGGAGTTAGAGCTGCCAGCCAGTCACAGGGGCCCGTGGCGGCCAAGCCAGACACGAGACACAGCTGGGTCTCACGATTAGCAGTGGAAGAGCACGACGCAGGCAGGTATCACGATTGGCAGTCGAAGAGCACGACACACAGCCAGCCAGGTGTCACGATTGGCAGTCGAAGACAGTCGAAGGGCACGCACAACGCAGCCAGCCAAGGCTCGCGATTGGCAGTCGAAGGCAGCCGAAGGGCACGCACAACACGGCCAAGGCTCACGATTGGCAGTCGAAGAACAGGGCCGGGCAGCAAATCAGCGGCGGCCATGGGCAGGACGCGGACTCCTGACTACGCCATCTCTGAGCTGGAGTACCAGTCGCTGCCGCCGGTGCTGCGTCGAAAGGTGAGTGGAAGAGATGTTTGATTTGGATGATTTTGATGTCAAGCACTGTTGGGCTGGGCGATCCTAAGGGACCGCCACATCGATCACTAGTCGACGCATTCGGCCACACCTGGCCGGCGCGTGGCTTGTGGTGGAGGCAGCGAGGGCGAGCGGTGGGCGCTGGCCAACAGGCCAGCGGGCGCTAGGCGTCAAGCCCAAGCCAGACCGTTTGTTTCGCCTGGCTGGATCGGCCTATGCCATGGCCGATGTGGGGGCTGACCGTTTGGCTATTGAGCCGTCACCCCATCGCTTGTGCACTTGGATCTTGTGCTAACGTTTGCCTGTCTGGCACCAGTTCTTTTCGAGCCTGGAGCGATTGCGTCTGGAGAAGGATGGTGGGCGTGGTGGCCCCTGCCGGACCGCCTCCTGTGGTGGTCGACGCCAGATCGTGGGAGCGAGGGCCACGTCGGTCTTCACAGAGGTCTTTGCACTCTCGTCCACCTTCCGGCCGGGACTGCACGCGAGAGGCTTGACCAGTGCAGACAGGCGGCTGAACCACGACACGGCGGCTTGGTTTGCCTCATTGCCGGCTGCAGTGCGACGGAAGCAGTTCTCGCGCGAAGAACAGATTATCTTTGCGGGCGCGCGGCGCTGTCTTGTGGTCGACGCGGCCGATGAGGCCGTAGACCGTCGCTGTCACCACCACTACCGGCCCTCTGCTGCTGTTCACACCGGCCTCCTTGGTGGCCGGACGTCAGGCCGCCGGCTTCAGGACGACCACTTTTACTTCTGCTTCGACAGCTCTGACGCGGGGGGCAGTGACGGGTACGACAGCTCGGACGAGGAAGGCGGCAGCGGCAGCGGCAGCGGCAGCAGCAGCAGCAGCAGCGGCGGCAGTTGCTGCAGCAGGGACTTGGACGACATCGACGACGTCGACGACATCGAGACGGTGGCGTGGTCGGTCGACAGCATGGGCAGCATGGCCAACTACTCGATTGGCAGCTTCTGCTTCTTGGAAGACGAGTCCGAGCTCGACCTAAAGCTCGACGACTACCACCAGGCCGTCCAGGAGACGGCGGCGAGCCAGATGGTGACGCAAGCCCGGCCAAGGGCTACACGCAACCTGTCGCTGTCGTCGATGTCGCATCGGCAAAGTTCACTTTCGTCACAGACAATGGCTCCGTCGAGCCGATCGTACACGTCGTCCATGCTGCTCAAGAGTCCGCCATCTCCTACATGTGCACTGCGGTCGGCGGGCCCGGCGTACGGGACCCGGCCGTCGACGGCGTCGGTTGATCGGCAAGCTACCTTCTACCAGGACCCGGCTGCGCGCATGCAGCTCCGTCTATATCTGGCCTCGCCTTCCAAATTCGACGAGGCTATTGAGTTTGGCTTTCCGTCGCTGCCGGACGCGCCAGACACAGGTGTGTCGAGCGCGGTGCCCAGTGCGGCGACGGGTGTGCCGGAGGCAGGAGAGGCGAAAGGCACCTTTCTCAACGACGACACACCGTCGCTGTTCAACGATGATGATGATGATGACGACGACGACGACGGCAACGACGACGGGGAGTTGGCGGATGAGCTGGACAAGTGGAATGACGCCTTCACGCCAGAGGATGCCGATTTCAGGCGAGAGAGCTCGCGGCTGGCCAGGCTGCAGACGCCGAGCAAGGCACGCGTGGCGGGCCAGTCACATGCACAGTTGCGGCCGCTGGAGCGAGAGATGACGATACACATGACGCTGACGCGGCCCGACCTCCGCTCGCCAGAGGAGATGGAGCGACTGGGGGTCAACGCGCGGCCGATTGAGCGCGCAGTGCTTCCGCCCTGTGATATGGGAGGCTCGGTTTGGGAACAACAGCGGCATGAAAAGTCGCGGATGCGGAGGATGTGGAACAAGCTCCGGTCGAGATGACGGCGGGATCAAGGCGGGATGCCGACGGGATCAAGACAGGATCAAGACGAGATCAAGACGGGATCAAGACAGGGTCAAGACGGGATATGCAACGGCCACGGTGCTACGGGCCAGGCGGGAAGATGGAGCGGCTGTATGCATACTATTTACCATGGCTTATGACTGTACTTTGGGAGCGAGGTGCATGGGCGGGACTACGATGATAATAGCGACTTGGATGAAGTGTACAGTAGCGCGGTACAGCTATATAATGTGTATGAATTGTGCCGAACGTGCTCCTTGATTCGTTGGCCTCGATGGTGCGCGCTGGCAGTGGCCTCGATGGTGCGCGCTGGCAGTGGCCTTGATGGTGCGCGCGCTGGTGTTGGCCTCGATCCTGCGAGCTGGCGGGCGTTGACGTGTTCCCCTTTTGGATTCGGCTGCAGCCTTGGGCCACACTTTTCTGGCCACAGTGGCCGCGGCTGCCGCAGTGACAGTGCTCGTTGATCGATCTGACTGCCATTGACGCATCTTGTGCACTGGCCGGCCATCGTGACTGCCATTGACGCACCTTGTCCGCTGGCCGTTGTGACTGCCGCTGCCACGGACTGCACCTGCCGCGGCCGCCGTCGACTGTGCAGCGTCGGCGTCCACTGCCCACTGCCGGCTCATCGGTGCGCTTGCCATCTGGCAATAGCCATCAGGCCATCAGCTGTCGACCTCGCCATCGCTCCTTCATCCGCATCGTGACTGCCACTGCCATCGCCACTGCACCTGCCGCCGCCACTGCACCTGCCGCCGCCGCCGCCGTCGACTGTCGACTGCCGACTGCGGGCCCATTGGCCTCTGCTCTGTCTATCGGGCCATCGGACCTCGATCTGTCTCATCGACATCGATCTGTCTATCGGGCCATCGACCTCGCCATCGCTCCTTCATCCTCATCGTGACTGCCACTGCCGCCGCCACTGCACCTGCCGCCGCGGCCATCGATTGCCGACTGTCGACTGCCGACTGCGGGCCCACCGGCCTCTGCTCTGTCTATCGGCCATCGACCTCGCCATCACTCCTCCATCCTCCTCATCGTGTGTCCTTTCCGATGCCGCCGCCATGCTCCTCCACGCCGCCTGCCGATTCGCTGCAGCCTCGTCCCTCCTCGCCCTCGTCCTCGCCCTCGTCGCCGGCCTCGTGGCCGCTGTGCCGGCGGCCGAGACAAGGAAAGATGGGCCGACGCTGAGCCGGACGACGTTCGACAACGCACTCGACAACGTCTTCTACTTTGACGACTCGGACGTCATCCTCGGCCTCGACAAGGAGACGGGCAATGTGTGGCGCAGCACCGACGCCGGCGCCACCTGGGCCGCCGTCGACGGCGAGGGCCAGCAGGACCGGGCGTGGGACCTGTGGCCGCACCCGTACGACAAGCACCGCGCCTACATCATCGGAGCCGGCAGCGACCACTGGGTCACCACCGACCGCGGCCAGACGTGGCGCTCGTTCAACCCCAAGTTCGGGCCCGACCTGTTCCGCGCGCTGCCTCTGTCCTTCCACGGCCGCGACCCCAAGAAGGTGATCTGGAACGCGGTCGACTGCACCGGCCAGGGCTGCCGGCGCGAGGCCTACTACACCGACGACGACTTTGAGACCATCCACCTGCTCAAGCAGGCCTCTCGCGGCTGCAGCTGGGCCGTCGCCACGCCGCAGTTTGCCGAGCACATGGGCGGCGGCGGCGACGACGCCGTCGACTCGCGCGTCTTCTGCGTCGTCGCCGGCCTCTACTCGTCGTCGCCCAAGGACTACCGCCTGCTGGCGTCGGACGACTACTTTGACCAGCACGAGGTCGAGCCGGCGCTCCACGACGGCCGCGCCGTGCCCGGCATCATCAGCATGGCCGCGGTCAAGAGCTACATCGTGGCCGCGGCCAAGTCCGAGGGCACGGACGAGCTGGCGCTCTTTGTGACGGCCGACGCGTCGCAGTGGCACCGCTGCGAGTTTGGCCAGCACCGCATCGAGGAGGACGCGTACACCATCCTCGAGAGCACCAACTACAGCATGCAGGTCGACGTGCTGGGCTCCAAGCGCAGCAACCCGGTCGGCTACCTCTTCACGTCCAACTCCAACGGCACCTACTTTACGCGCAACATCGACCACACCAACCGCAACGAGCACGGCCGCGTCGACTTTGAGAAGATCTCCAACATCCAGGGCATCGTGCTCGTCAACGTCGTCGACAACTGGGCCGAGGTCGAGAACTCGGCCGCGGCGCAGAAGCAGGTGCAGTCGCGCATCAGCTTCGACGACGGCCGCACCTTCGACCAGCTGCGGGTCAAGGACCAGCAGCTGCACCTGCACTCCGTCACCGACGCCCGCCAGGGCGGCCGGCTCTTCTCCAGCCCGGCCCCGGGCCTGGTCATGGGCGTGGGCAACGTGGGCAAGTTCCTGCGGCCGTACGAGGACGGCGACACGTACGTGTCGGACGACGCCGGCCTCAGCTGGTCGCGCGCGCTCGACGGCGCCCACCTGTACGAGTTTGGCAACAAGGGCGCCGTGCTGGTGGCCGTCGACGACGAGGAGAGCACCGACGTGCTGCAGTACTCGCTCGACCACGGCAAGACGTGGGCCAAGGCCGCGCTGGACAAGAAGATCCGGGCCAAGTTCCTGACCACGGCGCCCGACTCGACCACGCTCAAGTTCCTGCTCATGGGCACCCACGGCACCGGCTCCAAGAGCGAGTGGCACGTGTACAAGGTCGACTTTGACGGCCTGCACGAGCGCAGCTGCAGCGACAAGGACTTTGAAAGGTGGCCGGCGCGCGTCGATGCCGACGGCAAGGCCACGTGCATCATGGGCCACCGGCAGTTCTTTCGGCGCCGCAAGGCCGATGCCGCGTGCGTTGTCGGCGGCGAGTTCCAGGACCCGCAGCCCGAGTTCGAGGCCTGCGTGTGCACGGCGGCCGACTTTGAGTGCGACTTTGACTTTGTCAAGGACAGCAAGGACAGCAAGGACAGCAAGGACAGCAAGGACAGCAAGGACGGCAAGGACGGCAAGGACGACGCGCCCACCTGCCTTCCCGCCGGCCCGCTCAAGGCGCCCGAGGGCGCGTGCAAGGACGACGGCCAGGGCACGTTCAAGGGCCCGTCGGGCTATCGGCTGATCCCGGGCAACCAGTGCATCCGCAAAGGCGGCGTCGAGCTGGACAAGCCCATCGACCGGCCCTGCTCCGAGACGGTGCGCAAGCCGGTGTCGGGCGAGATCGGGGTCGAGAAGACGACGTTTGCGGCCGACATGTTTGCCGAGTGGTACTATCTCGAGTCGGGCGGCAATCTCAAGGAGGGCGATGAGACGATTGTCATGCGCACCAGCGAGCAGGACATCTTCCTCTCGCGCGACCACGGCAAGTCGTGGACCACCATCCTCGCCGGCGAGCCCATCACGGCCATCGTGCCCAACCCCAACAACCACGACATCGTCTACTTCCTGACCGACTCCAAGAAGGTGCACTACACCTTCGACCGCGGCGAGCGCTTCTCCACCTTCGCCGCGCCCGAGCGCCCGAGCAGCCTGCGTCTGCCGCCGCTCTACCTGCCCACGCTCAAGTTCCATCCCACCTACAAGGACTGGCTGCTCTGGTCGGGCTCGGTGGGCCAAGACGACCACACTAACGTCTTCTACTCGCGCGACCGCGGCGATGACTGGGGCACGCTGGTGCGGTATGCGCGCCGCTGTGATTTCATCCCCAAGGAGGGCAGCGGCCAGGCCGGCCAGCTGATCTACTGCGAGCAGTACGAGGATGAGAATCCGGAGAAGAAGCTGATGCTGCTGTCGAGCGACAACTTCTTCGCCGACTCGACCGTGCACTTCGACGACATCCTCGACTTTGCCACCATGTCCGAGTTCATCATCGTCGCGGCCAAGACGGAGGACCGGCAGGGCCTGAAGGTCGATGCCAGCGTCGACGGCCACGTCTTTGCCGCGGCCGAGTTCCCCCGGAACTTCCAGGTGGCCCACCAGCAGGCCTACACCGTGCTCGACAGCTCCACCCACGCCGTCTTCCTCCACGTCACCGTCAATGCGGCCCGCGACCACGAGTACGGCACGATCATCAAGTCCAACAGCAACGGCACCTCGTACGTCTTGACCCTCAGCGCCGTCAACCGCGACCGCGACGGCTACGTCGACTTTGAGAAGATGCAGGGCCTCGAGGGCGTGGCCCTGGCCAACGTGGTCAGCAACGCCGAGGCCGCGCTGGGCGGCCAAAAGAAGATTCTCAAGTCCATGATCACGCACAACGACGGGGCTGAGTGGGCGCTGATTCCACCGCCCAAACTGGACGCCGTCGGCAACGCATACGCGTGTGTGGCGCGCGACCAGAAGCCGACGGACAAGTGCTCGCTGCACCTGCACTCCTACACCGAGCGCCGAGACAAGTCGGCCACCTTCTCGTCGGCCTCGGCCGTCGGCCTGATGATGGCCGTGGGCAATGTCGGCGACCGGCTGTTGAGGAAGGACGACGAGGACACGTGGACCTTTGTCACCCGCGACGCCGGCATCAGCTGGAAGTCGGTCAAGCGCGGCTCCTACATGTGGGAGTACGGCGACCAGGGCAGCATCATCGTCATCGTGCCCGAGTCGCTGCCCACGCGCTCCGTCTTCTACACCCTCAACGAGGGCGACACCTGGACCGAGTTTGTCTTTTCGCCCGACCAGGACATGCAGATCGACGCCATCACCACCCTGCCGTCGGACCGCAGCATGAACTTCCTGCTCTGGGGCAAGGAGCTGGGCTCGTCGTCGTCGTCGTCGTCGTCGGCCGCCGCCGCCGCCATGGGTGGTGCCATCGTGACCGTCAACCTCGACTTCTCCACCCTGACCGAGCGCCAGCGCCTGTGCCACCTGGACGAGGAGAACCCGGTGAATGTGGACTACGAGCTGTGGGAGCCCAAGCATCCCATGCAGGACGGCAACTGCCTCTTTGGCCACGTGTCGCAGTTCCACCGCAAGCGCCTGGACGCCGAGTGCAGGAATGGCAAGAACACGATTGAGCAGCTGCACAACATCACGCGCAACTGCGAGTGCACTCGGCAGGACTACGAGTGCGACTACAACTACCAGGTCCAGGCCGACGGCACGTGCAGGCTGGTCGACGGCCAGTCGCCGCCCGACCACGCGGAGAACTGCCGCGAGAATCCGGATCAGATCGAGTTCTGGTACCCCACCGGCTACCGCAAGATCCCGCTGTCGACCTGCAGCGGCGGCACCTCCGAGCTGGACAAGATCAAGTCGCAGCCCTGTCCCGGGCACGAGCGCGAGTACAACGACAAGCACGGCCTGTCCGGCGCCGGCCTCTTCTTTGCCATTGCCATTCCCATCTGCGTTGCCGCCGGCGTCGGCTACTGGGCCGTGCAGCAGTGGCGCAGCGGCTCCTTGGCCGGCTTCGGCCAGATTCGCCTGGGCGAGGCCGCCAGCCGGGAGTCGGCACAAAGCGCCCTACTTACGGTGCCGGTGGCCATCCTCAGCGCCGTGGTTGCGGTGGCGAAAGCCACGCCACTGTTGCTCATGAGTCTCTGGCGCAGTGCCTCGGGATACCTGCCCGTGAGCGGCGGCGGGGCCGGCCAAGGCCGCTTCGCCTCTGGGTCCAGCCGGCCCTATCGGAGTCGAGACGCCTTTGCGAGCCGGCAGCAAGACTACAGCCAGGTGGTGGAGGACGACGCCATGCTCGGCGATACATTTGACGAGGACGGCGAGGAGGTGTGAGCGAGGGTTGCCCGGTAGCACTGTGTATGTTGTATTGATTGATTGGATGGTCTTGTATTGTATAGCCTCTCGATCACTCTTTCGATCGGCTGCTCCTGCCTGGTTTGGTGGTCCGTTTCAGATATAGACAACCAGTTTCATGTTAGTCTCTTGCGGCAAAACGTCGGCTTCACCGCGCGTCTTGAGAGTTTAAAGTGGAAGGCGCGCGCCTACACTCGCGTGCGCCTGCAGTTGCACTTTGTCCTGCGCCTGCACTTGCACTTTGTCCTGCGCCTGCACTTGCACTTTGTCCTGCGCCTGCACTTGCACTTTGTCCTGCGCCTGCACTTTGTCCACTTTGCCCTGCACCCGCTCCTGCACTTCGTCCCGCACCCGCTCTTGCACGTCGTCCTACGCCCGCTCCTGCACTTCGTCCAGCACCACTGCTACCCCGCCATACACCCCTCGCTACTGCCATGGACGACAGTGAGCCCATGTTCGAAGACTACTCGCAGCAAGTACGGACTTATGTACATGTATGTTGGAACAAGGATACTGACCTCCCTGCTCTAGGGATGCTACGTCTTTCAGCCATCAGCCACTTCCCTCGCCAGTAATCATAATAATAGTGGTAATAATGATGGTAATGATGATGGTAATGATGATGACATTGATGACGGCAATGGTGATGACATTGATGATGGCAATGGTGATGACATTGATGATGGCAATGGTGAAGACATTGATGATGCCAATGATGATAACATTGATAATGACATTGGTAATGACATTGACGGCCGGCCACGGAAGAGGCAAAAAACCCAGCACCCTGCTCCTGCAGAAACAAAAGATAGAAAGGGGATGCCAAAGCCGAAGCCGAACAGAAGGGCCGACCTCTGGCCACGCTTGTGTGCGGGCACTGAGCCGGTAGAACTGGCGGCATTGCGGCACAAAACGTACCGCCGGCTGTGGCGCGAGACCGAGGAGTGTATTGACGCCGTCATCGACGCCGTTGACCGCCATGCTCTGGCCAAGATTAGGCATTTTGTCCGCTCTGCCGTGCCCCCACGCAGAGGACAGTTGACCACCGCTCTGCTGCTGTCGGGGGCGCAAGGCCGGCAGCAGACGCAGCTACTGCTCCGCCATTGGAGCGAGGGCCGTGCAGAAGCAGAAGCAGAAGCAGAAGCAGAAGCAGAAGCAGAAGCAGAAGCAGAAGCAGAAGCAGAAGCAGAAGCAGAGGCAGAGGCAGAAGCAGGACCAGGAGCAAAAACAAAAGCAGAGCCACCACCCTCAGAAACCTTCGTCCAACTCCCAGCTCACCAGTGCCCCAATCTGCCCACTGCTCTCAAGGCACTCATTCGCCTTGCCATTGACGGCCACCATGACTCTCCCTCCCCCGACCATTACGCCGCCTTCGTCGCCGCCCACAAGCGTCTCATCCCCATGCCCTTCGACCTTGAGCTGCTGCAGCGCTATCTTGGCCAGCACGGCCTCTCCAGAGTCGTGCTCGCCCTGCCGGAAATCGAGTCCTTCGACGTTAGCCTCGTCGCCGACCTCGTTCATCACCTCAGCCTCTGGTCCGACCGCATCCCCTTCTCGCTCGTCCTCGGCATCTCCACCACCATCGACCTCTTTGAGGCCCGCCTGCCCAAGGCCACCATCCGCCTGCTCCACGCACAGCCCTTTTCGCTCTCTCCCCACGCCGACCCCCTCTATCCCATCCTCCAGGCCACCCATCATCCCTCCTCGACCCGCCTGTGCCTCGGCCCCTCCGTCCTTGCTTTCCTGGCCGAATCTAGCCACAATCAGTCCACCACCCCGCTCGCCTTGAAACGCATCATCAAGTACGCATTCATGTCCCACTTCTTCGCCAATCCGCTCTCCGCTCTCCTCTGCCATGAAGCCGAGCATGCCACCTTGCACAACCCCACCAACCAGTCCTTCCTCGCCTCGCTCCTCCGCAACACGCCCAGTTTTCGCGCACACTGCTCCGATCTGCTCCACCTCAACACCAAAGACGCAGCGGAGCGAGTCCGCCAGCTGCTCACCTCGGACGCCGACACCCTTGACCACGCCATCTCCTCTCTCACTGCCTCAGCAGCCCACCTTGGCTCTGCTTACACTGCCGTTGACGCCTTTGTCCAGCTGTACACCAACCCCGCCCTCAACCTCAATTCCCCTCCCACGCCGCCGTCAGAGCTGTATGTGCAGTTGTCCCAACACCTGCTGCCCGGCCCCAAGACCAAGGCCATCCAGTCGAATAGGCTCCACTCCGATCTCATGTCTGCCCTCAGTCTGCTGCCAGCCACCCAAATCTCCGACATTGTCAACGGCCTGAGCACTTTGCAAGCAACGTCCACTGCTGCTTCTATCACTCATATCCAAGCCCTTTTCTCCAACATCTGCCCACCTCCGGCTGCACAGCATCCCAGCAGTCCCGTTCATCTCTTGGAGATCTGCACCTTTGCGCTGCGCCACCCTCTCCAGGCGACATTTGCTCCACGGCCACGCCACGCCATTGAGCGAGCCTTATCCCGCCCTTCGGACTACCTTGGTTGCGATTGCTGTGTAGACGACGACCATCGTACTGCTATCAGGGGTAGGAGTACTCCTAGCAAAGACATCGGCAAGAACAAGGACAAAGAGCCAACCTCGCTTCTGTACACTCTCCTCTGCGAAGCCGGCAAGCACGTCAACACCCGCGACTTGTGGGACACTTTTTCCGCCTCTCTACTGCAAGGAGGAGGTAGGAGCAGAAGTAATGGAGAAGAGCGAGAGCAAGAGGAAGAAGAGCAAGACGATTACCACGACAACCTCGACCATCTCAGTCTCTTCTACCGCGCCTTGGCTGAGTTGAAGATGTTGGGTCTTGTTCAACAGGCTTCTTCGTCCTCTCTGCCCTCTATCGGCACAACGGCTGCAGCTGCTGCCGCGTCATCCTCTCGTGCTGCTTCTTCTGCGAGAGTCGACATCATTGCGCGGTCTACGTGGATGGGATTGTAATTATGAAATACCAGGCAGCGTTAAAACAAAGGTTTAAAATCAGATTCCAATTCTGGTGGTCAGCTGAAAGTACCCATCCTATATCACCATCATTCCGCAGTGCATGTTCCGTTGTCAACTGAGACATCCAGAAAGCAGAGGAGACAAAACAAAAGTCTCAAAAAAAACCCTCTTGTATTCAACCCTGTCCTTATGCCGTGTCCTCGTGCTGTGTCCTCATGTCGTGTCCTCGTGCCGTGTCCTCGTGCCGTGTCCTCGTGCCGTGTCCTCGTGCCGTGTCCTCATGCCGTGTCCTCATGCCCTGTTACTCCTCCCGACAATGATGTGTCCCAGATCATCACTTGACGACTCAAACAAAACTGAAAAAAAGGGGAGGGAAAATACAGTCCTCGAAACCAAACCCAAAACCCAAGCCTCTTCCCTAACCCACCAGTATGGGCAATTCCCAGGCAATCCATCATCAATCAACTGTCCACCCACCTACCCACCCATCCATCAAGATGACTAACCAAACAACCGTCGTCAAACATGGTCATTGCCGTCATGATCATCATGGTCGTCGTCATGATCGTCGTCGTCGTCGCCATCATCATCATAATCATAATCATCAACAACAACAACAACAACAACAACAGTAATCACCTCCCATCTATCGACATATTTATATCTGACACCATTCACAAATTCTGTGACCACACTGAACACACCGCTGGCTCAATGTGGGCACAAAGGCCGTGACGCATTGACAGCAGAACCTAGAAGGACCACTCTCACCTTCGTGGTCGTGGTCTCGTGATGAATCTTGCTGCTGATCTTGATGCTGCTGCTGTGCCATCATCCCGCTTTGCTGCCATACATGCTCTTCGGCGGTCGCTGACACCTGAGGAACTCGTCGGATTGGGCACGACGACGATGACGACGAGAGTTGTCGCTGAAGCTCCTGGCTCATGTGCTGAGTGGTCTGCTGGGATGCACTGTGTAAGTCACCACCACCGCCGCCGCCGCCACCGCCGCTACCAAAATAGTTCTGTTTCTGCGGTGGCGATGATACAGAAGATGCAGAAGAGGAAGAGGTCGAAGAAGAAGAAGAAGAAGAAGACAACGACGTCGAGTTCATCGAATCCTGGGACTCGTGGTGCATTGCAGTTTCCGGTCGCTCCTTAATCTCTTGTTGCATCCTGGCCTCATTCTGCACCTCACCCTTGGTCTTACCCTCGCTACCAAGCTCAACCCAGTCGACTTTCTTGGACTCGTCCTCGTGGAAATGGTGATCGATGTGACTAAGTCGCTCATTCGCCGCGTCTTGGCCTTCGCTCCCGTGTCTGACTACGTCGTTGCAAAATCCGCACCAAAAGCTCTTGTGATTATTGTTTCGAATGTGCCGACGCATCGCAATATCGTCAACGTTGCGACGCGGAACTCCACATTCGAGCAAATGCTGGCAGTACTCAGCTTTGTCCTTATAGAATACCTTCTTGCATGGGGTCGCTGAACCAGGACAAGAGTGCCCGCCATCGCAGCGAAAACACTGCGCCTGGATTCCATGAGTGACTTCATGCCTTTTCCAGTCATTTTTGCTTCCAAACCTTTTGAAGCAACCGTCCACAACACACCGGTATGGCCGCGAGTGCCGCTTACTATGCTTCTTTAGATCACTTGGTAATCTCTTTATCTTACCACAGATCTCGCACTTCGTATCTTTAATAGAATAACGGGGTTCTCCAAACGAGCTCTGATACAGGCTTGTCTCGGTCCTAGTTGCTATGGTCGAGTCACTTCCCAATATTTCTACCAAGAGCTTCCTATGATCTTCATCTATCGTGAGCGGTCCAATTACATCCCGGGCGGCGTTGTAATCGTCTAGCAAGAGCCTGAGCCTGTGGCTCAGATCTGAGCTGGGTGTGACACTAGAATCGGGTTCCTGATCATGGACTTGGATTGTGGGCAAACTAAGCAGATGTTCCATCAAGGAACTAGTGCCCAGATTTGCCCCATTACCCGCCCCAATCTGAGTGAGTAGGTCCCCTGCCGTCAAGTCACATTCGGCATGTGTTTGAGGAAACTGATCGGGCATGAACATGTAGTTGATCCGGTGCTGCTCGTGCTGCTCGTGTAGCTCTGTGAGGTCTTGTTGATTTGCGATTGTGTGTGGTGGTATTCTCGTGGACTGCACAGGACTAAACATGGGCTGCTGAGAAGGTAAATAATCATTCTCTAGCATAGCCAGTCCCCGTTGCAGTACCGGAGGACCTTGTGGCTGCTGGTCGACTTGTGCACACTGAAACGATTGAGGAACAAAACCAAGGTCTGTGGGAGTATTTTGCACAGTGTTTGGCAAGCTAAAAGGATTTGAAAGTTGCTGCATGGATGTTGAGCGTATCCGAGACATACCTTGAGTCGGAACTAACACGCTTGAAGGAGTTGCACGGTTCGGCCCAGGCCTGCGAAGTGTTGTTGAGCGCTGCTGTCGATGACTCTGGGCATCGGCAGCAGGACTTCTGCCAGGTCCCTGTGGTAGCTGTTGTGCAGTTGCTGGTGATGAGAAAGGCGTGGCTTGAGATAGCGACGCCGACGGAATCTCCACTGCGTTTGGACGGCTCCTCTTGCTAGGATGCTCGTCATTTTGAGGTTGGGTCCTAGCCCTTTTCCTCTTATTCTCTTCCGCTACGGTGCGCTCCTGGTTTCGAACTTCATTCCGTATTGCGTGAGATTGAGCAGGATCATAAGGATGCTCTTGGTCGTACCAATCGTTTGATCTCCTAAGCAAGTCGTCCAGATTCTCGTTTGGGTGCAGGCGTGTGAGATGCTGCTTAAAGTTGTCTTGTCTGGGCCAGATCTTGGTAGACTTTTGGCACCCACTGGCAAAGCACTTGAAGCTCCTACTACCTGGTGTAGGATTGTTGTGCACAGATTTGCAATGTCTCTGTAGATCATTAACAGTGGCAAAACCTTTGCTACCTTTTGAACATTGAGGATGATCGCACCGATGCGGGCGGTCATGGCTAGCACGGTGCTTCCTGGTCAAGATATCAGATTGTGTGTTCCAAAGGGGCGAAATAACGGAAGAAACTTACTTCATGTCCGACTGTGTCTTGACACTCTTGTTACAGCGCTCACACTTCAAGTCTTCTTTGTTCTTTGTACCTTGCCGAGTTCCTCTTCGAGTCGGTGTCGGTATTGGGGTCTCTGGAGCGACGCCGACTTGGGTAGGATCCTGATAGTCTTCGTTCGAATACGTCACCTCTTCTGGCTGGCGCTGAGGCAACTGACCTTGGTACAAGTTTGAGGGTATCAGTGGGTTCATTTCCGCTGGTGGCTGGCTCAGCTGAGACTGTGTGTCATATTGTGAGCGTTCCTCGGTGCCCAATCCAGAATCCTTGAAACTGCGAGAGCGAAGGTCGTTGCTCTTTCCGGGGCTAAGGAATTGGTTGTAGTCAGTGAAAGGTCCAGTAGCTGGCATAGATGGGACTTCGGGTACTCCAGTGGCACCGAGTGGGGTCCAAGGCTTCGCTCCTGAGCTGCTGTTTTCGCCCAAGAAGGAGATGGAGTGTCTGGGGTCAATGGTACTGGCCTGGGACCTTGACTCATTCACGTAATTGTTGGGGCCAAAAGACGAAGCAGCAACAAAGGAAGGAGAGATGTGAGAGTGACACTCAGATGTACTGTGATCCTGGTTCCTCTTAGGATTTGAGCCGGGTAGCATTTCCAGGGTGGCAGAGTCCAGGTCGTCGCCCTCGGTAGGAGGGCGAGGGCCGGGGTGCGTGGCAAAGCCTCCTGTTGCGTGAGAGATACTCAAGTTCGCCTGTCAGGAAGCCTATGTCAGAAAGGGAGATGGGAGATTTTGGCAAAGTGGCAGTGCGAAGCAAAGGAGTGTGAATACATGAGAATGGCTCCCAGCCCAAAGTGGGTGCGGCGAAGGGGTCTGCATAGCTGCCTGAAGGCTGGTCTCTTATCTATGCTAGATAGATTTGTATCAGTACTGTCTGCAGCGATAAAGGTAGACACGGTTTACTATGGGAGGGTAATACTTTGAGTACAAACAGACAAGGTTGCAAAGTCCAATGCGTGAGTGAGGCAAATGGAGATCGGCCGAAGTGTGCACTGCCTCAGGAAGAAATGCCGATCTTAAAAGACGCCTGGGAGTGGGCACTGTAAATTGGGTACGAGCCTGACCAATTGGACCGAGTTAAAATAATGGGCGCTCGGGTGGTGTGCGGGTGCCCGTTGAACGAGGCGGGAGAGAGGCGGGAGAAAGGCCTTGGGCATCTACAGACTCGACAATTTGGCGAGGTCCGATGAAGGAATTTTAGACAGTGCAGAATGTGAAGATTGGGCCCTGTGGAGAGGGCGCAGCACCACTGGCACGTCGATACAGTGAACTTCAAACACCAGATAAGGGCATGTGGGCGGGCGGTGAAGGAGAAAGTACCCGTTGAGAAATGTCGGGCACGGTGGGACACTGATGAAGACCGGTCAGTCGGAAGAGGGACTATGACAAGCAACTTTAGCGCACACTCACATGGTTGCCTGAATTCTTGGCAGGCAACGAACGGGTGGTTCGCAGATCGCTGGCCTTGTGACAAACAGATGTGACTAATAAGAACACGTCCTCAGTTTTCCAACATAACGTGTCAGCCGACGCAATGCCCAAGATTTCCTCATTTAATCCAAGGGTACTTTGGAAACAGTGCCACTGCTTTGCAAATAGTGGGGTCACTGGTCCTTTATGCACCATCCGATGATAATTTGACTGACTGGACTACCTGCTTGAGGAGCAGAAGGTCCTACTACCTGACTACCGTATGTGGGTATCTTTTGGCCAAAACATGAATCAAACCAGTCAAATCCCACACTGCTCAAACAAACACCAATCTAAGGTCAGCTAATGAATTTTTTGCTTTGAAAAATAGTCCATGTGCGGCGTCACACAAAAGGTCATACAACGTTTGTTCATCATTCAAGTCAAACCGCGCGGGTCTCATTAGATTTCATTCATAGCCAACAGGCCAAACGGCCAGATGCTCATGATGTCGGCCTGCCCAAGTCATGCATAAGCCTGGTACTGCTGTGGTACTACTGTGTCATGCGTAAGACTGGTACTGCTGTGTCATGCATAAGCCTGGTACTGCTGTGGTACTACTGTGTCATGCATAAGACTAGTACTGCTGCTTCTCATCATAGATTTGGGTCATCCCATAAGTGGATTCGCCCGAGCCCGGATGGTCGGTGCCAAAGTGATCGATTAGGCCAAGATGGGTCGAAAGCTGGCTCGGAAGTGGTCCGGGTCCAGGTCCAGGTCCAGATGCCGACGTTGAAGCGTAAGGGGGATACGTAGACATATTGGACGAAGTGTATGGGATCTGTGCCGGTGTATAAGATGTTATAGGTTGGGAGCTTGGTGCATAAGACGTTATAGGTTGGGAGCTCGGTGCATAAGATGTTATAGGTTGGGAGCTCGGGCCCGATGCTGGTATCGAGTTTGGAGAAGCAGTCGGCTGAAAGTTGGCGGCAAAACCGCCAAGTTGAAGGTTGGGAGATACAAACAGGTTGGTTCTCGTCATGTTGCTCGGGGAATATGTAAAGTACGAGGGTCCATTGTCGAAAGTAGCGCCCGGCACCAAGTCGGGTTGAATGGGTGAGTGCATGATTCGAGTGTGGTAGGTGTTGTTGAAGGGATAGGTGGACATGGGTGACACGATGGCTGCAGGAGACTGGCCAGCCGAAGAGCCCTGATACGTTGACCCAGCACTCATGGTGTAGGTCGACAGCGCTTGTAGATCGGCATTGTCCACGGCCGGAGGCGCGGCGGGCATTGTGGCGCTACTCTGAACATAGTTCTGTTCAATGGGGCTGACGGAAGTGTCTGGGCCAACCTCTTTCATGCGGACGAGTTCAAGAACGGGCATGGCAATCTGCTCCATATGCTTGCCCAAGTGGACGCTCAACTTTTTCCAACTGTTGCAAACGTTCCCGCAAAACCGGCAGGGCTCGTCTCGTGCCTTGCTCGCACTCTCATACCGGCAAGAATCGACCAGGCGCCAAAGGTCGTCATCTGCTGGATTGGGTTGGGCTTTGCTGCTGCCTGAGCCCCGAGACTTGCCTTTGGGTTCTGCTTTCTTATGCTCGCGCACAAGATGCTGGACAAAGTTGTCCTTCCGGTAACAGATATGGCAGCATTCCCCCACGTTGCACTTCCAGTACTCCAGTCGACGATGACGCTCGTTCTCGTGCCGGACCCAGTCGGCCTTGCGCTTGAACGACTTGGCCTCGTTGCAATTGGGAAACGTGCAGGTGAATGGCTGAACGTCTTCATGGACATGTTTGGTCCAATCGGATGGCTTTTGAAACTCCTTGACCTTGTAGCAGAGAGTGCATTCAAATTCAGCAGGAAGCCGAGTTACGGGCGGCAGAGGGATCCCTTGGGGGAACTGTGCAGGTGTGACCACGCCCTCCTCCAAGGTTGACTCATCAAAATCCGCGTCTGCAGGGCTGGAGATTTGAAATTGAGCGCCGAACGATTGGGCATCCTTGGCGCTCGGCCGAGGTGGTAGTAGCGTGCCTTTGCCGCCCAGACCAATACAATGCGAACCGGAGGGGCATTCTTGCAGGAGCTTGACGGCCTGTGTGTGCTTGACCTTGCTGTCCAGAAGCTTCTTATACCTTCTGATCTGCTCTTGGCCGAGCCGCTCAACGAGGAATGGCTCGAGGCGAGGATTCAGCTTTTGAGCATGCATCTTGAAGCCTTCAAGGGTGGGAATAATGCGTTCGGGGCAGATAGACAGGTCCATCCTGACACCAACGTCGTCGACGATGTTATCGTGCTCATCATCCACGGTGGCATCATTCATGACTCCATGTTGGAAGAGCTGCCGCGAGCGTTCTTGCATTGGCGAAGCCAGTTTGGGCATTGGTGGGCCACCATGGCCTAGCATCAGGTCTGCTAGGCCCGGCGAGCCCTTAGTACTCGATTTGGAGACGTCACTCTTGCTGCGGTGTTTCCTAAGTACATTGAACGGGCTTCGAAGGCCGTCAGGCTTGTCAGGCTCGACGGTAAATGGGGCTCTGTGGCCGCCGCCGCCAACGGCTGCAAGGTTTCCAGTCATGGCCATGATGGCACTTCCAGTGTTCAGCGAGGGTGACTTTTGTTTGCTGAAGCTTGGGATCCTCTGTAAGGCCTTCAGAGGACTCGTTGGTTCCCGGTGCGCAGGCGCTTCAGCCGGCACGGGTTCGGAGTCAGCAGAGGGCGAGGGGCAAGCCTTCTTGATGTTGAAGCTGCCCCTTCGAGGAATCAAGCCTCGTGCTTTGCCAAAGATGGTGGAGCCGTGCTTGGCGAGCGAAAGGTGGCGCACGCGACTGCCGTCGACAATGGCAGTGAATTCGGTATCGCTCAGGCGCCGTCTTGTTCCCCACGTTGCAGCGCGAGAGGCCGACTCCCAGTTGGCAGCCTCTTGGTTGAACCTGTAAACGGCAGCATTGGACGATCGGGGCTGACTTTGTTGGTGGGTAATGGGGCCTTGTACGGGGTCTTCCCAAGGGCTGCGTCGAATGAACTGGCTTGGTAGAGGGTCCTCCAACTCGAGAGAGCGGTGTACCGCGTCATCAAAGGCCGGAAACGAGCTCTGCTCTGCGGGAGGGTCATCTAGCTGGCTCAGCTTGGCCTGAGAGACGGGCGGCGACTCAGGGAATAGGCTGGAGGAGGCTTCGGCGCTGGCGAGGCTGGCCGAGTCACCATATGAATAGCCGTCGTCGTCGTCGCTGGGCTCGTCGAGCAGCACTCCGGGGCCGGGAATGCCATGGTCTGAGTAGACGGGAAGCGGCATCGGACTTAGCCGGGAGCCGGTAGTGTGTGCACGGGGCCGGTGGTCTCTACGTCGTTCCCTTGGTGGAGCAACCTCGTTTGGGTCGTCACCGGCAGCACTTCCGGTCTCGCTCTTGGAGAGCCAGTCTTGAACACCGGCATTGCGCTCGTGGATCTTTCTCTGCTCGGCGAGCTCATTAATCGAGGAAACCTGCTCGCTCCCACGCTCGGACGGGCCCAGGCCGGCTCTGTCGTTGCCATCTTGAGCATACGGGTCGGGCTCAAAAGGGAATGGCGGCATCAAGTGTGAGCTGTTGTGATCAGAGAAGCCGTCGTCGTCTGTCACATACCTCTCTTGGGGGCTGATTTCGCGGCCCCTCTTACTCGAACTCCTGGCACGTGACAGTGTAGGCCGTGCAGGGGAGTCGCCCTGGCTGTGGCTGGAGACAATGACAATGGGGCTTGGAGGCATGCGATACCCACCGGTTTGGGACGTGTTCAATGCTTCTGTCGTCAAAGTAAGCTGCGTCGCGGCGCCTTCACATTGTCGTGGCGAGATATCCATCGGCACGGCGCCGTGTTGGCCGAGGCGACGACTAGCCGGGCTTGGCGGGCTGGGAGTGGTGAGTTGCGGGCTGAGCAGCTGCAACCCTGACACGTATTGAGGCAGAGCCTCGTCAACGGCGGGGAATGCGCCGTTGGATACACTCGGAGGTGAGCGGACTTGAACCACGGTGCTGGCGGTGTTGACTTGAACCACGGTGCTGGTGGTGTTGGACTGGCCGGCAATCACGTCCCGGTGGGGAGGGTCGTGGCTGATGAACTCGCGTTCCCAGATCAGCTCTTGCGGAGTGGTGTGATCGCTCTGAAAGAGGTCTGAGTAGTCGGGGGTCATCAGGTCGGGGTCAAACACAAGGTTGTAGCCGTAGGCGGCGGCGACAGAATCAAAGTCGACGGGTTCCTGCTCATGGACCGGGTTGGAGGTGACGCCGATGTTCTGCTGCTTTTGGCTGCTGTGCGACACATGGCCCGCCGACGGCGGCGCTTGACTGGGATGCGTGTTGGTCGCAAACTCAGACTGCTGACCGGAGCCGGAAGGCGAGGTCAAGAAGGAGGCATTCATAGCTGAGTGCATGGAGAAGCCACGCAAATCAAATGATAGCCGAACAAGGGCCAGACAGCGGCTTGCCTCGATCGTATACAGGCAGGCAGGCAGCTAGTCAGTCCTTTGGTCGGCCCAGGTCACGATGCCCTCACGCTATGCCAGTCACGACACATGAGGCATTGCCCAGCAGTGCAAGAGCGTGTTGGAACTGGGCGAGACAGACAGATGGAAGCAGCAGGGCTGTGCACTCTTGGGGAGACTCCGGCAGTGGAGGCAGTGGTGGCAGTGGTGGCAGTGGTGGCAGTGGTGGCAGTGCGGTAAGTTAGTGTGGCAGTGTGGCAGTGGTTGGGATGCTGGTCAGGTGCTGTTAGGCTGTTTGGCGCCTATCACAACGACTTGTACCTTGTATGACTTGTACCTTGTATGACTTGTACCTTGTACGAGCAAGAGGAAGGTGGCTGTAAATAAGGGCCAGGCACATAGAAGTACGAGGCGTAAAGTGTGATGCCGACACAGAAGACCGGTTCAGTCGCTGGGTTCAGATACGAGGGCGACAGACAGGACAAAGGGTACGACTGACTGAATCAGCGACTGGCTCACCGGACGAGGGTGCAAGAAGCGCCGCTGCTAGGCAGGAGTAGCGTTGCCGCTGGCTGACTGAGGGCTGACTCGCTAAGAGCTTTTAATTGTCTGTTGTATCCCCATAGTTCTCTGGAGTATGGATGCCATATAGATACCACAGTAGGGATGGATACCATAGTGTGGGCTGTGTGGGCTGTGTGGGCTGTACACACCACAGCCACCCCCTGCACATTGACTCCGACCATCTCTGATGGATCAAGAGCTACTACCACGGCCCGTAGGTACGGTCCATGGGATGGCACTGCTAGCAATCTCATTTGTTCGCACCACCCTACAATACTGTAGCCACCCCACCCCCCACCATATGCATTCCTTCCCCCAGAGGAGAACCAGCACAGGAGCTCCAGGCGGGCAGGCCATAAGGAGCTGCGGGCAGGCCAAAAGTCCCGAATCGGCATGCGCTATCAGCAAGCCGGTCAGCCTGGGGAGCGCCCACACACCACAGGCCACGCGCAGGGCGCGTGCGATTGCGGCTTGCAGGCCCACATCCACCCCCATTTGACCTTTGGTAGTGCCCCGGCTGCCACACCTTACTAACTAATACAGTAGTTAGTTGGTCCTCGCTGCCGGCTAGTTGCTAATTAATAATACTTACAGTTTAGAACTAATCAAGTTACAGCCCACAAAGACAGGAACTTTGGGGCAGACAGAGTGCCTGGCTGGTCTGGTCAATCCGAGCCGATTTCCATTCGCTGCGCAAGCTCTTGCTGGCGCTCCTGTACTACCGGTGAATCTTTGCGCAAGGAGACTCCGGCCAGAAGCACCTGAACCTGGCCCAACCCTGCGTCCTTGTCCCGGCCCCAGTCAGCTATCTTCCCCATCTGCTGGCGTGTAATTCGCGGACGGACCCATAAGATTATCTCACTGCCCACTTGACGTAGTAATCCTTCTGGCATCGACGATGCAATCGGGTCGGTCTCCACACGTGCCTGGCGCCAGATCTCCACGGCAGTCTTTACCACCTGCTTCAGAGCATCAGCCAGCGCACCGCTGTGACCAATGTCCGTCAGGTCCTGTGTCTGGTCCACAATGGCCCTGAATGCCGTTGAAGCAACAGCACTGGCGCTGGCCTTGCCTTGTGCATTATTGGTATGCAGCGCGCGCACCAAGATCGACCTCCATAGCGCCTCACGTCGCACACTCTTCTGCCTAATGCGTGCTGACAGCCCAGACAAAAGCCGGTCCAGGTCTGGGTCGGCGCAGCCGTCGACCGATGCAAGCACATATCGTTGAAAGATGAGCGAGTGCAACACCCGGAAGATGCGGTGCTGGATCACGAGCGCCCGCAGCTCGCACGCAGCTCGAGTCGAGCCAAAGACATCGGGCACGCCCGGCTCGAGCTGCGAGTAGGGCACCACTGGCAGCGAACGCGGAGGTTTGTGGCTGCATCCATCAGCAATCATCTCCACCGTGCGCGCCAAGTGCAAAAACCCGCCTATGCTATACCCGCCCATTCAGTCAGCTAATATCCTATCATCATCATATACAGCGCATCCTGCACCAGTAAGAAAATGGCACCGACGATATAGCCGACCGGGCTGCGACTTACTAGCCTTCGTTGGTCTGGCCTTTGGCAGAAGCATGGCCCAGGGTGCCCAGCACTTTGTCCAGCGTATCCTTCTCCGCCAGCCATTCCTGGTGCCGCAACTTCCAGCTCGCGACCGCTCTGCTAAGGTCCGACTGCTCAGCCTGCAGCTTCTCGAACGCCAGCTTCTGCCGCTCAAGCTCTTCTCTGACTGCGGCCATTTGGCGCTCGTGCTCTTCCACAGCCTTGGCAACCTGGCACTCATGCTCCGCGGCCATGTCTTTCAGCTTCCGATCATGGGTCTCGTGGAGAGATTGCACCTCCTGCCGTTGTGAGGCCACAATCCCTAGCTGAGACTCCAACTCTTGTCGTAGACTTGCCACTTCCTCCTCATGCTCCGCGGCCACGTCTTTCAGCTTCCGATCGTGCCTCTCGTGTAGAGATTGCACCTCCTGCCGCTGCGAGACCACATTCACTAGCTGAGACTCCAACTCTTGTCGCAGACTTGCCACTTCTTCCTCATGCTCCTTTCCTCTCAAGGCCAGCCTGTCTTCCAGTGTGCCCACTACGCCTCGGCAAGCCTCAAGGTCTTTGCTTTGCTGCGAGTGCTTAGTGATCAGCGACGCCAGTTCCATCTGCACTTTCCACACCGCCTGCTTGTGCTCAGCTGACACTTTCTGGTCGTCCCTCTCCTTCGCTTCTAGGATGCTATTGTGCCCGCTTTTGACTTCCTCAATGTAAGCCATGTGTCTCTCCCTCTGCGCCTCCAATTCCTTTTCCAGCCCCAGCTTTTCCTTCATCAGCCCCTGGTGCGTGAGGCCAGTCGCATCAGCCGAGGCAACAGCTTCACCATACTTTGCTCTGAATGCCTCAAACTCGGTCCTCTCAGCTTCATGCTGCGCTGCACCTTCTTTCAAATCAGCTATCAAGCTGTCCTTCTCCTGTGCCTCACTCTTGTACCTGTGGTTCTCCACCACCAGCTTCTCAATAATTCTTTCAAACGCTTCCTTCGTCGCATCAAGCTCCAACCGCAGCCTGGCGATTTCCTCTCTCTGCTGTTCCTCCGTCTGCGTGACTACAACAGCATTGTTGTGTTGCCACAGCTGGCCTTGCGCCACTTGGTAGTACTCGGCCAGCCTGTTGATGTCGGGAACTACGGCCGGCGCTATGGTAAATCGCGCCATTTCTTGATCTGGCGCTTGCCCTGGACATGATGTAGGTGGCCGGGCCTGAGGGTGAATGGGATAGAAACTACTGGGGAAAGCGGGCACCGGACTAGCCTGAAGCGGATACATGTAGTGGTATGGGTCCGGCTGTGGGCTCTCATAATACAGTCTCGGTGATTGAGGTGGCGACACACCAGGTGTATACGTCCGCGGCGCCTGGTCAGGAGATGATGGCTCTCCCAAATTCGGCGACGCTAGACTGCTGCCAACGCGCGGTGACTTCTTCTCTGCTACTTCTGGGCCCTTGGTCGAATCAATATCTGGCATTGTCGGATTCCCAGTGCCTTTGACACCCGTTCCAGGCCTCGTGTCTTCCTCAAGGCCATCGTGCACTTTTGGTTGCATCTTCGCACTTGCTGCTTTGGAAAACTGAGAGCATTTGGCCCGGGGAGGGGACCATTTACGATCGCGTGCATGGATTTCTTCTTTCGCAATAGAGACCGGATATCTCGGTATCCAAGATTTCCAGTGGTCAACGTCGGTGCCAGCAGACTCCTTGCCTACTCGAGCGCTTTCTGCAGATCTTCTTGAGCGTAGTGGCGCCGGCCCAGCATTGGCAGCCTGCTGAGATCTAGTCGATGCTCTTAGCGCATCCGAAGACGCCAGGACGGGATCGCTTGCCCTCGACAGATCCGCAGCCTTTGTTTTCTGCCAGAACAACAGTGGCGATTCCGGCCGGCTCCTGGTACCTACACTCTCGTCTAGTTGCCGAGAAATTGTCTTGGAGTGCCTTTGTGAGGCATGGCTGGACGATCTTTTCGAGCTCTGCATCTCCGAATGGCCGGCAGCATCCCGCCTGCCTCGCGGTCTCGGAGATGTCTGACGCCCGGCTGACATCTTGATCATCGCTTCTCCAGGCGTGCAGTGCAGTCTTTGCAAGATGAAGGGACACACGCAGCTCAACGCAGAATTTTCAGTAGAGCAAGAAAGGAAAGCCACTTACCACATTCTACCTACCTGATTACCCCGTTCCCCCTCCCCCCACAAAAGTGAGGGAAAGTTGCCCAAGTCACAGCTGCAGCCAAACCAGGAAAGGCCTTTCCGGGGAGCGCATTCAATACGGGATCGACAGAGCTGGCATCCGTGTTGGATTGCTGGCATAACCTGTATTTGTGTCCATCGATGATTGGAAGTTGAAAGCAGGAACAAGTAGCAATAGTCATGCGTGACGCTAGGCCCGCTTCTCAATCAGTTAATCAGTTAATAATTATCAACTGAGCTTCCGGCTTTGGCCACTGACTTAGCGTGAATGGTGCCGAAGGTTAATCCGAAGCGCCAAGCCCTGGCCAGCCAAGCTTGTGGAGGTCGGCCGCCCGCCTGAAGACGGTCCGAGGCGGCGGCGGCGACGACGACCTGCAGTCTGCAAGCAATATCGACCATGAATTCTTCTTCCAGGGGAGCAAGAGCTGTAAGTCGCTGCTGGCGTCAATCAGCCACACGGCAGCCACGCCGACTCGCCTCTCACGAAGCTGGCCACGGCCACGGCCACGGCAACAGCCACGGAGGTCACGGCCAGAGTGCCCTGCACATTCCTGGAGGCTCGGGAAACGAATCATTGGGCGTAAGTTGGGCACCACCAGTGGCAGGAGTTGATGCTGAAGCTGAGCAGCCCTCGTTTTACTTGATCCTCGCCAGCATCCCGGCCTTCTACCTCGTGTACACGTTCACCAATAGCAAAGAGGAGAACGCCATCACTCGCTTCCTCGACCGCTACCAGGCGAGAGGAGGAGCAGAGAGTGTCAAGAATGCCGCCAACGCGGCCATTGTCCAGAAGGCGCTGGATGATCGCTCCTTGTTCAGCAATGCCGAGACCGATTACTCGGTCGATCTCAGATTCCCCGAGTATGGCCAGCCCTTTTAAGGCCCGACGGTGCTGACCCGCCGCAGGAAATTCAACGTCGGATCCCCCATTAACGTCGCTCCTGGCGAGTCCCGGGCCAATCTGGAAGACCTGAGGGCATTCTACAGCAAGAAGTATCAGGCGGCCGAGGAGAGACGACTCGCGAATGTGAAGGACGGCAAGGTCGTCTCCGTATATGACCGGCCAGACACAAAGGAAATCGAGGCGAGGCTGGGGAGGCCGACCAAGTAGACAGACAGCCTACTGGGCACTGTACATATTGCAATCCCGCCCAGTGTATTCAAAGCCGCCTTTACAAGTTGCCTTGTCTCTCGCCGCCTAGACTAGCAGTCTCAGGCTCGCCAATGAGTGCAAGGAAGGCCGGATGGACTTCGTCTGTGAGATCACTCGCTTGCATGCTTCTCTGTTTCTGAGCAAATGCCCGCCTCGAGCACTCTCGCGTAATGGCACTACCCCCCAAAGCCGCGAGCAACAGAGTCTCGCTCCTATCCATCTTGTCCTTGCCAACCTCCCACAGTCCGTCATGGTATGCTTGCCTCCAGGCCAAGAAGGTGCCTAGTGTGCCAGTGAGGGTGTCACCCTGGCCTCCACATCTCTTCAGGCCTCCCTCAAAGTCCGACACGGTCGTGTCTTGGCCCTGGGAGATGTAGTCAACTCGCCCTTTCTGGATGATGCACACGCCACCCAGGATACTGGCCAGTTCTTGACATGCCGTTTCTGGCTTGCCATTTACCAGGTCCAGGCCCACTGACTTGGCAAGTCGTCCAAATTCGACCACATTGGGGGTAAGGATACACTCCTTGTAGCCTTTGATCATGTCTGGGTCGCCCTGGATCAGCCATAGCGCCTCAGCGTCAAGGACCATCGGTACCGGGGGATCACGCCTCCTGGCAGCTTGGATAACAGCCTTGACTTGCTTTAGCGTGATCTCGTCTCTCCCGAGCCCGGGCCCAATAACAAGCACGTGTAGCCTGGGAAGCATGTCCAGAATCGGCTTTGCCAGTTCGTCACCTGACGGCTCTGACTCTCTCTGCACCTGTGATATTGACGCCAACGACCGCAAGATTGGCGAGACCATCAGATTGGGCGAGTAGGACTTGATGATGGGGGCAGCAGACGGCTCGCATATGACAAAGGAAAGATCACAGCCGAGTCTGGCAGACGCTATGGCTGAGAAGTAGGGGGCACCAGTATAGTCGGCCGAACCGCCTATGACTGCCACCCTTCCTAGCTGGCCCTTGTGGAACTTGGCCAGCATTGGAGGCACCAACTTGCGTACCTTGGCCAGCGTAGCAGCGCGGGACGCCGACATGGCGAGATTAGGAGGCCGACTCGTGTCGGTCGTCATTGGGCCAACAGTACAAACAGACAGCCGGATAGGCCGTTCTACCAGCGGTATGTCTGCCCACCTCACCCATACAATTTCAGAAGTGATCTAGCACGCCGCACTAGACACTTATCCGGCACAGTGAGAGAAGATTGATGCAGCTGGACGACTTGCTTGGTCGTAATGGCAGGAGTCATTCGATATGGGTAATCATAAGCCGCCACACTACTTACCGGATCAGAAATCCGGGCAATGCGGGGCGGACTTTTAAGCCAAAACTCACTGAAGTAGCCGTCAGTGACAAAGTCAGTTCCTTGCGTCTAAATTTGTCTTGTGTGGCTTTAACTGTTAATTCTTGCTCCCCCACTCCAAACGGCTGTCTGCAGAACCGATCTTGGCGGCCTTTCCGTTGGTCGTGCCAAGCAGCGCCACAGATTGGGCTATTATACTATGCTCAAGGTGACACAGCTGGGAAATGTTCCGCATTGCTTGAAATCTAGCCGGGCTCCATGCCAACCTTTTTGCCGCTCTAGATGATGGCATGATCCCTGACTAGCACCTTCAGCCAACAGGAAGTGCTTTATACAAGAAAAGGTTCAAACACTTTACCATGCCCGCCCCCTCCCTCACCCCTCCATACCAGGACCAACATTCACTGAGCCTATGAATGCTAGTGTCGGGAGTAGCATCTAGGGATGTACCTTTTGTCACACTACCCTGGAGGACATTTGTGGGCCAGCAACTGGCTACGTCGGGTGAAGATCCACTCTGAGAATCACCTACGCCGCCTCAATCAGATTCTTATACTTGCAGCTCTCTTGTGTAATGGTAACAATAATTTATTATTTATGGCAACCCACATAGATCTCTCTACAAATATAGAATTTTACGAGACCAGTTAATAAGTAAGATGTTATAAGTTTCCTCATACTAGTCCTGAGGCTGTCACTCCGGGTCCGCACTCACCGAGATGGGAGGATAGGGATTGTGGGGTGGATAGGGAGGATGAGGTGGATAGGGGGGATGAGGTGGATAGGGAGGAGTTTGCCAAACACCTGCCCTGTAGGGAAGTTTCACAGTGACTTTCACCGACTCGAAACGTGGTCTCATTCGGTTTCCCCCACCTTATTGTGTTGGTGACACATTGTGTCTAGGAAATGGTGAACGAAAAGCTTCGGTGTGAAGCTGCAACCTACGCATGGATGCAGAGAGAGCGTCCAAGTACACCGACTTCTCATTTATATGGATTTGTACTCTCAACCGGCCAATGCGCATGTCCCGTCGGTTTCCCTGGCGCCCACGCCCGCGCCGATCATCACCCAAACACTCTGTATTGTGCAGTCTCAGGACGTTTACCTTCAGTGCTAGAGTCTGTTCGTCACTGTTAATGGCAGCTCGGGGGGTTCTGCTTGCCGGCGCACTTTGGCCTTTATGAAAGTAGTCTGCCCCGGCGCCAAAAGTTGGCCGGCTACACTTGTCTCTGCGGCATTTCCCCTGGCCCCCTTTACGCCATGGGACCAGATGCTAGATCGTATATTCCTCCGCTCGGTTGGTATTGTCGACAAAGAGGCTCGGTAGGATGTTGAATGTGATGGTCGAATTTGTGGATGGGGCTGATATGGCCGAGATTGATGATCATAATAACGCTGTTGCTATGCCAGCGGCGTGTCTCAGTAGCACTGGTTCTTACTTGGTTGACACAGACCACTGTTTGCTGTAGCTCTTTAAATCGAGGTTGTCACTATATATCGTTGACTAGATGGCTCTCACTGGTTGGGCAGAGTGATCGTGTTCAGGAAGAGTGTAGCCAGGATGTTCGGAGAGGCTTCAATGCCCGGATTGCAGCTAGGTAAAGGGCTCCAGCAGTTGCTCCAAGGAGGGGTGTGAAGCGCAGAGACATCCAGTAGTGGAAGATAGTCGCCTAGCTAAGTAAGCCTCGTCATACAACACCTGGAATTTGGTCTTTTTGCCGGTCGTGATCTCGTACATAACCGCTCCAAATTGTCCCAGTTCTATATTGACTGAACAGCCCTGCGTATCCACGAGTTCAGACGTCGCAAAGTCGCAGAAATAGATCGAGAGATTAGAGTCAAGAAAGAAATTGCGACTCGTTATGTCTTCCACAAGGACTCCATGTTCATGGATGTTCATAAAAGTACGAGCCATATCGCGTATCCATGAGAGCTGGAGTGATTGTGGTGGTCGGTGATTGTCTAAATACTTATGTAAGTCTCTGTTTTCTATGTAGGTAAGTGTGAGTGTTGATTCTATGCCGCTGAGATAGGGTATAACACCCCAACAGTTAGTCAAGTGTTGGTATACAGACTGCTCATTACGGATAGCTTCTATCTCTCCGTCAAGAGACGGAGAGCTCGCGTCACTAAAATGCAAGGGTATCTTGACCGCAGCTCTTTCGTGGAGAAAAACAAAGGCTGTACTGCCGTTACCAAGGTATTTGCCACAGGAGACAGAAGTCCAGAAGGACTGCTCGTGGTGCGTCTCCATGTTTGGTGTCAGCCATAAGTGGAACAACGTCAAGATGAACGTCAAGATGCTTCACAGGCAAGGGGCTTCGATGGTGGCCCCCTTCTTAAGCTTAGCGTCACCGAGCTCAGGCGCCTTGGCCAGGCCCGAGCCGCAGTGTCCACTTTTACTGGTTTTCCCTGGCCATCGCCATCGCACCTTCTATAACTGCAAGGGATCGCTTCGGAGGTTAAGCATTTACAGATCCAGTCAGGTGCGGTTAGATACGACGGGAAAACGAAGAGCGAAGAAAGTATTACTTCAATAAAAAAGGTCGAATGTAAGGCGGTCCCTCGTGTACGGCGGGGCTCTGATTAGTATCCCCCAAGCTATGATCATGTGACAAGGCCGAGTGGCATCAGCTGATCCCTCGTCCGGTAAGGCTGAGTGAGTCTTGAAGATACCCTCTCAGCCTGACAACACTGCTTCATAATTGTAGGGCTTAACAAGTCATAGACATAGTCTGGACAGCTTCACTCGTCTTCTGCTTAAATTGCGAGATAGCCCTTTCCTGGGAAATCACCGTAAGCCGTCAAGGCATGGTTCTTTGAAGTGGCACAATGCGCCTTCTCAAATTCGATGACCAAGGCGCGCTCACCCTAACTAGAGATCTTCTTCACAACATCCCCTCTTATGCGATCCTCTCACACACGTGGGGAGATGATGAAGACGAGGTCAACTTTGACGACCTCCTACAAAACCCCACAGATAAGGCTGGCTATCTAAAGATCCAGTTCTGCAGCAAACAGGCCAAAAAGGACAACCTTGAATACTTCTGGATAGACACATGCTGTATCAACAAAGCAAACGGCACCGAATACAACGAGGCCATCAACTCAATGTTTACCTGGTACAAGAACGCTTCCAAATGTTACGTCTACCTATCTGATGTATCACTCTCTAATGGAGATGAGGACCATACAACACAAGAATGGAAGCAACAATTTCAACAAAGCAGATGGTTCAAACGTGGCTGGACATTACAAGAGCTTCTAGCACCAGTGTCAGTGGAATTTTTCTCACAGGAAGGGGAGTACTTAGGCAGCAAAAGAACACTTAAACAGGAAATCCACGAGATTACAGAAATCCCAATTCCAGCCCTCTGTGGCACGCGTTTATCTCAATTTAGTACAGATGAGCGTATGAAATGGGCTAATGGACGAGAAACAAAGAGGAAGGAGGACAAAGCTTACTGTTTGCTTGGAATCTTCAGCATATATATGCCTTTGATTTATGGTGAGGGAGATCATGCGTTTACTCGACTTATAATCGAAATCAACAAGTCTTCAACAAGTAAGTTACTCCATATTCGTGGTTGCCGAGTAATTTAGCTCACCTACATCGAAGCACTCCACTCCGATGCCAAGAAAGTACAAGCACAAAATGTCAGTGATGGTCTGCGACAATGGCTGAGGGCACCCGATTCAACATTAGACCTCAAACTTATGAGCGAGAAACGGCACCCGAACACAGGCCAGTGGTTGATCCAAGGCGCCGCGTATAATTCGTGGCTACAACAGAATAACTCATTTCTCTGGTTCTCTGGCTTAGCTGGCTCTGGCAAGTCTGTATTGTGCTCTACAGCTATTGAGCATACCTCTCGTCATCAAAAGCCATTGGATAATAGTGCAACCGCCTTCTTCTTCTTTACCTTTAATGATGAGTCAAAACAAGATGCATCTGCAGCACTGCGGGGACTACTACTCCAACTCAGGGAACAGATTTCTGGTCTGGGCGCAGACTTGACCTCCTTAAGAGAGTCTTACAAGCAGAGTATTCCACCAGTACATGTCTTACTGGAATATATGCGACAAGCTATAGCCCGGTGTCAACATGTCTACATTCTGCTTGATGCATTGGATGAGAGCGCTAACAGCTCGAGACCTGAAGTCTTAGCTCTGATTAAAAAAATGCGAAATTGGGAGCTCTCTAGCTTACACCTCCTAGTTACAAGTCGAGATATCCCTGATATTCAAGACTCTTTGCGGTTTCCAACACTCTGTCAGAGTGAAGAGCATATCATGTTGAAGAATGACAACATTCAGCATGAGCAAGATATTTCCCAGTTTGTGTCACATAAGGTTGATACTGACCCTCAGCTTCAGCGCTGGGGAAAACACCGTGAGAGGATCAAAAGCCATCTTGTCTCACATGCCAATGGAGTGTAAGTAAATCCAGGATTAATACTAATTCTTGTAAGACCTAACCAACGGCTAGGTTTCGTTGGGTTGAATGTCAACTTCAACCACTCCGCCAGTGTCCTCAGAGTGAGAGACATCTAAAGAGATGTCTTTCTACACTACCAGAGTCTCTTGATGAGATATATCAACAAATGCTGTGGAGCATTGTAATTGAGTCAAGAGAGGAGGCCCGGAAGATCCTGTCACTCCTGTGCTTTGCGTCACGACCCTTGTCAGCTGGTGAGGTTACTGAAGCTATTGCTGTTGACATCGATGACCTTGAGTGCTATGATCCATGCAGTAAATTTACTGGTGGCGCTGATGATCTCCTTCGAATCTGTCCTGCATTAATTGATTCTAGTGACGGCACAGTCCAACTTGCTCATTTCTCAGTCAAGGAATATCTACTATCTGATCGTATCCGAAGGAGCCAGGCAGCTTACTTTGCGTTGTCAGAGCCATTACAACAAGGAAGGATCTGCAAAGCCTGCCTCTTATATCTTGAGTGTGAAGACTTCCTATATCAGCCACTGAGTCCAGATCTAGTGAAGCAGTATGAGTTTGGCAGATATGCTGCGGAATATTGGCCTTACCACTATCAACAAGCAGATAGCCAACTTTCTCAACAGCTATTGAAGAAGGTTATTGATTTGTTGACAAAACAAGACATTAAAAAACGGTGGATTCAGCTATTTAATCCAGAGGAGCCAGAGGAGCGATGGGAGCCTGAGGTGGCTCATGATCTGCCCTCAGCAACATACTACTCTGCCCTTCTTGGTCTAGATAATGTCTTGACATATATCTTGTCCATCTCAACAACTGATGTTAATACTCAAGGAGGCAAGTATGGTACTGCATTGCAGGCAGCATCAGTTCATGGCTATGAGAAGGTGGTGCAAATCTTGCTGGACAAGGGAGCAGATGTTAATGCTCAAGGAGAGTATGGTACTGTATTACAGATGGCATCATTAAGTGGCCATGAGAAGGTAGTGCAGATCCTACTGGATAAGGGAGCAGATATTAATGCTCAAGGAGAGTATGGTACTGCATTACAGATGGCATCATTAAGTAGTCATGAGAAGGTAGTACAGATCCTACTAGATAAGGGAGCAGATGTTAATGCTCAAGGAGAGGATATGACTGCACTACAGATAGCTTCATCTGAGGGCCATGAGAAGGTAGTGCAGATCCTACTGGATAAGGGAGCAGATATTAATACTAAAGGAGAGAATGGTACTACTGCATTACAGATGGCATCATTAAGTGGTCATAAGAAGGTAGTACAGATCCTACTGGATAAGGGAGCAGATATTAATGCTCAAGGAGAGTATAGTACTGCACTATATATAGCTTCATCTGAGGGCCATGAGAAGGTAGTACAGATCCTACTAGATAAGGGAGCAGATATTAATGCTCAAGGAGAGTATATGACTGCACTACAGATAGCTTCATCTAAGGGCCATGAGAAGGTAGTACAGATCCTGCTAAATAAGGGAGCAGATATTAATGCTCAAGGAGTGCATAGAACTGCACTACGTATAGCTTCATCTGAGGGCCATGAGAAGGTAGTACAGATCCTACTAGATAAGGGAGCAGATGTTAATGCTCAAGGAGGCAAGTTTGGAAGTGCATTGCAGATAGCATCATTAAAGGGCCATGAGAAGGTAGTGCAGATCCTACTGGATAAGGGAGCAGATATTAATGCTCAAGGAGAGTATAGTACTGCACTATGGATGGCATCATTAAGTGGTCATGAGAAGGTAGTACAGATCCTGCTAGATAAGGGAGCAGATATTAATACTCAAGGAGAGTATGGTACTGCACTACAGATAGCTTCATCTAAGGGCCATGAGAAGGTGGTGCAGATGCTATTGGAAGTAGGTGCAAGTCAGACCTAGATCTGCAAGGGCAGTCATTAATATTATCTCTCAGTCTGGTGTCTTACTTACACAATCACCTGTAAGTTAATTAAGCAGCCAATTGTGCAACCATCTCGACAAATGAAAGCGTGCTCAAGGCATCGTTATTTTCATGCGCAGCGTGCATTTGCAAAATGGTACCCCTTGGCGGCGGACGAAGTGCCCGCGCCAAAGGGGAGCAGGGCAGCAATGACATAGCTCTGTGCGGTTGAGGTCGCAAAAGTGGCAAGAACCACAAAGGTGGCGATCAGCAGCGAAATGCGGGTGTATATCAAATCAAAGATGAGTGTTTTGTGTTGGTCAGTGTCAGTCTTCGTAGCGGATATCGTCCTCGATAGCGATTTGGTGGTGCTAAGCACGTCTTTCTGCGCTTCCTCATCTTGCTCTATGTATGTAGCAATTTGGGCTGTTGCTATGGGAATAGCGATGCATGCCGAAAGGGGGCAGAGGAGCTTGTTTTACTACTCATTGCCCAGGTCCTGATCCAGTGCTGCCATCTCTGGGCTCAGTCAGACCACGGCGACAACTCAATGCATTTTCAGAATTGGTCTTATTGCCTGTAGTGATTGACAATATAACATTTCGTCACATTGAGCCCGCCTGTAGATTGGCCATGTCGTAGTTCAGCTGCGCGGAGGCTCAAGTGTCCGTGGCTGTCTGATGTACACCTGTCGAGTATACTTTGTCTGCTTATGTCGTCTTATTAAACTGAAAGTGTCCCCGCCTATCATCACAGCAGCTGGTGTTGAGCAATAAGCAGACTAAGGGCCTCGCTGGTAGACGGGTAGGAAGTGTAGATGTATAACAGATAGTGGAGAATGGCCGGTAACTATGTTAAAGACCTGGTCTTGTATTGTAATTGTCATGAATGACAGCACATATATATTGGAATGCCTGAATCTTGGCCTTGTTGGCAAGATTCCCCGTCTTTTTGTGAGGTTTTGGGGCCCTCAGCCTACTGGCATTCCTGGCCTAACAGCAAACTGGTACTGGAGGCCAGCAACTGAGACTCTAGATTCATCTCCATACTAAGACAGAAGTAGGAAACCCAGATCTTTCTGGGCTCATCAGAATGCGCCTCCCACAGTAAAAGGGTTATTGGTGGCCACGAATGGAGGCTCAGAGCTCTGCCTGTCCACCATCTTGACAAACTCGATTTCGAAACCAGTACCAGCCATATCCCGTAGCCTGGCCAGTAAGCCGCCGGCGCGGCTATCTCGCTCGTCGTCTTGCACCGGGCCGAAGAAGCTATGCGCAGTCTCCACGTTTAGGAACCTGAATACCCCGACGAAATATCGCGCCTGCCTTCCCTCGCTGTCGTCGCTGCTGCTGTCGTCCACATACCAGCCACTGACTGATCCGCTGGTGATCCAGCCTCCTTCGGATTGCAGTGCTGCTCTGGACAGGGCTTGCCATAGGGAATCCCAGATACACTGCTTGGGTTGCGGATCGGAGAAGTACCCAGAATGCTCGATGGCCGCCGGGTCAAAGGTTGTCGGGAAGCGGAACGTGAGAAATACATTGATGCAGTCCTTGAAGTACTGTTCAGCAGGTAGAGTGAAGATATTCTGGCGAGACGGTGCTCACGACGGGAAGGCAACGAGTAAGGCGTCAGATTGGAAAGGCGTGGAGATAGACTGCCATTGCGTAAGGAGACTGGCGAAGTCCGGGGAGGAAACAAAGTCTTTACGGAGTTCGAGAGACTTCCAATCTTGAGGGGTTGGTCGCTGGTTTGTATTATTGCAAGACGGATTGAGGCGGTAACTCACCAGCTATCAACTTGACTACTTGAGGCGATTCCGCATGGCGCCCCCAGCCCACTGTTATCATGTCAGCGGAGGAGGAGTATAATTCAATCGTCTTCGCCCACAGCTGGCCAACTAGACTTGTTTAGTCTTCTACATCGACCGGCTGGACGAATTCAAAGGTACTGATTTCAGTGAAGGCGTAGTCCGGGGAGACCATGGACTGCCCCGCGGGATCGAGCTTGGAGAATATGCTGGACATTGTGGAACAAGTATACTCTATGCAAACAAACACTTCGCAATCTGAGTCTGGTGGGCAGCAAGGAAAGCTGAAGGGTCTAGATGAGAGTACTACTTCACTGAAGTTGTGCTTGTATTTCCATGTTCGTAGGCTGGCTTGCCTTGCCCAATTGCGTCATGTTCTGTGAGGCTAACGAGAAAATCTTCACAGGAGGAAAAAAATAAGCGGATGACATAGATCTGATATATATGTCCTATACTCTTTAAATGCATATCTAAGAAGCCTAGGTACTAAATACGGTTTTGTGGTTGTTAAAATATTGTAAACAGTGATCTCTTGTGCGAGCCATATCAATTTATAGGAGAACCTTGCAATTTTGAGAAAGTATTGGACAGACTGGGACAACATATGGAATATGCGGTCTTTAACCGATTCAAGGACATTAATATTGAGAATATTGATGCGTTTATAGTCACCCGGAATCTGCTCTTCCTACAATTTGTGTGGGCAGAAAGTATCGAAGTAGCACTGAATTCTTTCCTTGTCCCTGGATATTGTCAAGGTATCCCCAGCGTTGTTCCAGCCTTTGATTGTACTCAATTCTCGCAAAATTAAAGGGCCGTATGTTCGTCGTTCCTCAGGGATGATATCAAGGGAGAGTACTGAGTCTGTAATTAATCATAACCTGGTGTCGGTACATCTCTTGCCTTTGCTGGCCCTTCTTGGAAACGACTGAGTCGGTGACCATGTCGGGTGTATGTACTGGAACTGGAGTGTTCTCTTCTCCTTGGAGCGCGTGGTGGAACAGCTCCGCCTCAGTCAGCTTCCGCTGATCCCCATGGGGGTCACCCAAGTTGTCGGTTGGCACGGGTGTTGACAGGGAATTCTGCATCGAGGAGCTCACAAGCTGCGATATGTTTGGTGTATACCGTACATATCCACTTGACATGGGAGGATGAGGTCATCACAATATGTTATACAAAAGAGTTGCCAAGGGCATTTCAGCACGTGACTCATGGTCAACAATAATTACATCTGATCTGGCTACTGAAAAGGGTCTTACTCGAGTTATCAAATCCATAAGCAACATCTCCAGACTACACAACAAGACTGTCAACTATAAGGGCTTATAATAGGATTAATACACTATCAACAGGGGTATCTATGGCATAACTTTTTGAAAATCGTTCACTACAAAATCGCCCAATACAAAAGCCTAGTGCTTGCTTAACCGCGACTGTTCACAGCTAATTAATCCTTATTTCAGATAAGCTTATCCCAATGTGTGCACAAATGTGTCACTGCTAAGGCACTAATGTTTATGGTTAGATCACATGGTTAGATCACGTGGCTCTTGGCATGCATGTGCACGGACACACACACGATCAAGAGGTGGTTGTTGGTGACAGTGAGTTTATCCTACATACATAAGTAAATCAACTGGTTCTAGCTAGTATGAAGGTTGTAGACAGGGCTTGATTACTGCTCAGCTAATGAGAAATCAGAGATGGATTCAATCCTGCCAATTGTGCCAGCAGCATTGTAAACTCAGTGCGGTGGACGATTGTGCAACGGACATGGATCGAGCGTACATTAGTGCGAGCAAGTTCGCTAAGGAGCTGCGATCAACAAGGAGCCAGTGGGGCCTTGCGAGGATGAATTGTGACCTTCTCGGGGTCCTTAGTGCTGCGATTCCTCCGCTCACAATATAGGCTGAGAAGCCACAGGTAGATGTGCAATACAGCTGTTGTTGTGCCACTTGTTGTCGCGCTCTCGCTACGTGTGTGAGTGAGTTTAAGTGTAGCGACAACGGCGTCAAGTCGATGATTGCGCCTGCTCTGAGGCCCAAGCAGCAGTAAGGCCTACGACTGTTGCTGTCAGTGTGTGTGAAAAAGCCAGAACTTCTTCTCCCGCCGTCGACAAACATGGTCTCGTCGACAGTCAGCAGCGATACCGACACGCTAGCGCTCCTAGGGAAGAAGCAAGTCCTCAAGCGGCGCTTCGGCTTCTGGTCCCTGTTTGGTTTTGCAGTGTGTGAGCTTATTACTTGGGAGACCGTGCTCGCGCTCTTCAGCCAAGGCTTCGACAATGGCGGTCCTGCAGGGTTGATCTACGGATTCATCATTGCCTGGAGCTCAACGTTGTCGGTCTACACTGTCATTTCGGAGCTTGCTTCCCTAGCGCCCATTGCAGGGGGCCAGTATTACTGGGTGTACATGCTGGCACCACCAAGATGGAAGATCTTCTGCAGCTACATCATCGGCTGGCTCACCTCTCTGGCATGGGTGGCAACGGTGGCAACGGAGACCATCTTTGCAGGCACGATGCTTCAGGGTCTGGTGGTCCTCGACCATCCAGACTACAACTCATCGCTGCTGTGGCGAGGCACCTTTCTGGCCTGGGCCGTGCTCCTTGTTTGTGTCTTGGTCAATGTGCTCGTGCCCGGAATGCTACCCAAGTTTGAAGTCTTTGTCATCGTCTTCCACATCTCGGGATTCATAGCCATCGTGGCCACACTGTGGGCTACGGCGCCCCACGGCTCGTCGCACTTTGTTTGGGCTACAGCGCTCAATGAAGGAGGCTGGCCAACTCAGGGACTCTCGTACTGCGTTGGCTTTCTAGGTAATGTAGCGACGTTTGTGGGAGCAGATGCCTCCGTTCACCTTGCCGAAGAGGTTTCCAACGCGGCCAAGAACATTCCCAGGGCGATCATTTGCAGCATGTGCTTGAATGGCGCAGTCGGCTTCATCATGATGATCACTATCCTCTACTGCCTGGGCGATGTGGACTCGGTCCTTGACACTGCCACCGGCTATCCATTCATCCAGGTTTTCGCGAGTAAGTTGAAAAGCAACCTTCCCCCCCTCCCCCCTCCGGCCCTTTCCCTTCCCCTCCCCTGAACCATTTACCAAAAAAGAATTCTTTGCGGCGGTCCCTCTTGCTGAACAATTGTCCTCTGTTGTTTTCTGTACATCACAGACGCAGTTCAAAACACAGCCGGAGCATCGGTCATGGTGGTGGTAGTGCTTTGCCTAACATGGGCATGCGCGATCGGCATCACGACAACTGCCAGCCGGATGACGTGGTCATTTGCTCGCGACCAGGGCACACCCTTCTCACACGCGCTGGGCAAGGTGGCCAAGCACAACCAAGTGCCCATCATTGCCGCATGCGCCGTTGCCGGGCTGGCGGGCCTCCTGCACCTGATCTACATTGGGTCGTCGGTGGCGTTCAACGACGTGGTGTCGCTCACCATCACGGGGTTCTACAGCTCCTACTTCCTGCCCGCGGTCATGCTCCTCTACCGCCGTGTCAAGGGCCAGATTGCAGACTACAGACCCAGCCCGACGGCACTTGAAGGCGACAGCTACGACCCGGAGAAGGGTAACCAGAGCAATAACAAGAGCAACAACAACGACGACAACGACAACAACAACGACAACAACAACGACACCAGCGGTGGTATCACTGAAGCCGTCAAAGAGAAGAGCGCACAGGACGACAACACCGGGGCAACCGACTTCCCGCCTTCCTCCGATACCGCTGGCGGCGGTACCACGCACGATGACCACCACCACAGCCGCCGCAGCGTCAGCGTCGCTCAGGCAGCCCTGATGTGGGGACCTTTCCACCTACCCGGCTGGATAGGGATTGCCAACAACACATATGCCTGCATCTACATGATCTTCGTCATCTTCTGGAGCGTGTGGCCGCCGGCGACGCCGGTGACATCGGAATCAATGAACTACTCGGTCGTGGTGACGGGCGGGGTTATCATCTTCAGTATTATCTGGTACTTTATCCGCGGCAGGCGCGACTATCACGGCCCGTTGATTGATGATGAAGTAGCCAAGATTATGAGGAGGGATAGCATAGTTCAGGTTGAAGCATGAAATAAGGGGGGGGGGTTATACTTTGAAAGGAGGGAGGAGGAGCAATGAAAATGAAAACGAAACGAAACAAAACAAGTCAAATCCTTCTCTCTTTGTGTGAAAAGATAAGTCTGACAAAAAAAATATGAGGGTGATAATGGTGGAAGATGAAGATGGATGATGACAAAGCCATTTTTTTTTCTCAAAAAAAAGAAGAAAAAGTTGCTAGTAAAAAAAAGCTTTCTGCAAAAGGTATCTATCAGTCTCCTTCTTCCTCGTCTTTGCCCTCGCCCGGTCCCGTGCCCGTCAGGGCGTCGTCATCCTCCTCAAACGTCGACATGGGCACCTCGTACAGCCGAATGACAGGCTTGTTGGGGTCCTTGACTAGGACAAACTTCTTGTCGCTGGTGCTGGCGCTGCCACTGCTGCCGTCCTCGCCTGCCTTGGCATCCATACCGCGCACGAGATCGACAATGGTCCTGACAATACCCCAACCATTCGATAGGCCCAGGTTCATCTGGTTGGCGAACTCGCGGGGTTTGTAGCCCATGACGCCGAGGATGATGTGGTTGGCGGCACTCTTGGGGTTCGCGCGCGACACGAAGCCGAGCTTGATTTGGTCGGCGCGAGCCAGGATGGCCTGGGTGGTCCAGCGCGCCAGCTTGCACGAGTTGTTCTTCATCTCGGTGGCAACGACCGCTCCTCGCTGCGACACGAGCTTGGTGCGCCAGTCCAAGGCGCCGCCAGCTCCCTGTGCCTTGTGGTCGAATTCGTTGAGGGCTTTGACGAGAAGGAACTGGTCGTCGCCGCTGATGTTGTTCTTGACCACCGCGTCGAATTCGGTGCGGACAATCAGGTGCAGCGGCTCCTCGTCGCGTTCCAGGCTCAGGTCGAAGCGGCGGTATTTGTATGCTTTCGAGGCCAACGCGTCCGTCTCTTCGGACGCGTTGTAGAAAGGGTTGGGGTGTGGGAATTCGACCTTGGACGTCGACGACTCGATGACGGTTTGCAGGGCAAAGTTGTGGTTGATGATGGTGGCCTCCATGGCCAGATTGTGCGGCGTGTTGATGCTGTCCGGCTTCACGCCCGTCTGCTGTTGGTTGGGCGTGTTGGCCGAGTCTGCCTCGAGCGGCGCGTCGGCCGCGTTTTCGTTGACGGTGACCAGGTCAATGGACGAGTCGGGGCGCTTGTCGAGGAAGATCTTGGAGCCGTGCTTGACGATGACAATGTCCCAGCTGTACACGCTGCGGGTGGCGCACATGAGCATGGAGAGGATGTCGGAGGTGGCGAAGATGGTGGCCTCGTCCTTTTCCGCCAGCTCCTGGATCACGGGGTCGGACGAGGTGGTGACGTTGTAGGCGGCGCGGTCCAGCGACACCAGTTTGCGCTCCGTGTTCTTGACCGGCGGCTTGTCGTACGAGCGGTCGTAGTAGTAGAGGAAGCCGTACGAGTCGACGTCCTCGCCGCTGTCGGTCTCGAGGTTGAGCTTGGTCAGCCGATTGAAGTCGATTTCCTCGCGCATCACCCAGTCGGAGCGGATGTTGACCGAAGCATCACGATGGCGCTGTGGCTTGTCGTAGTCTCGCCAGCCGAAGCGGCGGCCGCGTCCGCCGCGTCCGCCGCGGCTGTCGTAGAACTGGTTCTGCTGCTGCTGGCCACGGCCGCCCTGTGGGCCGACTCGCTGGTATGTCGCGCCGCGGGCCCCTCGCTGGGCTCCGCCTCGTTGGCCCCGGCCGCGGAAGACGGCGCCGCCGCGGCCAAATGTGCGGTTCTTGGCTGTTGAGCGCGTGTTGTCGACAACCGAGAAGGACGACTCGTCTTCGGTGGCCTGGACGGCGAAGAGCGACGAGGTGCCGGCGCCGTAGACTTGCTGGTCTGGAGAGAAGAGAGGCGAATGTTAGCATGGACGCTGGCCGGCGACGAGCAGGTGCATAGCATACCTCTGTAGTTCCTGCCGTACTGGCGCCCGCCGCGGTCTCGGCCCTCCTTGCCCTCTTGTGTCCAGTCAGCCATGCGGCCTAACTTGTCGCCCTTGGAGAAGGGAGCGTAGGGCACGCCATCGAGGGTGGCGGAGGAAGTGACGGTCGGGCCCCATTCATCGTCGACGCTGAGTTGACTGATGGTGTCGGCGAGGCTGATGCCGGGCATAGCGGCGGCGGCAGCGGCGGCGGCGACAAGTAGTCTGCCGACCTGTGTGTGTGTGTGTGTGTGAAGAAATCCTTGACTCGCGGGCGGTCGGTCGGTCGGTCGGTCGGTCGGTCGGTCGGTCTCCGTGGCGATTCCTCCTCGCCTTGTATTTTCTCGCACTCGCCGATGACACTGCCCTGCGCTGCCAAGACCTAAATCTTGGCACACCCATTTTGCCCACACGCATCCCGTTAATAGCTTGATACAGTACTAACTTTGAAAGTGGGGTCTTCTAACAGCGAGCCGATAAGTAGCAATAGTCATACGTGACGCTAGGCCCGCTTGTCAATCATAAGTCGTTATAATACTACTGTAACTTTGAAAGTGGGCGGTCTTCTAAGAGCGCCGTGTGAGCCCGGCCATGTATCTGTGCCTGTGTGAGCCCAGCCATGTATCTACGCCTGTGTAAGCCCGGCCATATATATGAAAGCAGTACTTTTATCCTCACCGTTGCCTATACGCCCGCACTCAGGAATACATGTCGTTGACCTCGGCCGCACAGTCGTCCCCTATCGACTGATAGGCCTCGGGCTTGGTGGCAAAGACTATGTCCAGCGCGTCTCGCAGCTCAAAGTCCTCCATGACGGCACCAAAGCCGTAGCATCTCACATGGCCCTTGACTGCCTCAATCATCTTGCGCACATCCTCCTCCGTCAGAGACAGGTAGGATCGGTGATTGCGCAGGGACTGCATGGCCATGACTGGCGTGACTTGGCCACCCAGCAAGTTCATTGCCTGCTTGGCTTCTGAGCTGGTCCTCAGAAGATTCTGCAGCAGCTGAAGCGTCTCGGTGTCGGCCATGCCGTGGGGCTGGGTCGGAATGAGGCCACCCTGCTCAGCCGGCACTTCCTTGACGTGGCGCACGGGCGGTACGCTGGCCATGAGAGCGTGGCCCGAGAACTGCGCTTCGTCCGGGGTGTCGGGGGACGCTACTGATCGTCGAACCAGATATTCTCCGTGATCACGGCAAGTATGCTCGAGTCTATCATCGTCATCGTCAGCATTGGAGGCATCGACATCCACGCCGCACCGGGCGGTATAGGAGTGCATTATTGGTCTCACTGTAAGATAAAGTCAACCGCCAGCTGGAGATTGTGTTCAAAGACGCCCGGCAGCGCCGGCACTCCATCGACTTCCTGCTTGATGGCGTATTCTCCTATCTCGGGGCCTGATGGTGAGCTGTGGTACGTCCCATACGATTGCATCGATATCCCGGGCGAGTGCCCGACCGCACTGGCGGACGCGCTGCCAGTGGCAAATGAATGGCCGGCCACGGGAGAATATGCCGCGGTCGAAGAAGTTTGACATACGTATGGCCGGTGAGCTAACAAGCCTCTCGTCGGCATCTGAGGCGGCGATAGACCCTTGCTCTCGTTAAGCTGCACGCCCATGCCAGTGTCCAAGCCGGTTGTGGGCCCGCGTCCCACGAGTTCTTCGTCAGCATTGATGCCGCGTGACGCCAGGATTTCCCTCAGAAGCATGTTTTCGTGCCGCACATGATTCGCCTGATTGAGGTCATTGACGTAGACTTCCTTCAAACGATCCAATTCCATTTCCAGCGCTTTGATGTACTGTTCTTTCCGCTCGCGATGCGTTCTAGCTGCCATTTAGCAAACGTACATGCATGCCCGCCGCCTGCAGTTCCCACCTCTGGGCCTGGCGATTCAGTTCTTGGCGTCGCGTCTGAGCAGGCTTGCTGTCAGGCTTTGGTCCCCTTCGCTTCGGTACTTGGCCATCTACACAAAGACTTAGCGGCATAATCAAATGGCCGGCGAATTGGAGCCTGACCCCTAGTGGTCTTCTTATGCATACTGGGGAAGCGTTTGAGAAAGCCCATGTTCAGCCGTTGGTGCGCATCAGGGTCGTCGCCATTGTCTTTGAAACATCAGAAGCGCAGTTCAGGAGCACCCAGGCCCAAAAAAAAACTCACGATAAGGCTGCTGCTGGAACTCCTGCTCGTTCCAGGCGCTAGCAGGAGAATGTGGATATGGGCTCTGCATGGCGGCCTGTCCGGCCATTTGACTGGGCGTGTTAGCGTGATGCCAGGCAGGTGTTGGGAGCCTGAGAGAGTGCTGCACAGACTTGGGGCAAACAGTCTTCAGTGAATTACAGGTACAAGCCAAGAATGGTGCTTGAGGCCTTTACCAGGGAGACATGGTTTCGAATCGAATTCAAATAGCAGAGAAGAAGTGCCGGGGATGATCAGTCAGACATGGCCGCCCGCAAAGTCCAGGAATCGTGGGCCCCAAGTGAGACTAAGCCGCAGAGGATGCACGGAAGAGGATGCTTGATGCGCGCGCTATAAGACCTAGGCACCCAAGACGAATAGGTGGGAAGATATCTGGAATTATGTCAGGGGGGGCAGTGCATCACGATTGCAATGCAGGACAAGATTGCCGGCGGTAGAGGAGCGGCCTGTACGACGCGGGCGGGCGTCGCAAATATGAAAATGGGTGAACAGAGGGCCAGCAACTCGGCAGCAGACGTCGATGTCCTGTGTCGACTTGAAGTAGCCTATCATCACAGGAAGAGAGATGGACATCGGCCTCGAGACTTGAAACGGTGACCGCGAGAGTCAGGCAGATGCTACCCGAAAGCCGCTAGCTTGGAATCGGAGGCGTTGACAAAGAGGGCTGGAATGCAGACAGACGGCGAATCAGATGATCGGGGTGTGGAGAACGAAATGATCTTGCAATCGTGACAGTCAAGTCGCTTACATGTACTGTAGTAGCCTAATCGAGTAGGTTACATCCTGCTGCGCGCTCGCCCTCACTCGTGTGCAATTTGATGCTGATGGACAGATGTCAGCAACAACGGCAGCTCCAGGCGAGTGAAAAGGGGCTTGCTTGGTCGATGTGCTACACGGTTGATTTGAAGGGAGGAGGAAGGAGCATCCAGCTGCGCGCGTTCGTGTAGCAAGGACTCTGGACTCGTCCTACGGAGTGCGAAGGCCGCGCCAGTGCTTCTGTACATACAGTAACCAGTATGGGATTCCGACAGGCCTGCAGACGCCCGGTACCTTGTGGCTGGCTCTGGCTAGTTACGGGTATAATAAGCCCGAGACTGGCGAGCGCCTAACTTGATGACTTGGAATAACTCGGCAACTTGACTAGATAGTCTCAAAATGGTCCTCTCAATGGCGCTGGGTCGACATCAGCGTTCCTCGATGATCTAATAACCAGCATGCCCACCCAGGTGATGGTCCCATTTAACTACAGTAGAGCACATTGTTAAGCGTGTTGTTACACTACGGGAAATTCTCCCTGCCATACGTCGTCATTGACAGCGTTAGCAGGGATTATAGAAGCTTCCACTGGCCTCAACTTGTCCGGAGGACAACGGTGGGGGTCGGCAAGGCCGTTCAGCATCGTCATTTGGCCTGAGCTTCTTTGTATCATCCCCTTCCCCGCCGACTTCCTGCATGCCCGTTCGTGGGGGGACTGAAGCCTTCCCGGCGCAACAATTAGGCTCAGCCGGCATGTCTCTCCGACGGGTTCCAACTGCCTCCCTCATCTTCATTAATCACCCTCCTGGATTTTGTCGAGCCTTGGCTGGGGCACCTGGTTCGCGATCCAGAGATCTTGTCGACGAACCTGCTTGGGTCATGCAGCGGCAACTAAGTAAATTTCATTGAGTGTGAGGCACTGCGAGGAACGTTGTTTTTGTTTTCCACCCGTGCTATTTGCAGATAATATTAGTTGCATTTTGATTGGTCCATGAGGTCCTCCCAGAATATATCGTCATATCTCTATTACTAAGTAAACAGCGCGACCAGGCCAGCCCGCAAGGGAATTGAATCCAATCGCGCTCGCTCCTACCTGTTGATACTATCGGACCACTTCTAGATACACAGCTACTGGTTCAGGGTGTAGCTGCTGTTCCCCCGGACCTGTTATACGTGGCCGATAGTAGCGTTGTGGTAACGCGAGCAGCGCGATTGCTCTACATGATCTGGCGCTCATGTATGCCAGGTGATTCGAGACTGGCGAACTGGGCAGCCAAGAGAGAAAGTCGTCTGCGACAGAGAAAAGTTGTCTGCGATAGACAGCAAAAGGCACGTCTAGACTTGGCACCCAGATTAGTTCAAGAGAACAGTGATGCGGGGTCTGTGGCCAATCGTCGGTTCGAGGCATCCTGCAACTGTGATTGGTAGAAGGGGCACAATACAGCCTGGAGAGCCAACACATTTTGTTGAGGAGTTTTGCCATGTGATAAAAAGGGTTGATGGAAACATGTGCGCTGGCTGCTTCTTCCTCTGTTTCAACGACTCTTATGCCTTTTTGTGTCACAAGATGAAACATATCATGGCCCAGTGTTGGTTCAGACTTTAGTATATCATGGACTCAACGAACTCAACGGGCCCAGCATCACAGATAGCGGGATGGACCAGCACGAATTGCTTGTGCATGTATCGGCACCAGCACGTGTGCAGGACGACAGACAATATCTCGAAGTTGCGCAGTCTATCCTTGGCTTCAAGGCCGCCACAAGATTGCAAGTCATTTCTGGGGCAGGTTGTGTAATGGAAAGTGGGGCCAGAGACAAACAGTCTTTTGGCGCATACCGGGAAGCGAAGGAAGTGGCTGCTATGGTTCCCAGAGCCCAGAGCGTGGAGCCCAAGCGAACGATGAAGATGAATTTAGGCGAGGCGGCAGCCTCGCCTATGAATTGGCATCCAAGAGAACCTCTGTCGCGATTGTCTTCTCCAAATAAGGAAATAATTCAACGCAGCAGCGTCAACTTGGACAGCAGATTGCCCGAACAATGCAAAGGCCCATTTCGCCGCGGCGTTGGGTTGGAAACGGTGCCTGACGAGCCTTGCACACGCAGTCCCCGTTCTAGACCGACGGTGGCTACCGATCAGGTTGGCACGAGGGCTAAAGTCCCTTACCCCAGAATTGCCAAACGGCAAGCCGACTCAGATTCTACATGCCTCGGCAGTCTTGCTTGGCCCGTGCCAGATGTATTAGGAGTATTGACGAGTGATGCAGAGTCTATATCAATCAAACAGCAGCAGGGGAGAAGAGGGTCTAGCGGGGAGTGGCTTGTGCATGAAAGCAGGGGGGCCATCGAGGCACCGTGTCCTAATAGCGTCAGTCAGGAGGAGCCAGAACGACGATGCAAAAAAAGGCAATTGCACAAAGAAAAGAGGGCAGCGAGACGAGCGCGACTCGGCAGGCCAGCGGGCGCCAGGCCTACTTGGGGGCCGCCAGAGCGTTAGACAGCCTGTCATCTCCACCCTAGGGCTACGGGGTCGACAAGTGCATCTTCTACTCTAGCAACCATGACCATGCCGCAGCCGTTAGTCTACACCAGACCCTGACCTGGCCCCGTGCCGATCGAGCTCGCAGGACGCAGGAACGATGCTAGCCTAGTTGACCTGAGTCAGTCAGTCAGTCACACTGGTCTGCAGGCAGGTCGACTGAAGCTGAGGGCAGCCGCCACCACCACCACAATCATCATCATCATCATCATCATCATCACGCGCTGCTGCTGCGCTTGTAAAGTCGGATCAAGAAGCTTTCTTGTTGGGAGCCGATATTGCACAGAAGGTCCACAAGCGACATGAAAAAACACGACAGCATTGGCTGGCCTAGCAGCGTGTTTTGCCCTTTGAGCCATTCTTCCGACGGGTCGAAGTCAAAAAAGGCTATGTCAGCATGCTGGAGAGAGGCTGCTGGGTCTTCGACGTCACCCTTACTGTTACCGAGGCTGTCGATCACGCACGGAGGATGGCCTCGAAAGGGGAAAGCGCGCAAGCCTCGGGGCCGGATTCGAGGGCGAGCCCCATGACGATTGCATGAAGGCGTACCTAGCGGCCGAGACGGATGGCATAATTCGGGACGATGACTACGGGTTCGAAAGCCAGGGCGGTTGGCGCTAGCGATTGTGGGGGAGAGTTCCTGACATTTTGGGGCAATGCGACTTCCTTCCATCCAACATTTGGCATCGTGCGCTAGACACCCGAGCTGAAGCCGGCACAAGGTTCTGCGGGGTTGCGGGTTGTGCGGGTTGCGGGATCGAGTGCGGGATCGAGTGAGATTGTTTTACTGGGGAGAGCTGCTCGGACTCGAGTGCTTGGCGCGCGCTCTGCGTCTTGTCGGACAAGGTGACAGACAGACGCACAGACACACAGACACACAGACAGCAGGCATAGCGGAGCAGTGGGATTGATTGTCGCTAAGGGAACGGCGATTGTGGCGATTGTGGCGATTGTGGCGATTGTGGCGGCGGCAGGCACAAAAGGGCGGGCACAGGGCACAGAGCAAGCAGATGGCTCCTGGCGGTGCGGGTTGCGCCGGACCTGGGGCCGCCAGCTATAACCAGCTTTCCAAGACTCTAGTATGGCAATATGGAGCCCCCCCCCCTCCCCGGGCCAGGCACAATGCATACAGAGCCAGTGTCCGAGCACGGACGAGACAAGGGTTCTTAGAGGATGATGGGCACACCGGCTCCACCTTCCTACCATGTTATCGAGTGCACTTGGAACCAGCTGATGCCGGCAACAGCTTACGCAGGCAAGTACAGTAGACGGGCTAGCCCCTTGTTGAAACAGGGGGCGAGGTGCGTGACACGCAAAACGAGGTAAAGACGTATGATGAGGACCGAGTCAAAGGGTTAGCCTGGGCACACCGGAGAGAGTGCTGCTAGACTATGCTGGGGAGTGCTGCTAGACTATGCTGGGCAGCGCTGCTAGACTATGCTGGGTAGCGTGTTGGGTCTCGACTGGCTAGCCGGGCAGATCAGGTGGGGAATTGCAGGAATGGGGTAGGTGGGCGGGTGGCTCAACGTGCCCTTGCATTTTTCTCTTCTTCCTTTTGCATGTGAAAGAAAGACAGACTATGAACCGTCGAGGCCGGCAGTCCGTGAGAGGAATCGATGAAATAGATTAAAGGCGATTGAGCATTACGGCGAGCGAGCGAGAGAGGGTAAGCGACAGGTGTTGTTGCTGCTGCTGCTGCTGCTGCTGCTGCCGCCGCTGCTACTGTCGTCGTTGCTGCCGCCGCTGCCGCGTCGCTCCTGCCTATTCTGCTACTCCGGCTCCTGCTCCGCCGTTGCCGCACCGCGCCTTCCGATCCGGCAGTCGCCCATCGTCGCTGCCCACGGGTCCTTGGCCGGCGCCGACGAGCACAATCACGCTGCACGCACCGCGTGTCGACGACAATCACTGCCGTCACCGCCACTGCCACCGTCACCGCCACTGCCGCCGTCACCGCCACTACCGCCGTCACCGCCATCACCACCACCACCACCACCACCAACACACCGCCACTGCCGCCTGCGCCTGCTGACCGCCCACACCCATCATCCGTGACAGCGACGACCTACGCCGTGGCGGACCAGCCTCAGCCACAAGCCGCACTGCGTGCAGAGAGGAGACTACGTGCTCAAGCAGCCGGAAGCCTGGACAACAGCCAGCCCATGCTGGCCACGCAGAGGATGTCGTCCCATGGTGGACAGTTGCCCTTTGGCTGTAAGCACACGCCTATGGCGCCCCTCCCTCCCCGCCGGCCGGCCTGTGTGGTGCCCATACTGACGGCGTGCGCGCCCTACAGACAACCCCACGGCCATCCAGAGCATTGGCCTGCCCGAGTTCCTCTCGCCCGGCGAGCCGCTGGGCCAGTCGATTCTCAACGACGAGGAGAGCAGCACACTCAACCACTTCTTCTCCGACTTTGAGTCCAACCAGCCGCCGCAGGCCATTCCGCTGCAGTTTGCTCCGCCGCAGAGCAGCCAGCAGCCCTTGTTCGCCATGCCACCCCTCTACTTTGGCTCCGAGACCTCGGACGGCACGGGCCCGGGCATCGACCCGCACACGCTGCAGCTCGACGGCCAGCCCCACGCCTACCCGAACCAGCCGACGTACGACCTCCAGATCTTGCAAGTCCCCGGCGGCTCCTTCAGTCAGAACCTGCCGAGCGGCAGCGGCATCGGCGACAACAGCAACGCCAACACCAGCGCCAGCAACAGCGCCAGCAGACACACCAGCAACAGACACACCAGCAACAGACACGCCAACAACAGACACACCAGCAACCCCAGCGGCCACTTCGACCCTCCTCTGCTGGACCAGCTGCACGGGACCGCGGCGGGCGTGGAGCATCCACAGCCAGGCTTTACGCCCAACTGGAACCAGCAGCCCTATCAGCCGCAGGGGATGCCGCTGCAGACGCCCGGCCGCGGGCCTATGATGCGCTTTGGCTCTGACTCGCACTTTACTCAGTCCGGCTTCCAGCTGCCCAATGCCTCTGCCGTCGTCGATTCGGAGGATGCCACTCTGAGCCATTGGCTGCCGTCCGCTCCCAACAGCCGTCCGCCCACGCAGCCGTCGTCGCCCAACTGGTCGAAGAAGCGCAAGCTCGACGACTTCAGCGTCGTCGGCGGCGGCGGCGGCAGCCGCAATGGCTACCACGCCGGCCCGGACAACGGCACCAGCGGCCCCAACGGCCTTAACGGCCTCAACAGCCTCAGCGGCCCCAACGGCCACCGCGCCCAGCGCAACCAGTCGCTAAGCCAGGTCAAGTACGAGCCCCACGCTGGCTCACAGCCACTGGGCCGCGTGCCTCCGCGGTCTCACCACTCGGACGATCACCACTCTGACGACGTCGACGCCGCCGCTGAATCAGACGACGACCCGTTCAACAGCGGCGTGGCCAGCGCCAACCCCGCGCACTCGCCCTCGGTGCCCGCGCTCTGGCCCAACAGCAAGGCCCGGCCGTCCCAGGCAAACAGGCCGCCCTCGATCGGCAAACCGCCGAGGAAGCGCAAGAAGTCGACGGCTTCGACCACGCCGACCGTCACTAACGCGCCCTTCCCGCCGTACAGCGCCAGCAACGGCCTCGCCTCCAACCGGCCCAAGTCATCGCCGAGCAAGCCCGCACGGGCTCCGTCAACGCGGGTGCCGCTGACGACGGAGCAGAAGAAGGCCAACCACACCAACTCCGAGCAGCGGCGGCGTGACGCGACTGCGCGAGCGTACGCCGAGCTGTACGACCTGGTGCCTGAAGTCTCCGAAATGGGCAAGCAGAGCACGATGAAGAAGCTGGAGCTTGTGGTTGACAAGGTCAGCTGGACCATCAGCGCGGTCGAGTCGCTGCGCGCCAAGCTCGGCATGAAAAAGGGCAGCAGTGTCGGGTTGATCAAGGGGGGCCACGGCCCATCATACCCTGGCCACGCTGAGGCCGACGACAGCTTTATCAATCATGCGGCCCATGCAAGCATTGACGGCGTTGCTGAAAATGCAAGCATAGACGGCGACGCCTGCTACCCTGGTCTAGACTGAGAGGAAGACAGCTACCCTGGTCTAGACTGAGAGGAAGACAGCTAGCCTGATCCAGACTGAGGGGAAGACAGCTACCCTGATCTAGACTGAGAGGAAGACAGCTACCCTGATCTAGACTGAGACACAGACAAGCCCAGAAAGAAATTCAAGCGAGCAGAGGGGCAAAGAGCAAAATCCAGGTTGCAGTTGCCCTTGCTGCCTGATCCAGCCAGGCAGCTGCTCTTCTAATAATACCTCAGCGCCCATCCCCGCAAGAACCGAAACAGGAAGAAATTGTTATTATTCAAAGCCCCCACCCCACCGTGCCTGCCTGCGTGCGCGTACCTGCCACTTCAGTTGAGTACAGCATCTATTCTCTTATCAGCATACGAACAGCAAACCAAACACGATATTCTCCACCCGATATTCTCCACCCGATATATATCTCACAGATGTATGAAGAGGGAGAGGAAACAAAAAGAAAAAAAAACAAAAAAGCGTCAAAGAAACAAGCAAACGGCCGAAAGCCGGATCTAGATGCCAAGTAATGATTCACACGATGACGACGTGGACGAAGCAGAACGACGACGACGTACAGACGAAATTTGGAATGGGGTGTTGGCAAAACACGTATGCTGCTGCGTATGCTGCTGCGTGTGCTGTGGGCTGTGTGTGGGCTGTGGGCTGTGGGCGGTGGATTGTGTGCCGTGTGGAGGAAATGGAGGCAGATCTATTCTTTTGGTTTTTTTTTTCTGCTTTATATACTTTTGATTCCTTTTTTTTAATATCTTTTAATAGCATGGAAGATGGCGGTGGGGTGGAAGGGGCAAAGGGTAAAAGGGGCCAAATCAACAGACCAACAGACAATGCGGAACTACAGACCAACTGTCACCGCCCACATATACACATGACAAGAAGGGACTAGCGTGCCCAGGACCGCACGAATCGTACTGAGATTTCACAACCATTCCTCCCTCACGTATAGAATCGTTGTCGACAGAGCGTAGACTCCATTGGTGATCTTATCCAATCGTCATTCACCTTCATCTCTCCGCCGTCGGGAGCTTCCGCGACTGACGCCAATGCAGGAGCATTTCCCGTCATATTTGGCGGCGAGTGCCGCCGCTTTTGGATGGCTTCTTCTCGGTGCCAAGACCGCTCCTCAGCTCTGCGATACATCTATGATCATCACTAGTGGATCAGAAATAGGAATGGATCTATTTAATTCTGCAAAATGACGCGTATCTTGAACTGCACTACACCGACCCTTGCGCGTCGAGGATCTTGAGGGTCGACCTATCTGCATTTCCTCACTGCTGGACGTTGCCAATGTTGTGCTGTCCCGCTTGAGCAAGGAGAGGATGCAAGGCAAGAAGACACCAGTGTCTGAGACGAGGTGAGTTGACAGGGCTGCTCTTGCCATCCATCTGTGCCCACAAGAGCAATAAAATCGCATCAGCAGCTTCGGGCTTGCATGACGTATTCCACGAGGTGTGAAAAGAGTCAAAATCAGAGGATAAGTCTGTGGGCGCGATGGGCGGGTGAGGCTCTTGTTCTCGGCAAGCCATCCAAATGTATGTGACGACGGTGTTTTCCGTTCTCTGATCGTTGCAGTCGTTCATGAGTCGCTGTATAATGTACACTCTCAGGGCAGTCAATGCGAAGGCAGGCCTAGTGTCCTTTAGCTGGTGGGTGTGATGCAGGATGATTTTGTGGTTTGATTTAGTTAGGTGAACTGTTCGCAGGATGATTTTGTGGTTTGATTTAGTTAGGTGAACTGTTCGCATGATCATAGTGAGTTCAGCTAGGTATGCGTCTGGATTTGGATCGGCATTGTGGGACAAGATCTCAAGCTGGAGAAGACGGACAGCCAGTTTGTTGCCATACTCCTACTTGTGTAAGAAGGTAGAAGAAGCTTGAACTAGTGGAAGCGCTCACCTGCTTCAGTCTCGCAAGGACGGCCGAGGCCTCGTCGCTAGCCCGGGGACTATCACAGGCCAGTAGTGCGCGTACTAGACCTGATTAGTCCTGAGCAGAGTGGAGAGAGAGAGGGAGAGAGAGAGAGGGAGAGAGAGAGAGGGAGAGAGAGAGAGGGAGAGAGAGAGAGGGAGAGAGAGAGGGAGAGAGAGGGAGAGAGAGAGAGAGGGAGAGAGAGAGAGAGAGAGAGAGAGAGAGAGAAGAGGGGAATACCAAGAGTATGCAAGATGTTGAGCTTGACGTCTTCTGAGCCAGACAGGGCAAGCGCAGCATCATTGGCATCGAATAGATCACAGCCGCGTCTCAGCCATCGGACGGCTGTTTCATAGTGGGCGGATCGAAAGTGCTCATTGCCTAGCTCATAGCAGAGATCGGATGCTTTGGCCACGTGCTCAGCATCTGTCATCGGCTGTTCAGATATCAAGGTGGCGTACAAGTGTTCAGCCATCTCATAGCGCGATTCTCTCCAACTCTTGGCATTCGTTAGAGTCTGGTCGTGGAGGAGGAGGAGGAGGAGTAGGAGGAGGAGGAAGAGGAGGAGGAGGGGAAAGCACGTACCAGCAGAATGCGCAGGAGGAGAAAGTCTACCCTAGAGGTCTGGGAGTTGGCATTGGCATCTGCATCTTGCAGTTTGGCTTGCAAATCAGCCAGACTGGCAACGATGCGGGCGGCGGGCTTGAGCAAGCCGCAGGCTTGGAGCAGTCAGCGAGGCCATTGGCAAACAGACGGTGGGACCAAACATATGCAGTCGCCAACTGCACGGCAGCCGGTGCGGAAAGCTCTGGAAATGGCTGGCATGATGTTAGCAGCCATGGCCTCACTAGGGTACGGTCGGGGGGAGAGTGACTACTTACTGCTGGGCTTCTGACTCAAGGCGCTCTCAAGTAAAAAATAGGCAAGGGCCTGTGCTGTACGTAGAGCGTTAGCAATGCCATTTTGCACTCGGTTTCGCCCGTCCTATCTTGGACAATCTTCATCTTGGTGCTGTCGTCCAGGCCATCTCGGTCGACTTTGCAGCAGCAGTTCCACAGTTTGACGGCGTGCTGATCAAGCTGGACCCTGGCCTGTGGAGAGACCTCACTGCGCTGTAAGGGGAGGGCGGCTATATAGATCTCTGGGTGCGGGAAAGGGCGTGACCCGGTCCAGGAGCGGGCTTGGATCCAGTGGGTGAGGTGTGTTGCAAATTCTGCAATGTTAGCCACGGCAGTTGACCGAGGGGAGGAGCCTATCACTGAGTGTGGACTGGACCTTGTCTAGACTGCCGTCGCTGGGGGCTTGTGGACGCGTCATGGCTGAATAGTCAGCGTGACAGAGCGTGGGGGGTGAGTTGGGAGAATAAAGTCACTGGATAAGCCACTGGACTGGCAAGAAAGCAGATGCAAGACGAGGCGTGGCATAGACGGGGAAGCTGGAAAGAGTGATGAGGTATGGTATAAACCAGGAAGATAGAAGAGCGATGAGGTGTGGCATGAACAGGGAAGATAGAAGGGTGACAAGGTGGAGCATGGATAGGGAAGATAGAAGGAGTGACGAGGTATAGCATAGACAGGGAAGATGGAAGGAGTGACAAGGTGTGGCATGGACGCAGAAGATAGAAGGGGCAACAAGGTGTAGCATGGACAGGGAAGATAGAAAAAGTAATGAGGTATAGCATAGACAGGGAAGATGGAAGGAGTGACAAGCCCTGGTGTGGGCCAGGAAGATAGAAAGAGTGACAAGGTGTGGCATGGACGCGGAAGATAGAAGGGGCAACAAGGTACAGCATGGACAGGGAAGATAGAAAAAGTAATGAGGTATAGCATAGACAGGGAAGATGGAAGGAGTGACAAGCCCTGGTGTGGGCCAGGAAGATAGAAAGAGTGACAAGGTGTGGCATGGACGCAGAAGATAGAAGGAGCGACCAGGCATGGTATGGACCAGGAAGATAGAAGGAGCAACAAGGCCTAGTATGGACCAGGAAGGTGAAAAGAGTGACAGGGTGTGACATGGACACAGACAATAGAAGGAGTTACCAGGCATGGTGTGGACCAGGAAAATGGAAAGAGTGACGAGGCATGGCATGGATACAGACAATAGAAGGAGTGACAAGGTACAGTATGGACAGGGAAGATAGAAAAAGTGATGAGGTATGGTATAGATAGGGAAGATGGAAGGAGTGACCAGGTGTGGTGTGGACCAGGAAAATGGAAAGAGCAATGAGGTGTGGCATGGATGCAGACAATAGAAGGAGTGACTAGGCATGGTGTGGACCAGGAAAATGGAAAGAGTGACAAGGTGTGGCATGGACACAGAAGATAGAAGGAGCGACCAGGCGTGGTGTGGACCAGGAAGATGGAAGGAGTGACAAGGTGTGGCATGGACGGGGAAGATGGAACGAGTGACAAGGCCTGGTGTGGATCAGGAGGGTGAAAAGAGCGACGAGGCGTGGCATGGACACGGACGATAGAAGGAACGACGAGGGCGACGCAGCAAATGAGCAAAGTGGTAGAGCCGTTGGATCAAGGCAGGCGCAGGCCGCCCTTTCATTCTCTTACAGCTTCCATGGGCAGGAAGTTGCCCACAATCAGAGACGGACTGCAGCAAGTCAGTTGAGAGGGGCCGACGGAGGCAGGCCAACACGAGGCACCTACATGTTGTGGTTGTCGCGCTTAATGGTGAAGGAGAAGCAGCAGTGGATGTCGGACCCGTCGGGGTCATTGGGGCTTCTCAGCGTACAACTGGTGAGCATTGCCTTTTGCTGCTGGTCAAAGCAGATGGCGCAGAACTTTTCCCAGTAGCTGACGAGCTGGTCCTCGACAATGATCTCGTGGATTGCAAGCTTGCCCTGTGACTTGTGAGCAGTGGTGACGGTAGATATTGGCGGGGGGGGACGAGGGAGGAGAGCGAGGGGAAGGGGCGAGGGGAAGGGACGAGGGAGGAGAGCGAGGGGAAGGGACGAGGGGAAGGGACGAGGGAGGAGGGCGAGGGGAAGGGACGAGGGAGGAGAGCGAGGGGGAGGGACGGGGAAGAGCGGACGAGGGAGGAGAGCAACCGAGCGTACATCGCGAAGAGACTCAATCGGCACCTGGATCAGCTGGGCCATTTCCTTGTTGCCGCGGAAGATCTCGCCGGTGCGTCGCCAGCAGCAGGCCGGGATGGCCATGCTGGCAAAGACTCGGTCATACTCCATCAGGTTGCGCTCAAACCACATCTCGACGAGGACCAGCTCGATGTCGGTCAGGCTCTGCATGCGCTCTCGGAACTTGGGCCGGAATTGGTCGAGCTGCATCAAGATTTTGTGGCGCGACGAGTGCTTCATGTTCTTCTCCATGTACTTGTTGAGGCGTGCATAGCCGCCGACGTAGTTGAAGGGCTTGAGCAGCCCGGCGTCGTACTTGGCCTTGAGCAGCTTGTTCATTCGATCCTCCGGCGGGTCGTTGCCGGCCGGGTCGGCGGCCGTCATGTAGTACTTCTCGCGCGCCGTGTCCGAGAAGGGCTTCACACTGGCCGGGCGCGCGATGGCGCCGGCCTGCAGAGCCGAAGAGGGCTGGCCGTGCAGCGAGTTCATGGTCTGCAGCGCGGGTATAATGTCGCCCTTGGTGCCGCCAAACGAGACGGCCATCGAGTTGGTGAACGAGGGCTCGTTGTAGGAGCCGTGGTAGCCGTCGGCCGAGAACATGCCGGCTTCGTCGAGCAGGCTGGTGCTCAGGAAGTCGCTGAGCAGGTTGTACTCGTCCGTGACCTCGTTGGCGTTGAACATGAAGCTGGGGTGGAAGGCGTGCATGTCTTGGAACCGGCTCTGCGGCGCCAGCCACGGCTCGTTGTTGCTGTATGAGAATTCTGTGCCGGCGTCAGCGTGTCGCCTGTCTGCCCAGCTCCTTCCCACTCGCCACGTACGCGTCTGGCCGCTGCCGTTGACACCGGCCGGCTGTGGAGGCATTGAGCCCAGCGTGGGCACGGAGGAGGCGTCGCTGGACATGGGCCTGATATCCATGCCGTTGTCTTGCATCAGCTCTGGTCGCGGGGGGGCGTCGGCCAGGCCGGCGGCGGCGGCGGCGGCGGCGTCATGGCCGGGCGAGGTGGGCAGAGGCGCGTCTCCGGCGGCGTGATCTGCGTCGCTCTTAGTGGGCTTGCGGTGCTGGCCCTCGCGCGGCTCGTCGTGGCACAGGTGGCCAATGTTTCGTTTGATGCAGCGTTTACAGGGCCGGTCCTAAGGCATGTCGCCAACACGGGCGGTGTTAGCCGGACGTGCCTGACAGCAGTGGAAGCGGCAGCGGCAGCGGAGAGGGAGAGAGAGAGAGAAAGAGCGAGAGAGAGAGAGAAAGAGAGAGAGAGAAAGAGCGAGAGAGAGAAAGAGAGAGAGAGAGAGAGAGAGAAAGAGCGAGAGAGAAAAAGCGAGAGAGAAAGGGCGAGAGAGAGAGAGGGAGAGGGAGAGAGAGAGGGAGAGAGGGGGGGGGAGAGAGAGAGAAAGAGCGGGAGGGAGAGAAAGAGCAAGAGAGAGAGAGAGAAAGAGCGAGAGCGAGAGAGAGAGAAAGAGCGAGAGAGAGAGAGAGAGAAAGAGCGAGACAGAGAGAGCGAGAGAGGGAGAGAGAGAAAAGGGCGGGCGGGCATGAGAGGACAGTAGGACAGGGCACGTACAGAATCGCAGGTCATGTGCTGTGCGTGACCAGGAGAAGCAGTCGTCAGCTCGTCGCCATTGTACGGAGGGTCAGGTCAGTGGCCGTGGTGGCAGGCAGGCGCTTACAGAGCGGCGACAATAGACGCACGCTGCGGCATCGCGTCAGCTCGGGCAGTGAAGAGGGGGGTGGCCAGGCCAGGCCAGGCGGAGCGGGGCGGCGGCCAAGCAAGGCAAAGGCCCTACCGTGGTTCACCTTCCGCTTCTTCTTGGGCGGGTCGGCGTCGTCCAGCTTGCTGTCCTTGGCTGCTGCAGGCGCAGGCGCGGCAGTATCGTCGGCCGACAGCGAGCCTGCCTTGTCTGAGCCGGAGAGGGCGCCAGGTGCGGCCGCGGCGGCGCCTGCCGAGTCAGGTTCATGGCCGAGATCGGGCATGGGCGTTGGCCGGAGGGGGGAAGCTACGCGGGCGATGGCAGCTGCGATGGGGGCGCTGGAGCCGCTGGAGCCGCTGGAGCGGCGGGAGCTGACAGAGGGATCGGGGCGGAAGACGGGTGCGAGTGCGTGCACATGGCGCGTGCCAGCGTCGACCGCGGACGGACTACGTGCGTATTTGCCTCCGCTCAGCTCTGCGCTCGTCCTGCCGTTTGCCCGCCCCGGGCAACGGCTGCTTTGCCCGCGCCCAGCTGGTCCTCGGCTGTGGCGCTCGGCGGCCCCGCAGCCCCGCAGCCGATCTCACATTTGACTGGATGCGACGCCGATGGGGCAAGCAGGGTTACAGCATTAGGCAGTTGTAGCAAGCTGTTATAGTATAGCAAGAAGCAATTATAGCAAGAAGCAGTCTTAGTAACAAGCAGTGTTGGTAATAAGCAGTGTTGGTAATAAGCAGTGTTGGTAATAAGCAGTTACAGCAGCAGGCAGTTATAGTAACAAGCAGTTACAGCAATAGGCAGCTATAGCAACAAGCTGTTATAGCAGCAAGCAGTTACAGATACAGCAACAGGCAGATATAGATACAGTAACACACAGTTAATCGAGTTGGTACAGTAACACAGTTAATCGAGTTGGTACAGTAACACAGTTAATCGAGTTGGTACAGTAACACAGTTAATCGAGTTGGTCCAGCATCCTCTCTCTGTGGCCTGCTGCCGTCTGTCAACAAGAGAGCCTACAGCAGTGCACCACATTCATCAGCAGCATCAGTGGTTCGTCTCAGATGTCGACTCTCAGATGCTGACTCTCAGATGTTGACTCTCAGATGTTGACGCGTCAGTCGCTCATCTCAGATGTTCACACTCGCCGTCTCAGACGTTCACACTCGCCGTCTCAGATGTCCGCGTCTCAGATGTCCGCGTCTCAGATGTTCACGCTCGGCCGCACCCGTTTGCGTGCCCTGGCTGCTGCCCCCGGCGTGCCCTCGTCGTCTCGGTCGCGGTCGCGTGCGCGCTTCTCTCGCTGATCGAGCACCAGGTTGAGCACGTCAAAGCCAAACTGCGGAAACTCCAGACACATGGCCTTGAACTCTGCCTCAGCCTCGTGCCGGAGCACGTGAGACCGCGTGGCCCAGAAGGCGGCCACCGGCTTGCGTATGGTGGCGTCGTCGGCCCGCGTGTGGCCGTAGACATAGCGCGCGTACGCAATCTCGCCCACCGCCGTAGAGCTGATGCGGTGGATCTTGGAGTGCGCCAGCGTCTTCAGGTCCGGCATCCCCAGCTTCTCCGCCAGCGTGTACAGGCGCGCGTGCTTGAGCAGCTGTGCGCCCGTGTCATCCACCGCCGGCAAGCTGGCGTCGGCCTCCAGGCCCTCGGGCGCGCTGGCCAGCCGCCGCGGAAAGTACTCTCCCGTGTACTGGTACTGCAGCAGGCTACCAACCGTCTCAACCGTCTCGTGCGGAAATCTGATCTCCAGCGCGTTGCGCGGAAGCGCCGCCAGCCGTTCGGCCAGGTAGGGCGACCGTTCAAGCACGGCCGAGTGCGCCGACAGTGTCGTTTCATCCGCACCAGACCCCACCACGAGCTTGACGATGGGCGACTTGAGGTAGTCGACGAACATTGCATAGGCGTTGGCCGTAGCCGTAGCCGTAGCCGTAGCCGTAGCCGTAGCCATAGCCGTAGCTGTAGCCGTGGCCGCGGCCGCGTCGGCTCCAGCAGCACCATCAGCAGCATGGCCCGCGTCGTCGCCTTTCGCGGCATCGGCTGTTTTGTCTACGCCCTCACCGACGCCCTCTCCACCGGCCATGTCGACATCCTGTTGGGCGTCCGACGGCAGCTCAGCTGGCCCCTTGACACCAGGCATCGTTTGATGGCAACGGCAACATCACCAGAGCACAAACACTGCGCTGCCGAATGTCAAGTCTAGTTAAGCCAGTGTCAAGTCTAGTCAAGCCAGTGTCAAGTCTAGTCAAGCCAGTGCCCAGTCTGACCAAGCCAATGTCAAGTCTAATCATGTCAATGTCAAGTCTCAACAAGCGAGAGGCTGGGAAGAATGACCAAGGGAAGGTCGGACATGATATCCGGTCGTCGCCCCGGACTATCGTTGTGCCGACGCAAAGTGGCAGAAGTACGCCACACTGCTTGCTTGGCCAGCCCGCATCAGGATAATTATCACTAGGACAATTACCATTTTCATCATCATCTTAGATACACAGCACTGCCATCGAGTATAAATATGTCCAGCTTGTCCAATGACCCGCCACATGCTTGGCATCAACCCCTTTCTCCAGTCTTGCTCGTGCATTCGTGGCCATTACGCATCAAATGCAATTGCAAATCCGCGTCACCTGATCCCGGCCACCTGTGGAGCCCAGCCTCGGCGCCTGTACCCGATCGCGTGCCCATCGCTCTAAAACCGGCCCCCTTGTCTGGGGTAGCACTCGGTCGTGCATCTGATGTGTGGCTGACAGCCCGTCTGGTGGTCTGATTTGCTGCCGCGCCGTGACATCGCCGAGAACCGAAGCTGCAGCGGTGAGCCTTGCAGCAGGATCTGCCCTTCTGATCCGCCATGCCGATTGCGTGATAAGCTCCCACCTTGTCGTTATCTCCTCACCGCTCAGCCTCCAGACTTGTCAGCCAGCACAACACGCGTTGCCATGGCCGCGTCCCGGCTCTCGGAAACTACCTCGAGCTGGCCTTTCCGGCTCCATCAAGGGCGCGCGCCGTCCACGGAAGACAGAGCCCCCCGCCGCCGTTGTCAAATTTCCTCGGCTAAGTAGCGTTCACCTCCAGTCTTCCCTCCTGTCTATCTATCTGTCTGTCTGTCTGTCTTTCTGTCTAACTGTCTGTCTGTCTGTCTGTCTGTCTGTCTGTCTGTCTATCTATCTATCCGTCCGTCCGTCCGTCCCTCTATTTGCTGTCTGTTTGTCTGTCTGTCTCTCTGTTTGCCATCTGTTTGCTGTCTTGCCATCCGCCCTCTGCTTCCTCTCTCTCTCTCCCTTGGTGTGCCTCTCTCCCACCATGAGCTCCTTCAACCCCCTGCCGGACTCGCCGCCCATCTCGCCTCCAAATGGCACCAACGGCCTGCCCGGCTTCTCAACGCCGCTGTTCCCCGCCAAGCCCAACATCCTGTTTATCATGGCCGACCAGCTCGCTGCCCCGCTGCTCAAGATGCACAATGCCAAGTCGCAGATCAAGACGCCCAACCTCGACCAACTGGCTGAGCGCTCGGTCGTCTTCGACTCGGCCTACTGCAACTCGCCGCTGTGCGCTCCCTCGCGCATGTGCCTGATCAGCGGGCAGCTGCCGTCCAAGATTGGGGCCTACGACAACGCCTCTTCCATCGGCTCTGATGTGCCCACGTACGCCCACTACCTACGCACGGCCGGCTACGAAACGACGCTGGCCGGCAAGATGCACTTCATCGGAGACCAACTGCACGGGTACGAAAACCGACTGACCGCCGACATCTATCCCGGCGACTACGGCTGGGCCGTCAACTGGGATGAGCCGGACCGACGGCTGGAATGGTACCACAACAGCTCCTCCATTCTGCAGGCCGGCCCCTGTGTGCGCACCAACCAGCTGGACTACGACGAGGAGGTGCTCTTCAAGTCCAAGCAATACCTCTACGACTATGCCCGAGAGGCCCCGGGCAAGCGGCCCTTTGCCCTGACCGTGTCCTTCACCCACCCACACGATCCCTATGCCATTGAGGACAAGTACTGGGATCTGTACGAGGGCGTCGATATCGACCTGCCCGACGTCACCATCAACGAGCAAGACCAGGACCCTCACAGCAAGCGGCTGCAGTACGTCTGTGAACTGAAGGGCCACAATTTCACCTCCGAGCAGATCAAGCGAGCTCGCCGCGCCTACTATGGCGCCGTCAGCTACATCGACCACAACATTGGCGAGCTGCTTGACGTGCTGAAGAAGACCGGCCTGGCTGACGACACCATCGTCATCTTCTCCGGCGACCACGGCGACATGCTGGGCGAGCGCGGCCTGTGGTACAAGATGTCGTACTTTGAGAACTCGGTCCGTGTCCCCATGCTGATTTCCCACCCCAAGCAATTCAAGCCCCACCGTGTGCCGCAGAATGTGTCTACTCTTGACCTCATGCCCACGCTGGTGGAGCTGGTGGGCAGCAAGCTCGTGCCCGGGCTGCCCGTCGACGGCCTCTCGCTCATGCCACACCTCTACGGCGCCGGCGCCGGCCACGACACCGTTTTCGCTGAGTACATGGGCGAGGGCACCATCGCCCCGCTGATGATGATCCGCCGCGGTCCATGGAAGTACATCAGCTGCCCGGCCGACCCGCCTCAGCTCTTCAACCTAGCCCGCGACCCCCACGAGCTCACCAACCTGGCCGCGGCCGCGACCAGCAGCAGCAGCAGCAGCAGCTCCGACGACGCAACCCAAGAGATCAAGCAGGTCTTCCAGGCCTTTGAGAAGGAAGCCGCGGCCAAGTGGGACTTTAAGAAGATCACCAACGATGTGCTCCAGCAGCAGCGCCAGCGCCGCTTGGTCTGGCAAGCCCTGACCAAAGGCCGCTTCGAGAGCTGGGACTGGAAGGGCGACACCCGAGACGACGGCCGCTACAAGTACATTCGCTCCCAGACCCCGCTCGACGATCTCGAGAGAAAGGCCCGCTACCCGGTGCATGCCGCTGTCGCCATCGCCCTTGCATCTTCTACTACCACCACCACCACCACCGCAAAAAATGCCCCCGTCGGTGCCACCTTGCAGCCCGTCACCAACAACATCGCCAACACGGCCCACTTTCGCTGATCAAAAACAATTAGACGTAAAAGCAGCCTGTTTTATGACACGCACTTGCCATGGGGCATGTATGAAATATACTTGATCGATCACGTAAGGTGCACGTGCCCCCGGAAGGAAAAAAAGGGAAAAAGGCAAAAAGGCAAAAAGGCAAAAAAGAAGAAACTGAGGATGCGATGTAAGATTGATCTGCATTTAGATATTGCATTTTATGCGGGTCCAAAGTGTATTTTCCGAGTGTAACAGCCTTGTCACGACATGCCGCCGCTTCTCTCCATGATAATGTAGATGAAATGGTAGTGTCAGACCAGACCAGACCAGAACGAAACAAGAACAACTTTGACCAAGAGGCTTTTGTGCCCTGCTGTCTATTTAGGGGGGTAACAACAATACATTGGAAGAACAAAAACGGGCAAACACCAACCAACTAGTCAATGTATCCTTCAGATCTGCCGCTTCCTTACTTTTGCTCCGCTCACATCCTTTTGTGACTCGTCGCCAGCATCATCCGAGATTGTTGGTACACTCCTCCTCCCTCGCCTCACTCACCCCACCACGTCGCGCCTCACCACGCCACGCCACGTCTCAGACTAACTGGCAGTCCTACTCACTCACCACCAAACCTCTCGCCACATTGAGCGGTTCATGTATGCATTCGATTCAGAGGCCTGGCCTGATCCTGAGCGGTTCCGAGTGTGATCACCTGTCTCAAGACGACGACTCGTCTACTTGGCAAAGTGCAGATCGTAGCCAAGCCATTTCCGCGCATTCACTTGCTGCACATTGAGGCCCGGCCAGCCGTAGGTCAGAGGGAAGAAGAAGAAAAATCCAAAGAGGACCAACAAGACTGCGGATCAGGTTGTTAGCTCCGTCTGCACCCGTGCGAAACTTCCCTCTGTCGCCGGCGGATCACTTACGTATGACAATGGTTGCGATCCAGGTCGCAGCCAGGCTCTGTCCCCTCAATCGCTCTTCGGCCGTCAAGAAGCGCTTTTTCCTTCGATCTGACGACTTCTGCGCCCCTGCCTTCTTCGTAATGCTATCAAGTTTCTGTTTCTCCCCTCTGAAAGACGCCGCGACAGCATCATCGTCAACCTCGGGCTCCACATTGAAAATGAATTCCACCAGCGCACCAGTCACGAGACAGGATGCCAGGTGGGCAGGAAGATAGTGGTGAAGGAACAACTGCCGGCCCATCAGGTAGAAGGGGAAATAGTGTGCGGCCCAGCAGATGAAGAAGAAACCAGTGCTCTTGTACAGCCGCCGGCGAGACGTCCTGTCCAGTGCATCGATGCCTCGGCGAAGAGAAAGCTGATCGGCGCCCAAAATGCCAACAAAGATGGCCAGCACCGAGCTCGCGACCCAGTAGCCAATCGGGTTGCCCAAAAAGTAGATCTGTTGCTTGGTGCTCTGCTGCGTCCAAAATGAAACGCCTCGAAGGAGGAAGGGCCACTGGAACGGGAAACTCGCGTACGGATGACTCGACGTCAGCGCGTTGTTGTGAGCAATCATACTGCGCTGAAGCTCCAGCCACTTCTTCAAGAAGCGCATGTGCTTGGGCTTCTTGAACTCCTTGATCCGGCGAGGGCTGTCTTCTGGAAGCGACGAGATTTCGTCAACGTACCACAGGTTGCTGGTTTGCTGCACATTCTTGTTCCCATTGATCTCAGCCTGCTTGAAGGCCCAGTCTGGCAAAGGCGTGGTGTGGGTCCACATTGCCACGCGCGTCGGATAGTGGATAAGTTTGAACTGGCTCGCATGGCTGCGGAAGGGCGTGCCCACTTTGGCACCCTCGATGCGAATCTGGAACAGCGTGTCGTTGTGGCGTGGGCCAGCAGCTTCCTCCAGCGACACCGTGGTGAATTCCTGGTTGGTTGGAAAGAGCGGCGACGCGACGTCGTGGCTCAGGAGAATGGTGTTGGTGCCGAGATGGCGCAGCTTGACGGCTTGATTGTTCAGCACCGGCTTGCCAGCATAAGACTTGTCGTCGTAGACCAAATTGGGGAGAACCTCCCAATGGTTGTTCGTGTCATTGAAGGGATAGCCGGTGACCTGCTGGCCCTGTGACGAGATACGGCCATCGTCGTAGCGAAGCGGATAGCGGTCTGGATGGCTGTGCAAGTAGACCTTGGTGTCCTTGTGTCGGAGCACAATCACGTCGTTGTAGAGGATGTCGACCGCCTTGCCGTGCATGACGTTGTCGGATAGCGTTTCCTGGAACTCGGGCGTCATGAAGTCGTCGCCAGGGCCAGAGCGCGTCAGGATGGCAAAGTGGACCTGGAACCAGAAGAGATAGAAGAGGAAGGGCACGGCGATCAGACCAAGGGCGCGCGCGCCAAAGTGCTTGGCAAAAGTGATCATATCGAGCGCGCCTTCCTCCCGATTGATGTCGAGCAGGTCCCACAGGTCAATGACGACGGCAGTGCCGATAGTCAAGAAGCTGAAGATGCCAACATACTTGGTGCTGAGGACACAGCTCAGGCTGAAGCCCGTTAGCAGCAGCCACTTCCACCACTTGCGGCCAAAGGGCTGGTGTCTTTGCTTGTAGAAGCGGACGTAGCACAGCACGCTGACAGCCATGAAAAAGACCAGCGTAGCGTCGAGCAGGATCAGCCGGGTCTGCCCAACATGGGAGTTGTCCAGGAGCACAAGGCCGGCGGCGAGCACACACGCTGGGAGAGAGTAGCCAGACTCCCACATGATGAGGAAGACGATGGGCACGGTGAGAGCGCCGAGGAAGGCCGGCAGAGAGCGGTAGGCAACATAGGGCACGTGGTTGGTGATGTACGAGTCGCCAATGTTCTCGAACTTGAAGTCGCCGTCGTATCCAACGAGCCAGCCAACCAGGGCAAATAAGAGCTTACCTAGGGGCGGGTGCACGTCGAAGAAGTATGTGCGCTGGAGGTAGTACGAGGCAAACTGCACGCCGTCTCAGCACACAGACTGTGCCTGGTTTTTGGAAATAGCAGATGGATGGAGCTAACCTTTCCAAAGTGCACCTCGTCAAAGACAACCTCATTGGGGTGGCTGATGCCGAAGAAGCGGGTGACAAAGGCAAGTGCTGTGATGATTGCCAAGGCCAGCTTATAGTCCCATTCCGGGTTGGCTGCTGGCGTCGTCGGCTCGAGCACCTGCTCAAGAGGCACACTCTCTTTCTTGGCATCACCACTGGGCTTCTCTTTCCTGACCTCGCCACTGCCCTTCTGGTGCTTTTCTTTGTGGCCCCGCTGACGGAGCGTCGAACTGGGGCTGGACATATCAGGCCTAGGGGGGGTGTTGATTAGGTCATGCGACAGCGGGAAGCCAGAGAGGGCAAGGAAAAGAGTGAGAAGCACACGCAGCGAGAAAAATAGAGAAAGATGCAGGACCAAACCCAGAAGAAGTGGCCAGTGGCCGGCGTTGGCGCGGCAGGACACGTTACGTTAGTAGATGGAGGCGTGCCCCTTGCCAAGCCGGCTTGGCCCGTCCGCCAAACTCTTCCGGAGTGCTATATAGTATTGACTTATTTTGGCCCCCGGCAGAAGGCAGATCCCGACTATCAAATCGACTAATTAGCACTGTGCATTCACATTACTCAGAATCCATATGCGCTACTGTGGTCGCTAGCTTCTATCCATTGTTAGAAGAAGAATCCATACGCTACGCTACTGTGGCCTCTAGCTTCCATCCAGCTTTGTCGGAAAAGCCATTGTCGGAAGAATCCACACGCTCCTGTGGTCGCTAACTTCCATCTAGCTTAGTCAGAAAAGCCATTGCCATTGCCATTGCCATTGCCATTGCCATCGCCATCGCCATCGCCATCGCCATCGCCATCGCCATCGCCACTCCCATCGCCGTGCTTTTGTCTCTCAGTCGTCCCGGTCGAGAATGCTCAAAGTCTCCAACTCGCGATTCACAATTCGTTCAAACTCGTCCCGCTCCATGCCGACGCTCTTGGCCAATCGGTACATGCTCTTCATCGAAGTCCCAATGTGCTGCCTGATGCCCACCTCGGATGCATTGTATCTCTCTGCCTCGTCTTCGAGCCGCGCTATCGCCCCCGAGCTTCCTTTGGATCGCGGTGAGTCTGGCACTGGCTGTAGCACCTCGACGTCATTGTCCTGCTCGGCCCTGTATGCGCCGTCTGCCTCCTCGGCATGATCTCGACTAGCATGGTATGGAGCCGGCTCTCGCTCTGCCGGCCGTCCAGACAGCCTGCCCATGGAGGCGGCGAGCACGTGACCGTTCAGCCTTGCCTCTGTCACGTTGGCCACTTCCTCATCGGGATCGTGGTTGTCCATGGCCGGTTGCACTTTGCCATACTGGGCATAATAGTCTGCGTCCGAGGCGGGCTGCCGACCTGTGGCCACTGAAGACTTCTGCAGCGGTGTCCGTGAGGGTGTCTGGTCGTACTGCGCCCAATAGTCATCCTCGTTTCGGCTAAGCGACGCGTCCTGCCCCGGCTGAGCAGCGTCAGCCTCTTCAAGAGCCTCCTCAATGATTCTCTCATTGGCACTCTCGTTGGCCTCTGCGATGGACGCTGACCACGAGTCGTCAGTTTCGGGAGCCGGCAGGATCTCAGCCAGCTTCCAGCCACGGCCTTCGTCGTCTCCGCTACACCAGAGGAATATGGGGGTGAAGGCCCAATCCTCCAGCTGTATCTGGCATTTCAAGGTCTCGTCATCGAGCCTCTTGTATGTCGTGCTCTCGATCTCGCCAATCTCAATCTCGCCCGATACGGGATGTGGCTCGAAGATCGAGTTCTCAACATTGTCTTTCAGGATCTCAGCTCGATCGGGGTCCCAGCACAAGAGCTTCAGCCAGTTGTCTCGCGGGTCCAACGACACTTGTAGCCTCTGTCGAAGAATTGGTGAGAGCAGTGGCAGCAGAGCGGGTGGCGGTCGAGCGGAGGCGAAAGCGGTGGGTAGGCAGGCGAGGACCGGGGCAAGCAGCGCGTGAGGGTCAGGCGCGTAGATGAGCTCAACCATGGTCATAGGCACCTCGCCGCCAGCATCGGGTACGCCGGTCAGTCTTGGCTCGTCTTAGCCCTTCCTCCGCACCGACAGTCACTCACGGCAATCTGGGTGACACGACGACGGGGACAAATGCGAGGCCAATGATTGGGCCTGCAGAAAGTAAGAAAGCAAACAAATGGCATGTACCAGTGACTGTAGTTCTACAAAGAAAGCGAACAAGCTAAAAAGCAAATGAGCATTTAAAACAACAACTTCTAACCAGACCCCAGCCGTTTTGCTGGTCAGGCATTCGGCCGGCGTAAAGGAATTCCCATCGTTGCCCATCGGCCACTTTGTTACACGCTCTCGCGTCCGTCTCCACCAGCGACACAGAAGTGGCTGCCGGGTGACTGTGTGGAGGCCTCAATTGGAGAAATCCGCGGGCGTGGGGGCCGCGAGTCGGAGGATAAGGAAGGGCACAACTCGGTGACATTAAGCGCAGCTTCAAGTGCAGATGGCCCTGTTGTCGATTTAAAAAGAAGCCGCTTTATAATAAGACAAAGCAGGAGGCTTCGCTGAAATAAGATATAATCCTCGTTGGTGGGAGATTTTAAACCCTGACGCCACCAGTGTTTACGCAGTAAGATTGCATAGTGGCCACAAACCCTAGCTAGGCAAGCTGAAAGAAGAAGGCCCGGCCCTTGCCTTGGTCGATAGAAGCCTGCATCAGAGACAAGGCATGGAACACGAGGAATAATATCCAGATAGAGAGATGCACTCGGTGCTGGATGATTTTCTGGGCAGGCAGAAAAGAGGTCTCACCACCCCATTTCGCGGCGTGCCATCCCACGCGCCACGACGCTTTAACCTCAATCCATCCAACTGTTGTCATACCAATACGATAGCAGTGAATGCATTGATAATCAAAATTCAATCCTTCCATGAGCATTCTCCATCAGATTTATAGTAGTAGCATCTCTTGTCCGCGCGCAGTACGGCTGAGCACATCGCTGCAGGATGCCAGAGTAGGTCGCACATGAGCAAGAGTGCTGTTTCAGACTTGTCTCTCTGGTCTCGGCGCTTAAGACAAGTTAGATCTGCCCATCATTTTATCAGCCCTTCTGAGATAAGCATTGGCGCAGGCTATTCGATTAAGCTCGGAGATGGACAGAAGAATCTCCATAAGGACGGTGTCAAGTGCGAGTCATCTATTTCCCCGGAGATTGTTATCATTGACATTACCAATTACCGTGGCAGCACTATTACTTCTAGCATTGGTACCATTGTCTCGGAGAACTATATCTTACATATGTGCCCCGACAGGTCGTACCAGTTTCACAAGCGCATTAGCTTCAGTAACAGTGATGATGACAACGACGACGATGACGACGGAGTGGGCATTACCAACAGCACACACACAGCTTGGAAAGCGTTACGGCTACCGCTGCTTCAACAGGGAGGTTGGCGCAGACAAGACCTGCGGCGATGTCAGCACCCATAATGCCAGTGGTGATATGTGTGTCACGGGATAAACATCCATGACATGGGGCCACACTATATTGTACTGTCAACACAACACCCTAGGGAACCACCTTTAACTCCTCGTTGCCCCCGCGGTATGGCTTCCCGTAAACAGACTGATACACGGCCGGAAGTGTTACTGCGGTATAAACTCCCTGGAGGGATCGCTTAAATGTATGCCTGTCCACGGCCGAGTCCAGAAGTTTCATTCGCACCGTTTTTGAAGCGAGTATCGAAGACGGATTCGAGGCTTCTCGCGTCTTGAATACGTCGTAAAAGAGATCTCTGTCCGCCACAGGACCCGCGTAATTATCGTGAAACAGCCAAGGGTAAACATATAAAGATTGTACCGGCCCGGGGTCGTGCCGGGAAAATCAATGATGCCGGTAATGTTAAAATCATCATCAACCTATTCATGGAGAAAATTAGAACAGAGAAAATTTGATATTGTTCCTTACGACACCTTAAACCTGACCGGGGCCATGGGGGATTAATGCGCCCAGGTGTGTATGGGAAGAGCTTCTTCCTAGGATATTCTGCACCGTCAAGAAGTCATGGAAGAGCACAAATGGTCCATGTTCATACTTGTCCATTTGGAACTTGGGTATTATCGCATCGAGCGTTTCGAAGTCTTCCAGCGTATCGTCGAGATTTTCTTCCTCCGGACCAATCCAAGCGTATGCCTTTCCATAGACACATCTGGCGTGGTAGAACTCAGACACTGTTGAAAAGGGGCCCCGGTACTTGGCGTCTAGGTTCTGAAACGCCCTTGCCCGTTCCTCAGGGAAAGCAGTGGTGTTCGGGTCGATATATTCAGTCACCAAGAAACCGCCCCTGGAGTCTTCCCTCAACGATCCGATCTTGTCGAACGTTAAAGATGCTACCATTGACAATGCATTAGTTACTCGATTGTCCGCTGGGGGGCGTCGGTACTCACCCAGTTCGACAATTAAATCAGTAAGTTGCTCGTGGACTTTCTTCGCACAGAGAAGGTGCCCCGGGCTCCATCCGCCGTCGTCATCGTCGTCGTCGTCACTGCCCGGTTCCAGGGTGGGTAGCTCATGTCCAGGGAGTCGTTCCATCAGGAGGTATGTCGTTCCAGTCAGATTCTCGGGGTCGGATTCAACGGCGTAGTGATAAACCTCTGTGACAGGGATTCTAGATCGCTTCTTGATGTACTTGAGTACCGCAACATAGGATAGGGTGCATTTGTCTGGTTGAAAACAGTTGTGCAAGCCAGGTGACGCCATCAGAGAAAATCAGCTCTTGCAAGACATTGAATCCTCCTGCAGGCCGCAGCGACTTCACAGAATCGATCTAATTTGAGACCGCTTATAAATTCATGCACTGCTGGGTCAATGTGCGATTGAGATCTATCCATTTTATATTCCATGAAATTTGCTCTCAACGATGGAAAGGTGGTCGGACAAGCGATGACTGTGAAGGTCGGCGCGTAAGGAAGGAATTATATAAGCGACCTTCGCCTTTCATGCTCCAAGCATGAGGAAAAGGTTGTTGCAAAGTGAATCGTACAAATTCAATTTCTACTTCTACTTCATTGCTCTGTATTGAGAAAAAATCATCTCTATCACTTCACTAAACACACGGTCAAGCGTGTTGTCGGTGTTATTTTCCGATGGCATATCTGAACCGAGGCTTGGTTACATCGCAAGTGGATGCCCACAAGCTGAATACCAGCATGAACGTTCCTTTCAGGGCAAGGGGGTGCCCAAGGAGCCACTATAGTTGGCGCCTAGAACCCCCGCCAACCCTCCAGCCTTTCAATACAATACAGTACACGTGATGGACTTGGTCGACAATCCTCACAAGGTAGTAGCAGAAGCCGTTGACACACAAACACTCAGAATGAAGCGTTCTCACTGCCATTGTGATTGGTTACTGCTGGATTATCTGGAAAGCGTTATTCCGTCATGGGCCCGGCCGATGCCAGAAACAGCGCCGTTGCGACTGTCAACCAAGAGGCAGCACTAATCAATGCCCCAATCGACGATGGCCACCAGCACGCTCGCCACACATCTTCGGTCGCTGAGCGTCGCCTGCGACGAAAGGTCGACTGGCGCCTCTGTACCATAGCTGGCATATTGTGCTCACTCAACCTCCTCGACAGTGGCATCATCTCTTCAGCTTCCGTCACCTCCATGCTGTCAGATCTATCCTTGACGAGCCACCGCTATTCCATTGCCATTTTTATCTTTACCGTGGCCAGCATCGCCTTTCAGCTTCCCTCGGTCATTCTGCTCCGCTTCCTGGGACCAAGGCTCTTCTTCTGCGCAATCACCACCGCCTTTGGTGTCATTACCATTTCAACGGCCTTCATATCCACCTGGCAACAGATGATAGCCTTAAGGATCCTCCTCGGTATCTCCATGTCTGGCATTTACCCTGGTCTCACCTATCTGATCTCCACCTGGTATACTCGCCGTGAACAGCAGCTTCGATATGCATTTCTCCAAGCTGGCGAAGTCATTGTCTTGGCCACTGGCGGCATCGTCAACTTCGGGCTCAATCATCTGGACCACAAGCTTGGCCTCAAGGGCTGGCAGTGGATGTACCTGGTTCAAGGTGCCATTACCACCGCGCTGGGACTTGTGGCCTACTTCTGGATGGTCGACTTCCCCGAGCGGAGCCACCACTCGTTCCATTTTTTGACTGCAGAGGAATCAGCTTTGGCCATCGAACGAATCAATGCCGATCGCCACGATGCTGGTGACCTCGACGATTCCTCCACCCTGGGGTCAAAAGACTCGTTGACCGCGCAGAAGGTGCTGGCGCCATTCCTTGACCCAAAGCTGTATGCTTTCTCAACCCTCTTTTTCTTGCTCAACATCGTCTCAACAGCGCTGAGCTATTTCTTGCCCATCATCCTCCAATCAGGCTTTGGGTATAGCACCAACAAATCCATCATCCTCTCGACCCCGCCGTACTACTACAGCGTCATACCAGTCATCCTTTCCTCCTGGTTTGCCGACCGCTTCTCCCTCCGCGGACCCATCATCACGTTTAACGCAATTTGTGTTGTCGTGGGATTTTCCATGTTTGGCTTCTCCTCCATCACACCTGTTCGCTACATAGGTACCTTTCTCGCCACAGGAGCCTATGTGTCGAATTGGGCAGCCCTCTCAGCATACCAAGCAAACAACATCACTGGTCAGTGGAAACGTGCCACTGTTGCAGCTGCAGTAAGTGCGTGCAACGGCCTGGGCGGTATTGCAGGATCGTACATCGTCCGATCGCAGGAAGCCCCACGCTATTTCACTGCCGTATGGGTAAGCATTGGCTCCCATATCCTCATGGTTTGTCTAGTAGCCGCATGTACGATATGGTTCTGGACGGAGAACCGGACACAACAAGCAGGCCGCAAGGTCCTGGAAGGGGTTCAAGGGTGGCGATACACGTACTGATTGAGTAAAAAAAATCATGAATCATCATTCCCCCTTGGCCGAGCACCAGCCGAGCCTTTGCCCTGCAGACGCACAAATTTCACTGCGAACGAACATGGCCAGTGTTGCCCTTGGCGCAAACGTCACCCCGTCTACAAACCGACTCTTCCCCGTTACAATGGCCTTTCATACTCTTAACATCCCTCCGTTTGGCATCCCGGACTCGGGTGAGACGTAGTTGACCTTGACAATCTCAGTGCAACGGGATAAATAAGCCACAATCTGACAAAGTTGGTCAATCCACGTTCGGAAAGATCGAATCTCGCCCGTCCGTCAACTTCATCGTCATAAACCGAGTTGAATCAAGTAGTTTCCACCTTTGAGTTAATTAAACCCACACCGCCTCAGGAGAGCAATCTCCGCGCGGCACACCACGTGGCTGGAAAGGTGAGTCGAAAACGTCTCCGAACTATCACCCGTCTCGCGGGTTGAATTTTTTTTTCGTTTCCAAAAGAACCAAGGCGTGACACCGGTCCGTGATGTAAACCCTTTGCAGAGCAGTGACAAACAACCAGTCCAGTCCAACCACCCCAACCACTCGTGCCATGGAAGACATAAATACTTGACCATTTCCAAGTTCATGTATGTGTTGCGTCACAGTCAACAAGGATTTCCTGCACGAACCCTCCACTTCCTTAGTCTCAGATCCGGGGTGGATAGGTAGTAAGCAACATGCTTGCGAAAAAAGGAATAAGGTGAAAAGAACCAGTATTCGGGGGGTTGATTCGTGTTCTCCTTTCCCCTACAAAGAGAAAATAACAAGACTAGAAGGAGACCCTGGAACAAGTGGCAAGTAAGGTTGAGGGGTGTGACAGAGCAGCAGCACCCTACAGGTGCCTAACGGGCCCCCTCTTCTCTCTTCTCTCACCTTTCACTTTCACCTATCGCTCGATAGACCAAGATGACAAGCTCCACTAATGTTTGAGTACTTGGGAAAGATCCCCCCAAGTCAACATAAAATGACCCGCCTCGGTAATTTGACATCCCCCTTCTCTCTCCGTCTATCTCTGTCTCTCTCTCTGTGTGTGATAGAGAGAGCAATGAATAAACCATCATTCAAGAATACCTTTCTAATAAAGAAGTTGAGAATGTTCGAGCTAACACCAACTCACTTGACAGCACAGCAGCAACAACAACAACAACAAACTGCACCAAAGAAGCTTAACTTTCAAACAACGAATAAAACATCAGAAAACTATCCGAATGCCGAATGTAGAGAGCGCTAAGTAGGCAGAACACTATTCCCCCCCAAACCTGGTCAACGTGGAAGGGGTTTGCCCCCCTCGGGAAGTCAAAATCGCGGAAAGGCAGGGTTGGGTCATTATGTGTTCTAGTGGCAACGGCGGCGAACAAAAAAACCACTCGTGAGTTAGACTTTTTTCTATGCTACGTAAGTTGGTACCCGTTACAGCTTTATTAACCTTACCCCACCTCGCATTCATATCCCAATCCTGAAACAACAAGTCTCGGATAGAATTAAAAAAACCTTATTCTCTCCCCTGCAAGTTTGTTCATGCACCCCGCTTTCTTGGAGCTTACTATATCCGTTTCTCTCCCACTCCCAACTCTCTTGCTTCCTACCCCCGCGCCCTGCCTGCCTGCCAAACAACAGAGAACAAATCACGATTTTGCAAATCACTGTCATGGATCAAGTGGTTGGGGGGGGTTCCTTTTTTTCTTTTCTAAATTCTAAACTAGTAATTAATTCTGAAAGTACCATACTTACACACCACGGCCCTTGTCCCTCTATTTGGGCTTTGTGCATTTTCATCTCTCCGACTCGACCCGAAACAGAGTTTTTTTTACCAGCCAGGGTGTGTGTGTTTCTGTGGCTAGAATAATAAACTCGCGAGGGGGTTGGACGGGCCTAGATTCTTGCCAATTTTTAGACAAACAATTGGAGCAGGGCAATGTTGATGTAAAAGAGAGTTTTGATGTCGGACAACCATGGTGATAATGCTTAGGTAATTGGGAGGCATAATGAGCAGTCAAACAGCACAGAGAGAGAAAAGAGAGCGTTGGAAGACAGTGTTGAGGTTGGGAATGGGTCTTTTCAAGTGTATGAAGCTTGAGTCAGTTACATCAAGCACCCATAGCTTCCTGCTGGTTGTGATCGTTTGACTCCCTGCTCTTTTGTATCGACCATCGTGGTCACACATCACTTTGCCTGAGAATCGTAATTATAGAATGTCAAAAAGGCCCTTCCCTTTTGTAGGAAAAAGGGAAAATGAATCTATCCAGCCCAAGCTCTGGTGGCTCACAATCAGCGAACAGTGCTGACTGGGGGGCTGACCGTATTTCTGACAGCCAGCCCTTCATGCCCAACCGTGTCATTGTCAAGATTAGTATCACCGCAGCGTTTGCCCTGGGCATGTCGTAACGTCGTAGCAAAAGCGGTCGACACCACGTAACACCGGAATTTGTGGTGAGTATCGCTGTTTGCCCCGGGCCATCTCATACCGTCGTTGAAAAATCGGTCGACCCCATGCAACACCGAGATTTGTCGTTAATAGTATCGTAAATTTTGTCCAAAAGCTCACAAGATTAAATCGCTTCAAAAGTGACCTCCAACGCCATGCTATGCCTGCTGTACAATTTTCAGACCCGTCGGAAGGAGGGTCAAAACAGGGATCTCGCAGTCCGTCACCGATTCTGATGATCGTTGTTCTGTGCTCTGTCCTTTTCGCGGTGCCACTATAGTCTCTCAGACAACAGAAAACAGGGATGCCGGGCTAACTTACACCAACGTTCCACACCACGTGTGCAATATCCCGGATTGTATTGACTGCATACATTGCTCGGCCAAACAAATGGTTGTTCATCACGGCTTCGTCCTCGACTTCCTCATAAGGCATGAACATGCCAGACTCGGTACGTCTCATGTGCGGGCCTGGCTCGTGCCCCTCTTCCCAGGATGCCTGTGGGCTGTCGTTGTAGGTCCTTGGCTGCCATGGCTCATCATCAACTTCTGGATCGTCGTCCAGGAGAAAGTTATGGTTCGGCCGTGGCGGCCGCAGGGTTTCCTGTGACGGCGACGGCGAGATCGTCTTGACCTGGGGCCAATACTCGTGCAGCTCTGGCTCTGGAGGATCCGAATATCGTTTCAGCGTTGTGGGTGGCAGGGGCATGATGGTTTTGTTCTCGCTGCTAAAGCTGTTTCGCGACGAGGAGCCCCTGCTCCCACGAGATTTTGCGGGAGCCATCATCAAGTCGTCATCTTCCTCCTCCTCCTCTTCGTCATCATCCTCTAGGGCAGTCTCGTCTAAGAAGTCGTCGTCGTCGTCCCCCTCCTCCTCCGAGTCGACCGCTTGTACCTGTCGAACCTCCTCGACGAATGAGACATGCTTGTTCTCACCCGGCGTTGGAGGTTCGGTGAAGCCGAAAGATGAACGAGGCCGAGAGAAGCTGGGGACTTCTTCCAGAGCCGGGGTGTTGAGGACGGAGCTTCCGGTGTAGCCGGAAAGGCCGAAGTCTGAGGTATGGCGGCGATAGGCTGGATTACCCAGCAGGGCAGGACTAGATTGCTGCGAGCGGAGAATCTCGCTCGCTCTGGCCAGTAGAGTACGCTGTGACAAGGAACGCTCGAGCATCAGGGCAGATGCAGACTTCTTCTTGAGGATTGGCTTCTTTGAGATGAAAGAAGAGGAATGAGACAGTCTGCTTGGTTGAGGAGTGGTGTTCAACAGTGACCTTCGTCCAGCCATCTGCAGCGGTCCGTACAGCCAGGTTGTATCGCAGTCTTTGAGCCAATTGAGAGACTCGGGTGAAACGGTCTTGAGCCTGTGCTTTGTCTTAACCCATGTCCGCCACGAAGCATTTTCGAGCCGGGTACTGTTATTGATATCTTTCCGCCGGTGAACAATGTAGCTCCACGAGGCCCAGATGTCCTCTTCTCGCCAGTCGTGGGAGAGGTAGTCTACGTGTCGAGTCGGCTCGGGGTTAACAGCGTGGTCGTCTTTGGCCGGGTCGAGCTCTTTTGCGGTATTGAACGGGTCGTGAGGTAAGGTCGGAGCCGGTCGAGAGAGGCTGTCGTCCGAGGGCTCTTTTGGAAGGGTGCAGGGGTCTTGATGTGCCGCCGGTGCAGGTTCGAAATCAGGAAAATTCATGTCATCATCGCCTGTAGCATAGTCGAACTGGCTCCTGCCACCTATCGAAACAACGCTTGCAGGTGTCGACGCATACGAGGGGCCACGAGAGAAACTCGAGTAAGTCAACGAGGGAGACGAAGGGGCGGACGAGGGTGCTGAGGCTGGGTATTGCCGCTCATAGCCAGTGTGCCCATAGGGAGATTTCCGGAGGAGAGAATCGTGATAGGCCAGGCTGGGGTATGAAGATGAGTCAATTGAACAGGAGCTGAAGTAGTCTGCCCCGGGGAGAGCGGCATGGATGGCTGTGGTCATGGTACTTCTAGCATTGGATATGGTACGTCGATGGCTGGGCAGAGAATGGCGGTGATGATGGTGATGATGGCGGTGGTGGTGGTTGGGCAGAGAATGTCGGTGATGGTGGTGATGGTGGTGATGGTGGTGATGGTGGTGATGGCGGTGATGGCGGTGATGGTGGCGGTGTAGGCTGAGTCGTCGACAGACCTGGGCGCCCTAGAGATCTGAGGTCGTGAGGGAGGCTGGCCAGGAATTCCGGCAGCAATCAATGGTCGAGTCAGAAGGCAGGAGATGGCGGATCCAAAGGAAGTCTAGGCAGTAGGGTTGAGAGATAAAAGCTCAAGTGAGTTTTTCGTGCCCAGTTTCTTGCCTTCGGGCCTGTGCCACCACCGTCCAGCGAGCCTCTGCGGCCAACAGGCAGGCAGGTGGGGTAGAAGCGTTGACGAGCACGGGGGGATTGGATCAGTTTGGGGGTCAAAAGACAGGACCAGCTCTGTTCAGAAAAAGTCAGACGCTGGAGAGCCTGAGACGAGAGTTGACGGATGAGTCAGGATGGTGGCGACGGGTGGAACAGGCAAGGGGAGAGGCCCACAGCAGGCTAATGGCAGATGGGATCAAGATGAAAACAGCCCAGGTCCTGCCTAGAACGTTGGCCGACGAGGCGCTTGAAGGGGCCGCGGATCATAGGCCAGCTGCCGGGGCCCACGGCGGAGAACAGCCATCGGGACACTGCCCATTGGTAGGCGCCGGCGGGGGCGCGTGGGACACCCTCGGCCAGAGTGGGGAGTGTCTTTGGTTTGTTAAGCGACTGAACATGACGCCGAGGGCCTTGGGGATTCGCTATCCCGCTGTTGACCTCGCTGTCCCGGCCATGGCGGCCATGGCCGTCAAGGGCATTCCTACTTTCGCCGGCTGTCGCCGCTCCCTACGTCGCCTTGACCAGGGCTCTCCACAGTCTCCGTACCACCGGCACGGAAGTCTGTGAGGAGATAGAGGCCCGGGGCTCCCAGCAAAAATTACAGCAATCCCACACGCAGATCTGGTCACTCCTGCCAGCCCTATTACTCAGAGCGGCCAGCGGTGGAGCGGCCAAGATGTAGTCATACGCAATGTTGGCGGCAATTGACCAGAAAACCCGTTCGAAGACCGATGCAACGCCCCCCCACTTGCATCAGTTGCAGATGTGGGATGTAGGATGTGGACCATGCGCCGTGGCTGATGGCGAGCGCTTCGTCCTCGTTGCCAAGAATAGAATGTCTATTGGCCCTTCTCGAGAGGTTATCTCCTCCCATGTTATCTACACCCATGGTTTGAGCCTGGGCGCCTTCAAGCCCTCGATGTTGCCGCGCGGGGTGAATCTGCCGCACCCTTGGAGGACTCGGTCTTTGCATCTGACCTCCCCAATCGTCATGAACGTACGTACGACAGTTAAGGTTAGGCGAGCAAGCTGAGTTGAATCGGCCTATTTCACAGATAATCAAATGACTTGATGAGTGAGCGAGAGATGAGGGTGGAACCTGTCTGTGGGATGATGGATGATCAATCTAAGAAGACAGTGAGCCAAGGTGCAGATGAAGGGATGAAAGGAGCCCTGGCAGTCTCCCTGCCATGTGTAGCCCCTGACTGCTCATAACAAGAATATATCCTGCTATAAACTTAATGTTGTCACCACCGGAGGCTGGCAGGAGGCCCCCCTCCCCCCCACATTGCTGATTCAAAGCCTTGTTCAGATTGATTATCAATACGAATACCTTCATCCTTCTGTCGGATGGGGGATACCCGGCCTATCCATCGAGTTAGGTGCTGTCATACCTGGCCGGAGCGGGAGCTGCCGCTGTCCCGGGTGTTTGTATTCCTTACATAGTGTGCATTTAAAGCCCAGGTATTAATAAGAATATTGAACCAATGCACATCTGCAAGCCTGTTATTCGGCTTCGCTTATAGGCCCACTTGCGCACGACACCAGGGGCGGCGGATAACGGCGGCAGATCTACCCTTCGTTCAGAACAAGATCCTAACTTAACTAGTTCAACTGCGTCGTTGTGGGACACAGAATCAACAACAATTCGGCCCACTCTCCACTATCGGGGATGGCAAACCCCAATGAATACTGTCCGCTATTGTTAGAATTCCTACCGTGGGTGAATATTTATTGGCGTGGCGTATCCGACAGCCAAGTGACACCCGTTCCAGATGCAAGATTGGAGAGATTTCAGCTTCCTGGTTGGAATAGTGGTGCATCTCCGGGAGGGCACCAAGATACACTGCCTACCAGCCCTACTGGAGTTTACAGCCTACCCCATTGCGAATAAATCCCTCAATACAATCCTTGAAGGGGTTCGTGTAGTTAAATGTTGACACACATTACCTGCAGGTGATCCACCTTTGAGCGCCTCCAGCTGGAGGGGGGGGAAACGATGGACTTTACCGATGGTCTTCTCCAGATCATCGAAACAACGGTTCGTTGAAAAACCTCGAAAGTGATACCCCAGAATGGCGCGTGAAAAAAAAAGGGCCCAATGGCTCTTTTCGATAGAAAATACGGGAAAACCAGCAGGGAATGCTTCCGATGATATGCACGTTGTTTCTTGAGTTGCAGTCCACCCATCATTGATAGCAAGCTGCTTATCCACGTTTGTAGCTTGCCACTTATGCAAGCCATAACGGCAAAGCTGGCCAGCCAACGAAAGGTCGCGAATTGCGAGCATGTGAAGTAATGGCCACAATGCGGAGTGTGCAGATCTCTTTTGGGGCTGGTACAAAGTGTGCCGATACAAGTATTGATAGGGGCCGGGTACGAAAGCCGGACCCATGGGCGATAAGTTGCAGGATCATCTCGTCAGCAAAAGGCAATTTCATCCTGTCCTGGCAAGGTCTTAGTTTCGCAGCACTGATGCTTAGAATGGGCTGTGCTGGCACACCCATTCGACTTTCTTGTCAACACGAGGTGAGGGGCCATGGATGCTTCCTTGAAAAAGCACTAGCGACAGCCGCCCCATGCCTCGTCTAGGTACAATTACTTGGTACCCCGCCACCCGGATTACGTTCACTGCCATGAAAACAATCGACCGAATGCAAGATTGTCCGAGGCGCCCTTCACCTGACCATACTTTTTCTCAACATGCGCACTGTTAGGGAAGGGGGGGTTGCAATAATCAAGACAAATTGGCCAACGGTGAGAGATAATTATGCGAGGAAAAGAAGAAGAAAAAGAGAGATAATGATGCAATGTCGTCAATGACAGTGGCTTGATAAACCAAGATCTTTTGACCTCGCCCGTCCGTCCTGCAGGGCGCTCAATTCATCTGCTGAACCCGAGCAAGCGTCAAGCGCTAATCTTCAGCTTTAGGACAGATGGAGGATAATAGAGCGAGTCCGGTTGATAACCAACTATTGTGGTTTTACCTGCCTCTTGTATAATAATCGCGCACGGGGATTTGTTACTTGCTCATTCTAGATGCCTAAACCTCATCAGCGATCACAATTACCTCACCCCCCCCCTGATGTGATGAGCGATTATAAAAAGACATTCATGCCACCCTCTATTTAATAAAGGTATTAGCGTGGGGGGCGAAGTCTACCCAACAAGACTGTTTTCAGAATGGCATGTATCAAATAGTTCCCAACCGATGCCTGATTGGCATCAACTATGCGCCATCATAATTCCGCGAATCAGCAATTGATTATGCAGTCTCGCCGCACATCAACAGCAGTCAGTCAGATCAAAAGCACACGTGCGACGATAGAAAGACAGCCTCATTGCCAAGACTGTTTTAGGTGAGAGAGGTTTGCACTTCCCAAGTAATTCTGGAAATCAGGAGAGAGCAGCAATACAGGGGGCCAGGTTAGCCAGAGTGAGTTACAGATTCTGTGAGAGAGCATTTGCTGTGGGAGGAGGAGACGACGCATATTATTTTCTATCCCGAGGCATTAGCATGCTCTAACCCTTGTGTGTGCCGGGTAATCGAAATATTTTTGAATCATATGCCACCCATTCATTATTAAGCACCAAAGCCACGTACACGGCAGTGTGTCAGGGCAGTGTGTCATTCAGTCATTCAGTCGTTCATTCACTCAACACCATCCTCAGCATGGCCAAAAAGTTCTCTCTCAGCTTCAAGATCTCGGAAACCTCAGGCTTAAGCGGTTCACCTGCACGGGCTCGGAGTCTGTCCTGTGCTTTTCGCCGCCGCCGGCGCTCTGCCTGAAGGGGGTCGAGGTCGTCATCAGCCTCCTCATCTGAATCGTCCTCGTCATCCTCTTCCTCGTCGATTTTGAGATCCAAAAGATCCGCCTGGGGGAAGGAATGTGTCAGCAACGACTTGAAAGGAGAAAAAGGAAGGGGCAGACAAGCGCATAGAGAGAAGAACGGAGGGAAGAGGGGGGACAAAGTGGTCTTACCTGGTCGAGACCAAAATCGCCGCTCTTGAACGTGTTGGCGCCGGGAAGGTGATCGGGCCCGCTGTCGTCCTGAGCCATCTTCTGTCTCGTCTTGTCACTGTGCCACTTCTTCCTGGCCTCGTGCCAGCGAATCAAGTCGTTGATCTCGGCCCGGGCCACTTCTGCATCGATGAGGCCCTGGTCGAGGCCGCCGTGGAAGATGGCATTCATGTCCAATTTGCCAGCCTTGGGCCCCGTGCGCAAGAAATCGAGGATGCCTTCTATCCAGCTCATCAAGGCGCCAAAGAGGCCGTTGTCGTGAAGGTGGACCTCGTGGATAAACTTGTAGAGATTGTCTTCGTGCCGGGCGCAGAGATCTATGAAAGACTGGACGGTCTGATTGGGGTCCGCACTCACGTCCTGGCGCTGTGCAATTTCGATCGTCTTGATGGCGTCGGTGGCGAAGACTGCAAAATCGGTGATGGAGCCGTAGACGTTTGCACTCTTGTACACCCGTACCAGCGGCTCGTAGAAGATGGTGAACAGATCTCTGAACAAGCGCAGAGTGTTGGCCTCCTCGATCATCTGGGCCATCATTGCCTTATCGCGGAAACGGGTCAAGAGCTTCAGCTGTTGTTTCAGCTGAGAGAACATCTCGGCGCCTTGCCTCAGTTCTGCGTCGGGGCTCTCGACCGCGGCATTCCAGGCGGCAAAAGCGTTGAAGACCCTTTCTATTTGCGGCGAAGTCAGTTCGGGCGACAGGTGCTCGGAGCGAAGAATGCCGACAACAATGTCGACTTGTTCCTCTCCGGCTTCCGCCCGGATCACATTCTTGGTTTCTTCCGAGCAGTCGACAAAGGCTTTGAGTTTGTCGGTCAAGACCGGATCATTGATCTTGGCAGTCAGATCGTCGATGGCTCGTTTTATCTGGCGCATGCCGTCGTGGATGGCTTGAGAGAAGATACGCTGGAGTAAGGAACGGGCCCCGAATGGCTGGGCGAGGAACAGATCGAGGACGCCGGCCATAACGGCAGCGGGGTTTGCAACGCGGATGACATTTTTGAGAATGGTGTAGGGGATCAGGGAGTGGATGCGCTTGAACTGAGCAAAGAGTTCGGGTGAGTTGTCCTCGGCCAGGAAGAGGTGGTACAGGGTTGCGGCGACTTCAATGCGGAGCCATTCTGCGAATTTCTTGTACTTGGGCGACAGCTCTTGGATGGTATTTTTCTGCTTGATTTCAGCAAAGAGGCTAGTGAGGCCGTTGTGTTCAACAATTTCGCGGCGGAACCTCTCCATATAGATGTCGAGCTCGGCGGCGCGTTTGCGGGCAATTTCATAGAACTGGCGCTGCTCCTCCAGGCGGCGCTCGTCCATTTCTCTACGGCGCCCGACGTCGTCCATTTCTTCCTCGTTGAGCTCGATCGCATTGTCGGTCAGAAAGTCTGCCATGGCCTTGGATTCGGCAACCTGCTGATTCTGAAGGACGGTTCGCAGAAAAGCGCGAAGAGAGACACGTTGATCTTCACGATGCAGCCGCACCGGACGTGGACTGGGATCGCGTTCTGAACTCAACGACGGCTGTGGAGACTTGCGGCCGCCAGGAGACGAGCTGGCACTCAATGAACCGTTGGCCTTCAGACGGCTCGACACGCCGGGCTGCAGCAGACTACGGCTACCGTCGGCGGACCGGCTACGATCCATGGTGGAGATGGATGATACCGAAGACACGTCATCGTCACCGCCGTCGCCGCCGCCGCCGCCGAAGACAGACAGGCTGTGGGACATGTTCTTCTTCGGCAGCGGGATCAAGACCTTGCCCGGCATCTCCAAGCGGAGGCGCTTTTGCAGCCTCACGAAGTCGCCGTACCTTCGTCCAATGTAGTACTCGTCCTTGTTTGGCCGCCTGACTCGGATGAGAAATTCGGCGTGCTGGTGATACCTGACTGTTCGCTTGACCGACACCATGCGTACGGCCGCGACGTTGATGTCCCAGCCGTTGATGAAGTGGCCGTCGGGCTGGTTGACGACCAGTCCCTGCTCGTTGGCTCCTCGGTCGACAACCTCCATTTCCTCAAATCGGATCCGCTCCTCGTATCCTGACGCGGTTGGCACGCCCGAGACCATCATCAGCTCGACCAGCTTCTCGCATTTCTTCGACAGCTTCCGCCGCTTGGTCTCCTCAAGTCGGTCTTCGGAGGAGGAGATGTACTTGCCGGCAAAGGACTCGAGAAAGACCTGCAGCTTGTCCTGCCAGAACTCCTTCTCCTTGGCCCGGTCGAGGAAGGGGAAATTGCGGACGTGGTTGACGAAGATGTAGCGCAGGATGGGCAGTTCCGAGTCGACGGGCGACACTTCGCCGTACGGCGACCTGAACGGAGCGCCGAATCGCTGCAGAGCGGTCGGACTGCTGAGCTCGGAGATTTCATCGTGCACCTCTCGGGAGATGAGCTCTCGCTTGAGGTAGTGTTCTTGCTTGCCCGTCAGCAGGGCGCCGTCGGGCAGTGTCGACGGCGCTGACAGCGCTGATCGGGCCGACCTGAACGACTCGGTCGTGGCTGCCCGGGAGACTCTGGCTTCGGGGGAAGGTGCGGTTGCCCCTCCAGACGCGGTCATGGGCCCGGCTGGGGTTACAGAGGCAGGTGCCTCTACCGACGCCATCTAGAGCTGTATAGAGGGATGGGTGGCCGTATTGGGACGCACGACAATTAGGATTAGGCGTTGGGCTGAGTGAGCGATACTGAGCGATACTGGGCCTTAGTGAGTGAGAGGCTCAGGAGAATTTACCGCATGATGGCAATGGGTGGTGAATGAGTGACTCTGCCCCTTCACATTCTATTCTGAGGCTTTTGTTGATGCAGCTATGGTGGTGATCAGAACCTGAACTGCGCCCCAAGGGTTGTCTGGTCACAATTGCGTCACAGCAGCAGCGACGCCTGGGCACGAGGGCTGGGCCCGCCTGGGCAGCCCTATGGCAATACTGGTTAATTGGCTGGTTTAAGGGGCCCAAGCCCAGCTAAATCCACACTGAGAGGATCTGCAACCAGCATTACACGTACGTACGCTCTTGCTTCCTGTCAGTCAAAGATCATTGGCCCCTGCAAAGCCTGAGCTTCCTCAGCCTCGTAGGTGAGTGGGTTGCTGTTGTTGGGGCTGACGCGGCGCACTGTTTTACCTGTAGGTAATGAAATCATGTGTCGCAGCGCAACCAGCCTGGAACGCCAGTAGGCTGGAGAGCCCAAAAAGGTAAGGAATCTTGCCACTCTCAGACCAAGATTCAGGCGTTCCAATATATATGTGTGTCATTCATGACAGCATCGCAGAGCGTCTGAGAGCTCATGTGCTGGAGGGGTCTTTAGAGGCACATGCCGGAGTCTGTAGAGGCACATGCTGGAGTCTTTAGAGGCACATGCCAGAGTCAACCAAGGAAGTGTAGTGTGGTTATAAGACGAGATTGCATACACCCCACAGATTTGCAACATTTCTCTTTGACGAAGCGAGTTGCAGCATCATACTCGTAAAGCACCAGAGCGAGTATATAAGAGAGCGGCTTATCAGCATCACGGGCAGGGTTTGAGGAGCTGGATGTGGGGTCGGACAATTTGTATCATGCCAACACCACCTTCTAAGAAACCAGCTCGACCGATATCGCACTATCTGGTGCCGTCGATAGTGCAGAGTCCTGGTATGAGCTTCACAAGTCGGCGCTGCCAACGTATGGCGCAGACGGGGTCTGCTTCCTGGCCCCTATTCAAATATCAGCACCACCAGTGAAGTCGCCATCAGAACATCAACATGACGCTGCGATATGCACTTTAGCTTACAATCACAGCCGACCACTTAGCAGTGCCAATATGCAGTTCTGTCCACTTCCAGCCCCCTTCCATTGCATCTGGCATTGGAACAGTCTCCGGAAGCGTCGTCGCCGGTCTTGGTGGCCAAGTGGTAACAGTACTGCTGGACGCTCAACCAGGAATTGTCGGCTCCACTGAAAGGCACGTCGTTCCTGCCCATGAATAGGCCCATCCCACCGGCCATACGGATATTCCATCACAACCGGTGGGCGGCAGTAACTCGTAGCCCACCAACTCAGGCCCCTAGGCTCTGTATAATAATCTTCCATGACAAGCAGATCGGGAACCTTGATCCATCCCACATTGTTCTGTACCACACCTTCAATTGGCTCAACGAGGTCTCGGATAGACTCAGGTGATACTGCTTGACCGAGCCTAGTTTTGTGGCATCATTGTGAGGTGGAGCCGGTGCATCGTATAATAGACTGAGTGCAATGACGCAGAATGCACTTGGATGGCATAGTGATAACGAGATGACAGCCCTGGTCCTCTTTCACTGCTTGTGTGGTCTTGCTGTTGCTCAGACTGAGCCGCAGTCATGACACTCTCAGTCCTCAACCACAGTTAAAGTGAACAACTCCAAAATATCTCTCCCATTCAAGGAATCGAAGTCCGTCTCCATCCTAAACCTCAGTCGCTTGAGAAACTCTGCCCAGTCCCTGTCATCGCCATATGGACATTCCGGTATATCACAAACCTCCATGTGCAGTAGCTGTCATCCTGCAGCGGCCTCTCCAGCACATCAGCAACATTGGCGTGCCATGAGCCACGAGATGCGCGGCGTGCGGCGTGAGGGCGAAGCTACCCGACCAGGGCGGTTCGGCAGGTCCTGGAAGGCTTGAATTTCCGCTTCTGTTAGTATTGTTTGCGGGAGTGTCTGTGTCAGATGCTCAGTCTGTCCTGATGCTGGGTAATTGTGTCTGCGGATTTGATCAAGAGGGTCCCAAGGCAGAAGAAGTATCCAGCCCCTCCAGCAGTCGATAGACGTGGGCTATCTATAAGCTACCCGAATAGATTGAGTTGTTGCATACACGTTAAAGTGAGGTCACCAGCGATTCTTCCACGAACAGAATGAATGAATGCTTTTAACCCTGAAAAAACATCCAATGCAAAAGTTCCCAATCAGTTGCAATTGGAAAGCAAGTCAAGTACGGTTTCGAAAAGTGGGGACAAAACTTTCCTGTCCCTCTCATCAGGCTCATTCCTGTCCCTCTCATCAGGCTCATTCTCGATCTCTTGCCGTCATCATCAGTCCGACTCCTCCAGGCTCTGTAGGTCTGATAGTCTCTCTCTGTCTACGTAGCAAATCATCGCTACGAGTCAGGGCAGCACATCTACGCAACACCCCTTTCCGAAAACAACACAACCATCAACCAGAATGCGAGGACGAATGTCACGTAGAATAGAACAGGGGTCGGGCAGATCCCTTTACGTCCGGTTCAGGTTGGCATGTTAGCCGAACTAACAGCAGAGACCTGGGAGACCGAGGAGACCTAGCAGACCACAGGGCCTTGGAAGCTTGGAGGGTATATTAACAGACCCAATAACTAACATGCTTGCATAATGGATGCCACGTTGGCCTTTCAAAGCACTAGTCGCCATTGACTCTGAGCTGTCAGAATCTCGCAAGCTGGATCTGGCTGGCCGTCCTTGGCTGTGACAACTGTTCACAGATGAAATGACTACGGCTCTCACAAGGCTCGCTTGCCTCCACGTGCACACCGTTGCTACAGTGTATACACCAGCTTCTGTCCGCTTACTCTGCCCTCCTTCAGCTCGTCCATGCCTTCAAGTACATTCTCCAGCCCTTGGCGAACCCTCGGCGGGTGTGGCTTGATCTTGCCCTCCTTCAGCAGCTCATCCACCAAGCCAACCCATTTCTTCATCCACTCATAGTTTGCCTTGGTAATTTCTTCCGGAAAAGTCGCCCACCCTTTCTTCACAGGCTCTCCAACGGCAGTATAAGCCAATGTGCGTGTGACCGTGATGTCCTCCCTCGTTGGCACCTTGCTGCCGATCGCGCCCAGCTTCCCACCCGGAGCAATGACCTTGCTGCAGAAGTCTGCTGTCTGTTGCTCACAAATCGTATCCCAGACATACTTGACCTGCCCGCCCACGATCTTCTTCACCTTCTCAACCGCGTCAGGGTCCTTATAATCCACCACCTCATCCGCTCCGAATGACTTGGCCAGGTCAAAATTCCTCGGGCTGCACGTAGTCACAACTTTGTACCCACTGAGCTTTGCAAACTCAATCCCGACAGTCCCCATACCACTGCTGCCTCCATAGATCAAGATCCATTCCGGCTCCTTCACCGGATCGTTGGGCCAGTTCAGTCCTATGGCTTGGTACAATGCTTGCCCGACCGTCGCATAAGCAACTCCGAGGCCTGCTGCATCCTCGAAACTCCAGGAATCAGGTACCCTCACCTGAACCCCTGCCCTCGCCACTATCTGCTCCGCAAAAGCACCGTCTTCAGCCTGTAATTCGTTGCCGCCGTGGGTTATGCCGGCGATGCGGTCGCCGACCTTCCACTCTTTCGATAGATTTGGCCCAACGTCAGCGACTATGCCTGCAAAATCGCAGCCAGAGAGGTGTCCAGCATGGTTAAGGCCGGAGGAGTGCACGTGTTTCCAGTCGGTCGGGTTCAGGGCGACAGCCTTGACATCGACGAGCACGTAGTCCGGTCGTAGTTTTGGCGGTGGTCGGTCTGTCACTAGTTTGACTTTGGGCTCGGCCTGCTCACCTTGCAGCACAATCGCTTTCATCGCTGGCTGATTTGCAAAATAAATTTCAGATCAAGGGACATGGTGAAGGGAACAATTTGGAAGGCCCAAGTCCGGGAGTGGATGCTCGAGTAAAGTTTAATATGAAGTTCTACGGCCGGACCGGGTATGCTAAGCACGTATGCTACTGTACTATGCCCAGGCTATACAATGCTGCAAAGCCAGCTTAGTAATCTAAAAATGGTCTTCGTATCTTTCAGCTAAACCTTGCCTCTGGGACATTTGCTGTTCGAGAAAGTTGGGTGGAAAAGGGTGGGAGCATTAGGATCAGCGGAGCGGCCAAAAGGGGCTAGCTCTCCATGTTACCCTGGTGATGTTTTAGATAGTCCGGTTGGAGATCTTCTTCCTTCCATCCATCCGTCCCGAACGACCAGGGATCAACAATGGCGGCCGAAAGGAGAGAAACGAAAAATACCAAGTAATCAATTGTCATGACATGAACATTTTATTTATCTCATACTATTTAACAGAGTATCGTCTCATACAATTTAACAGAGTATCGTCTCATACAATTTAACAGAGTATCGTCTCATACAATTTAACATAGTATCGTCTCATACTATTTAACAGAGTATTGTCTCATACTATTTAACAGGGCATCGTCTCATACTATTTAACAGAGTATCGTCTCATACAATTTAACATAGTATCGTCTCATACTATTTAACAGGGCATCGTCTCATACTATTTAACAGGGCATCGTCTCATACTATTTAACAGAGCATCATACCTCTGAATCCCCCGTCTCAGCGGTAAGGCCTGTTCCAACCCTGATGGTGCTCCGTCTTGGAAATACATATCCCTCGGAATCGCCTCGGGATGGGGTCTCGTGAATACCGCCAGTCTGCACAACCCGCGGGAGACATTCCTCAGCTTGTAGCGTGCTGCTGTAGGTAGAGGGACGACGCTGAATAATGCTACTACTCCTGCTACTACCGCCGTCACCACCAACACCACCACCATGCGTTGTCAACGGGGCCTGTTTGTTGCTGTTGTTGTTGTTACTGTCGTGATGGAATCTGATGTACTTCAGCCAACGGAGCATCTTCCATTTCGACCCTTGGGAATCGGCAATGATAAAGGCGAGCAGGATGAGTGGCACAGATACGGAGAGTCCGATGCCGAATATGTACTTGGAGACCCATCCAAGATGCATGCCGCTGGCACCGCCGCTGTTTGGCGAGACATTGTGAGGAAATTCGACAATGTTGATGGCAAAGAAGGCGGCGATGAAACTCATAGGGAGGAAGACAATGGTCACAATGGTGAAGATCATGATTGTCTGGCCTTGCCGAGCCGTGTTCTCGGCTTGATCGCGGGTGAAGCGGGCTTCGATGGCGTTGGCGTGCTTTTGCTTGAGATCCAGGAGCTGGGTCAAGCTCTTGCTGACCCCCGTAGCAGCGCGCTGCATACGCTCAATGTCGACCAGGTGTTGTGAAACCAGTCGCACTTGCAATCCAATTCGCTTCTTGGGCATCATCTGGCGGCCGTCTGCCATCGTCTTCAAAACATCATGCTGTTGGTCAAGTACTGAGTGGAGAATGGAGAGTTCGTCTTCGATGTCTTTGCATTCTACAAGAAGCTTCGTTTCGCGAGAGATGTTCAGCAGGCGATTGACAAAGTTCGGGTTGCTTTCCGGGCTGGCTGGAAATGACTCGTCGTCGGATTCATTGAGCCAATCGTCTTCTTCATTCTCAGGGTCGACTCCGCCTTGACTTTTCACACGCGGCAAAGGGGAGGCATTGTCGCGTGCCTTCAGCCATCTGGCCGCGGCACTTGAGTCTGCTTCAAATCGCTCGAGCAGGGCCGTTGATCTGCGTGTCAGAGTGCCGATTGAGAGTTCAAAGATCTCCAAAAACATGAAATCAATGTCCTCATCGCTCGATTTGTGGCGATCGAAGGAGCCAGCACATCGATTTGTAATGGCAGCTGCGAGGTCTCGAGCAGACCGAATGGGTGGATCGGTGGTGGAGCTGATGTCTTCGATAACTCCATCAAATAGATTCAGGGCATCCCGCACTGGCTGACCCCAACGCTCTGGGAAGGCAGTGACGAGGAGATTATCGAAGGTCCACATCCACAATTGATCGACCATGAATATCCTGGGGTCTGCCTTGGACATGCCTTTGGAGTTCAGGTAGTAGCGGTATACCACTTGATCTTTGTCTCGTTTGTCAGTGTTGATATTGTGGTGTCTGAACTGATCGAGAGTCCGTCGTAGATGGAGGTCTGTGGCGTGGCGCAAATAGCCTCGGATCAGGCATTCGTCCTTGTCAAGTTTCTTGTGTGGATGAACACGTCCACCCTGCCTTACATTCAACACCACGTCACGCATCTGTTGACGATTTGAGTCTGTTTCCCAATGCAGGTATGGCATGAAGAGCACGCCAATGTTCTTGTCGGGCCTGGCTGCCTGTTGTACCCCCGGGCCTGGCCTGGAGGGCGTAGAGGGCGCCGGTGGAGTGATGATGGCCTGTTGAGGACTCGGAGTGTCATATGCAAGCAGTGGCTCATGAACATTCGCCTTTCTGTTTGCATGCAGAGTCTCTTCTGCGGTGGTGGACGAAGTGGACGAGCGACTATTAGCCATTGACGACTTTGTGAAGCCGAACCTGGACGAGCGCAGGGGCCTCGCGGATTCATCGCCTGCGCCATGAGAATGACACAGTGGTCGCATGAATCTGGAGTGAACTTTCGTGCCTCTATATTGCTGCCGGCCAAATATTCGTAGCATGGCCGAGAATGCTGAACTGTCGATAGGACCTTCCTCAACAATCATCTTGGTGATGAGTATTTCTGCCCAAGCAAGATTATTAGCGGGTAGATGAATCCACCTGAATCCAGGCGCGCCCTTTTTAATGTCGGCGAGTCTTGTAGTAATGGCAAATTTGTCAGCTCGGTTCGGGTCAGGATCTGGGTCATACAAGACTTCTCGCACCGGTCGTCGACGAACTTCTGACCGGAATCTGTCGCCTTGGGCAGGAAAGAAGTCGACAATAGAGGCGCTGAAGGACTCGCAGGCCGCCTTGGCGTAGGGACACGAAGGGGGTTCGAAAACGTGATGGCGCAAAAGCTTGATGATGGCCGTCCGATCTTTGCGGTCTCTGCACTCTTTGCACTCTTTACAGTCTTTGCAGTCTTGGCAGTCTTTGCGGCCCTCGCGGTCTTTGCGGAGGGCTCGCGATAGCGGTGTGGTGTCAAAATTGTCTTTCGGGTTCTTCCAAGAGCCGTCGTGTTCGAGGATAGCGGCAACGACGGCAACATGGCCGAGTTCAGCGGCCCAATGAAGAGCTGTCATTCCGCTGGATGTCATTGCGTTAACTTCAGCAGGAACGGCAGCGTGGAGAAGAGCTTGGACGACTTGAACATGGCCTGCCTTGGCAGAGATCAGTAGAGGTGTCCATCCGCCTTCGCTTCGACAATTGATTTCGGCTTGGTGGTGTAGGAGGATTGTAATGATGGCAGCCTGGTTGTGCTGAGCTGCCAAATGCAAAGCGGTCTTGTCGCGAGCCGACGTCCGATTGACGTATTTGTTTAGTTCTTCCCCAGGAACATGGGTCAGAAGTGCTTGCACGAGGTCAGCGTGGCCCGTGGCTGCCGCCCAATGCAACGGCGTACGCTTGCGGCCGGCGTCCGCTTTGTGCATGTCAGAGCCGGCGTGTGGGAGTTTTGCGATTGTGCCTTGATTCCATCTCGGCGTCCTCAGAGGGTCACTTGCAAGCGCGAGAAGCGCGTGATGGCCGTCATCATCATCCACGGCATTGACATTTACATGATGACTAAGGAGCACGTCGAGGACATCATTTTGACCGCGTAATGCTGCCGCGCGCAAGGCATTGACGCTTTCGCCGTTGCTTTTTCTGAGGTCTATGCCGGCCTCAAGAAGCATTGTGACAGTTTTGACTTTGTCCTCGGGAGACTTGCTGTCGCTCAGAATGGCATTAAGCAGGGCCGAGCGGTTTTGCAAGTCACGACCATGAACATTCACTCGGTGCTGGAGCAGCGCCTCCATAATCTGCGGGTCGTTATTCTCGGCCGCATAGTGCAATGCTGATCTTCCCACAGCATCAACTGCCTCACAGTCGGCTCCGTAAACAAGCAGGATTTTCAGAGCGTCGATATGGCCGCGCGAAGCAGCATGCATGACAGGCGTCATCTTCTGCTCATCGGCTGTGTTGATGTCTGCATGCCTGTCGAGCAGCGCCACCAGAGCTTGGGCATTTCCATTTGAGGCGGCATGAATGGCGGCATTTCTGCCGGAACGATCGACGACAGAGACATCGGCTCCGCGGTCGAGCAGCATTTGCAAGACATCAACTGTGTCACTTGAAGCCGCCCACAGGAGCGCAGTCCTGCGTTCCTTATCCCTGGCCTCGATATCTGCACGTCTGTCAAGAAGGAGCCGGGCGGTGTCCTTCTTGCCATTGAGGGCAGCACAGATCAGCGGCGTTTTGCCACTGCTGTCGACAGATCCAATATCGGCATGCCAGCGCAGGAGCATATCAACCAGGCCCGAGTTCCCCTGGCGCGCTGCACTCACCAAAGGCGGTTGGGTTTTCTGGGTCGACCCATTCACATCAGCGTTGCGGCAGAGCAGCGCCTCCACGAGCCGCTCGTTGCCGACTTCAATGCACTCATGCAGAAGAACACGCAGACGGTTGGCTATGGTCTGTTGTTGCCGCTGGACAGGACTCAAGTATTCATCGAGTATGCTTGGATTAGTGGCCGAGCTGAGTCGCTGACGTAGTTCTCCTCTGGGCGGGAGCCGTGAGGCGACACCTACAGCTGGCGCCATCACGGGTAATCAGTGCGCGCGGCGTGTGTCAAACATTTCACTTGATACAAGCAGAAAGCATCATCTACCATCGTGGGCGCACTGGTGAAGTAAGGGCTTGTGTGGCGATCTGACGTATGGACCGAGTGCTGCGAGGCACTGCCCCACGACATACGAGATATATCAATCGAAAATCCATCAGCGGGAATTAGGCTGAGAATGTGGTGGCGCCCTGGGTCGATAGTCTCGACTTCATGCAGAGCAAGCAACACCCGTGCAGCGCACACAGCCCAGCCCAGCCATCGAAGGGGATCGAAGAATCTCGAGATGGGGGGCCCCATCCTTGACTCAATTCGGTCTAGCGGCCCGTGTCGATGTCTGGATCAAACAGGGTGGGTCTCTGTGCGACAAGGGTTCGCGGCTGTTGCCGTAGTGCGCCGCACAGGCGATTTCTTGATCGATTGCTTGATCGATTTCTTCATCAGCACTTCTTCATCAGCACTTCTTCATCAGCACTTCTTCATCAGCATTTCTCCATCAGCATTTCTTCATCAGCATTTCTTCATCGGCCTCTTGATCGATTTCTTGATCGATTTCTTCATCAGCCTCTTCATCGGCCGCATTCACCGCCACAATGGTCCGCAAGCTCAAGCACCACGAGGCCAAACTGCTACGCAAAGTCGACTTTCTGCAGTACAAATCGGTCGATCCAAGCCACCGCGAAGCCTCAGTCCGCCGTCGCTACCACCTCCAGCCGTTGGACTATCAGAAGTACAATTCACTGTGTGGTTCTCTCCGCAAACTCGCGCACCTCCTTTCCAGCCTCAGCCCAGACGATCCATACCGCATCCAACAAGAATCTGTTCTGCTTGAAAAACTCTGGGCCATTGGCATTCTGAAACAGTCGCGAGAACAAGGCGCGGGCCTGTCGTCAGTGGAGAATGAAGTCACCGTCAGCGCCTTCTGCCGCAGAAGACTGGGCGTGCTGATGGTGCGGATGGGAATGGTGGAGAATATCGCTACAGCCCACAAGTTCATCGAGCAAGGCCATGTGAGGGTGGGCACTGAGGTGGCGGATGATCCGGCTTTTTTGGTGCCACGGGGACAAGAGGATTTTGTGACGTGGGTCGAGGGCAGCAAAATTCAGAGACATGTGGCGAGGTATAGAGAGCGGCTCGATGATTTTGACATGCTATGAAGCAGCCAGAGCTTGACAGCAGTCAGCACAACACAACAATGATGCATGAGGTATAGAGAGCAGGTCAATGATTTTGACATCCTATAATGCAGCTATGGCTGGACGGCAGTCGGCAGAACACAACAACAATGCAATGCCCTGGAGAGGACATAAGCGGACACACGCTGATGTGGGACGCTGATGTGGGCTACTGCGCTGCAATGAGGGAGGCTGATCCAATTGGTGGAAATGGATGGATGCCACTCACCGGCCTATTGGGCATCTGAAAGGCTTCTAACCCCGCGTTTTTGGTGCCACAGGGACAAGAGGATTTTGTGACATTGGGCAAGGGCAGCAAAATTCAGAGACATGTGGCGAGGTATAGAGAGTGGCTTGATGATTTGGACATGCTATGAAGCAGCCACAGCTTGACAGCAGTCAGCACAACACAACAACGATGCATGGGGTATAGAGAGCAGCTTAAATGGGTTTGACATACTATAAAGCAGCCACAGCTTGACAGCAGTCAGCAGAACACAACAATGATGGATGCACAGGGTATAGAGAGTGGCTTGATTATTCCGGCATGCTATGAAGCAGCCACAGCTTGAGGGCAGTCAGCAGAACACAGCAATGATGCATGAGGTATAGAGAGCGGCTTAAATGGGATTGACATGGTATCAAGCAGCTACAGCTTGACGGCAGTCAGCAGAACACAACAACGATGCACGAGGTATAGAGAGCGGCTTAAATGGGTTTGACATGGTATCAAGCAGCTACAGCTTGACGGCAGTCAGCAGAACACAACAACGATGCACGGGGTATAGAGAGCAGCTTGATGATTGCGACATGCTATCAAGCAGCCACACACAGCTTGACGGCAGTCGGCAGAACACAACCTCGAGAGGACATACGCGGACATACGCGGACATAAGCGGACATGAGCGGACACCCTATTGCAAGGAGGCAGGTTGATCCAATTGGTGGAAATGGACGGATGCCACTCGTCGGCCATATTGGGCATCCGAAAAGCGTCCTTCCCACACCATCGCTACAGCTGAATGCGACGACGGGTTTGGGATGATCCAAAGTATCCTCATCCAGCAACAGTCCTTCCCTCAAGTCTGCTGACGAGCCGTTTCATGCTCATCCACTCCTCCGTGCCGACCTCGCCCTTGCCGCCCTGCAGTCCCCTTCCGGTTTCAAAGATGCTTACGACGCCATCAAGGCCACCAACAGCAATGTTTGCGCCCCGATGCTCCTCCCAAGCCAGCTTGTTCAGGCCACGGAACGGCATGACTCCGTTCTTGCCTCTTGTTGGCGCGGCCTTGGCAATCGGTACCTCGATGTCATACAGGAGGTCGAAAATCTCTAGCTCACCGGCGCCGGTAACACAGGCGAATGTGGATGGTTTGTTTGGGGCCCATTTGGCATCATACACGACGTCGTCACGCCCAATGTCGAGGATTGGATGCACGATCGACGGTTGATGGCCGCTGCCCGTGGCCACATTGGTCGAGGCAGCCCGCACAGCTGCCGCTGCACTGGATGACGCGGCCGGCTTGATGCGCCACAGCTTCAGAGACCAGTCCGAGCTTGAGGAGAGCAAGACATCGCCAAGGTCAACGGGGCCACGAGCAGGATGGAAATGCGTTGACATGACAGGCGCAGTGTGTGCGCGGTAGGCAAGCCGGGTGTCCACGCCCGCCTTGGCTCCTGCCCGGTCGTAGCGGTGGCAGGGGTAGATGGAGCCCTCTTCGGTGCCAACAAGGAAGAAGGTGGGATCTGAGGCCGGAAATGCCATGGCTGTGGGAGCCAGATCATCCGACTTTGCTGGTGGAGGCGTATGTAAGACGAGGTGCTCTTGCGCCTGAGTGAGCATATCGAAGGACCAAGAACATATGGTGCCGTCCATGGACGCCGTCAGGATGTTGTGTGCGTTGGGCGTGCCAATGATACTGATGTTGTACACCGGGTGCGTGTGGCCGAGGTGTGAGCCAGATTGGGGCGTGCGTTGGACGGGAAACGGACTGGATGATCGGGTGTCCCACAGGCAAATCTGGCCCGAGTAGCAGCCACCGACCACGAGGTTTGGATGAAAGGGAGAGAATTGCGCCGACAGCACGTCTGATCCTGACGAGAAGACGTACTCTGGTCTTGACGGTGCATGCACGTTCCAGAGCAAGACCTGCCCTGGCGATTCATTCGGTGCGCTCGGATTCTTGGTGTAGGAGGTCAGCAGCAACTCGTTGAAGTGCGGCGAGAATTGAATATCCGAAACCATGCGCCGCCGACTGTGCTTGTCGGAGAAGAGTTGTAACGACTCTCGCAGGGAATGTGCCTTCTTGCTCACACCGCTGTACGGGCTGTCGTCTTCATCCTCGTCGACGGCAGTGGCGCGGGTGTAGTCCGTTAGCAAATCATATTCTTCGTCCAAGGCCCGCTCTATCACCTTGGACGACCGTTCCACGAAAGCCTGGAATTCTGCTGACCCGGCCAGAGCAGCCAGCTCATTGTCTGCCAGAGTCCTCAGCGGAAAACGCGGGGCCGAGGGGGCCGAGGGGGCCGGGGGTGCCGACCTGGACACCTCTCCCTTGTCGTGGCTGGCCTTGAGCTCCTCCTCTATCTCATTGCGCAGCCTGGCCCGGATCTCCTCTTCGTCCTCGACATCTCGCCTGCTGGATCTCCGTCGGGTCTTGAATCTGACATTCTCTTCGCTTCCCCCAGCAAATGGCCTCTCATCGTCGTCTGGCACTGGGTCGGTCTGGACCCCTTTGCTGTATGTGATATACTCCCTCTTTGGGGCCTGTACAGCCTGTGTGGTCTCAGCCTCGGCTGCGGTCGTCGTGCCCGCAGACACAGTCTGTGTCGACACCGACAGCATTTGCGGCGCCAAGGCCGAGACTTCTGATAGTGCATCTTGGCCCGTGACTGGAGGAGTGCTGGAGATAGAGACCGGTCTGCTCTGTCGCCTGCTCGAGGGCGCTGGCGACTCTCTCCGGCGGTCTATCAGTCTCGAGACAATGTCGTCGATCTCTAGTTTCCGTTCTTCTGCACTGCGGCCTGGAGACGCAGACTTCCCACCAATGCTCTGGCGCTTCGAAGTCAGCTGCTCCTGCTGTAGTTCTCGCTGCCGCTTGAGCTCTGCCAGACGAGCCTTCTTGGCCAGGAGTTCATCTTTTCGTGACGACATCTTGCCATTGGAATCCGATTCCGGCTTCTGTCGTCGTTGTCGCCGTCGTCGTCGTCGTCCGATCCCGGCTTCTGTTGTCGTCGGCCGATTCCGCACTCTGTCGCCGTCGTCGCCGTCGTCGCCGCCGTCACACGATTCATGTGCTTGATGCCCAGACACGGCGCGTCAGCCCCACTTTTATTCTTAGTCACGTGGCCAGCCGGGGCCGAAGCGGCTCCTGCCGCAGGAGCACTTTTTGGAAGCTGCAGAGCTCCGGCCACGACGCTGCTAGAGAGTCGTGCACCGCTTTGCATTCTCGCTTACTGCTCACTGCTCGCTGCTCGCTGCTCGCCGGCATTTTCATCACAGCTCTGGCTTGCAGACCTCCCAGGCAGAAGAGCTGATTATGGCGACCACCGGGACAGGAGTCAATGTGAGTTCCGATGCCGCTTGTGTCTCTTACGATGCTGATGAAAACCAGGTCCTGCGATACTCGGCCTTGATATTTGGCGTCTTCTACGGTTTCCAGCATCAACGGTCAATAACGGCCGGCATCAAAGCTTCGGAAGAGCACGCGCAGTACGAGCGGAAGCAATCGCTGATAGACCAGGCGAAGCAAGAATGGGCAAAGAAGACGCTACCACCGCCATCCAAGCCCGCAACTGGTGACGGTAAGCGCATCCGGTGTCTTCGCCTCCTTCTTTCTTTTCGTTCTGTTTGCTCTTTCAGTTTGCTTGCTCTGCTTGCTTGCTCTGCTTGCTTGCTCTGTTTGCTCTTTCTGTGTGCTCTTTCTGTGTGCTCTTTCTGTGTGCTCTTTCTGTTTGCTCTTTCTGTGTGCTCTTTCTGTGTGCTCTTTCTGTGTGCTCTTTCTGTGTGCTCTTTCTGTGTGCTCTTTCTGTGTGCTCTTTCTATATGCTCTTTCTGTTTGCTCTTTCTGTGTGCTCTTTCTGTTTGCTCTTTCTGTTTGCTCTTTCTGTGTGCTCTTTCTGTTTGCTCTTTCTGTTTGCTCTTTCTGTTTGCTTGCTCTGTTTGCTCTTTCTGTTTGCTTGCTCTGTTTGCTCTTTCTGTTTGCTTGCTCTGTTTGCTTGCTCTGTTTGTTCGCTCTGTTTGCTCTTTCTATTCGCTCTTTCTTTTCCTTCCTTCTTGCCCTCTCTCCCCCCTCTGTCCCTCGTGCGTTTGGCTGACATCTGACTGCAGTCGTATCAGATCCGAATGACAAAAACTTCGATCTAGAGGCCTATTTGACCAAGGTTGCAGCCGAGAGCTGAGCAGGAGTCGTTCGGATGAGGATGTGAGGACATCGGACAGGAAAATCAATAGAAGGGGCGTTTGGATCACCGATCCCTTGCGTGATGCGTGGGGACCAACGGCTAGCGAGGTTGGGCTGTATGAAAATATATTTGCCAGACCAAAACGCGCTGTACATACACCTGTTGCCAGAACCCTATCTATGTATTAAGCGCCCAGCCCAATCGCTGTTCACACGAAATTGGGCGTGATAACCAGGAAGTTTACCACACTATTTTGGTACCTGTGAGTTTCTCCATGTCCCCACGGCCGCTTCGATCCAAGGCTACCGCAGTGTTGTCACAAGAATGTTCTGTTGTTTCTTCCACACATAAACTCCAGTTCTATGAAACTGCCTTGCAGCCAGCCCAAGCGGCGACCATTCAACCGAGGCCGTGTCAGCGACAAGAATCGCAGTGGCTTTTGATCGCCACGCTGGCTGCTTCTCTGCCCTGTGAAACGCAGTTCGCACTGGGTATGCTCTCGGCGTAACGTGAGCAATCTGGCTGGATTCTTATCTGACTGGGAAAACAAGTCGTCCGGCTTCTCAACGCTGACCTTTGCTCTCCTAATTGTGTGACGCGACTGGCTTGTCCAAGTCGTCATACCTCCGCGATCGACGCGAAAAAATGGGCTCCTCCTGCCTAAGCTTCGCTGATCTTCCAAAGTGTTTGTCCAGAGCTTACAATCTCGCGAGACAGCAGAAAAATCGTATCATGGGATGAAAAGAATGGGAAAGACATGTCAATTCAATTCAATGAGCATTCGCCTTAGCTTCTATCAGCTATACATAGGACAGACCACGGCACTTCACTCATCGAAATAACTCCCCATCGTATTGAACCTCTGCCATAGAGTTACAAAAACGGTACACACCTGTGAAGCTTTCTCATCTACACTGCATGTGCGAAATCAAATTCCACCGTGGCCCGGCCTCCCAAGACATTCTGCCGAGTTTGCGTCTGATGCTCCTGATAATTCTGTCCTGCTACTGATATTTTGTTTCCGCTCGTAGACCTATCGCGCAATCTAGAGTATTCCAGTTTGGAAGAAGAGTTATGGCAATACATATGCTGACGGTAGGCACCCCAGTCGGTCAATGGCGTGATTGTTGTTTGGAGTCTTTCGTGCCGTTGTAATTCAACCAGCTAGATCTACAGGCCACAGGTTACAGGCCACACGTAACGCGTCACACGTCACACGTCACAGGACCCGTTTGGCCAAGCGAAAGCGCTTTCTCATCTCCACCATGTCAAAGCAGCTGTCTCCAGTGGAGTATTTCTTGGCCGGGTCTCTGTCTCTACGACACAGAGCGTATTCCAATGCGCTTCCAAGTCTTGGTGCAAGAAAGAATCAGTCTTCGGCGCTTTATTGGAAGACCACCATACGCACAAGCCTTGCTATTCATACTTTATTCAGGCTACTGCCCTTGGTAACTGTATGCCGAGCAGTTGAAGGGTGCTCATGCGGTGTACAGTTGAAGGGTGCTCATGCGGTGTAGAAGCCCTGACCACTGCTGAAACCCCAGTCCAGAGCAAATTAGTTGTGACTTGCCAAATGACCCGCCCATTCCGCGCCTAGACCCGATTAGGACCGGCCCAGCTTTACGAGCCCTAATCGAGATGCTATATTTACCTGTTGCTTAAGGCTGGCCCAACCGGCACGGCGATTGATTGATACAAAGCACAAACTGTTTATGCACAACCCAGTTCTAATTGGTTAATTGTTGGGTGGTCGCGTTCCTCCAAACGGGCGCGAATATCGGCTTTGGTCTTTGTGCTTGGCCGGGGAAGGCGCAGATATTGTAAATGCAGCAAGTAATTAAACTAAATAGTTCATGTGAGCATAAAAGACTTGGGCGAGTTGTTTGTGCATGGGACATTCCGTGCATGAAAAGTTCTGTTTTGAATAACAAAAAGCTGCCGAGATTAGTTAATTCGGCGGATGGCCGGACGTCATTTGAAAAGTTGTCGCCCGCCGTAATCCTTACTGTAAAGGTGATCAGGCTTCTCGACACCGCGCGAAAAGATGCTGGAAGCTGCTTGGAGTTGAATCTCGGATCTTCGTCGTGAGCGTGTCTGAACCGCCCGTCCGGCAGTCATACTCCAACCCTGAGTCAGGTGGTATGACACTCTCTGCCCACCTCCTCCTGGCCTCACTTGGTTCCATTCTCACGTTGTTCTGATACTGCAGAATTGCTACATACCACAAGTCAAACCTGTACGAGTTGTAAAATTCTTGTCGCATTCTCGGGCGCTGGGTATTATTCAATGTGCCTCAGATCCTGGCCTCAGATCCTGACCCCAGCTTTCCCCGCAAGGCCATTAAGAGAGCCTTCCTTTAGTCCTTGTTAAAGTTTGCACCTAGCATGAGCTTATTTCTCGTCGCGCGCAGGTGCCGCTTCGAGTCAGCACTTTTATTGGCCAATGCAGCGGACAGTCCATTCAGAGTATTGCCCCTTCAAGGCAGAGATCAGTCACGCTAGCACTGAGCCTTGACTGCCCCATGTTCATGCTTGCCCAGCGGGACCAATGGGCCAAGCAGCACTATACCATTTGTGACAGTCGACTTGATCTCCACAAAAGGTCGGCGCGTTCAACAACATCCTGATACCGGATGAGCGGGAAAGGGGATTTTCCCCTCGGGAGGAGTTTGACCTGATCTCCTCCTATATATAAATATGTCATGGGCCTCCTGCATTCCCCCTGCCTGGTGCTGATCCTGCCAAGCTTCTGTCTGATTCATTGCGCTTCCTTCACACACATATATAGTAGTGTCATCCAAATCACTCGAGTTCGCCAACTCCCGTTCCTACTTATTCCGGCGCCTGCATCACAATGGCGACCAACAACCACTACCCAGATGTCGAGAAGGATCATGCCAACAGCGGCGCGGTAAATGGCCCACAGAGATATGACCTCCATCACGACACCCACGATGAGGAGACCAGCCTGAACAGAATCCGGACAGCCGGCAGTCTGACCATCTCCCCGGAGCTCTTCGAGAAGATCTACCTTTCTCCAAAGAATCAGGTTTCGAACAATCTCCGATCGACGCTTGGTAACCCGACTCCGTTGTACGCGCTTCAAAGCCATGATTGATCTTCCCCTTCTTACCATGTGTCCAGGGCACTCGTCGGCTTCTTGCTGTCTCTCTCGCCTCTTTCCAATGCCTTGATGGCATGGCGAGGTTCCGGAGGGTTTGGCGCTGCCGAAGTGTGAGTAGGGCCTCTCGAGACGGTAGGAAGGCATATTGACTTGTTGCAGTGGCGCCTACTACTTCTTCGGCGGTCTCCTCATGATCATTAGTTCCATACTCGAATTTATCCTCGGCAACACCTTTCCCTTTGTCGTATTTGGCTCCTTCGGATCCTTCTGGCTCGCCTGGGGTGCCACACTTACCCCCTACTTCAATGCCTCCATTGCCTACCAACCCGATAAGCCGGCGACGGCCCTGCTGAACCCAACATTCCTCTCGACTTATGGCTTCTTTTTTGTATACATGGGCGTCCTATGTTTCATCTACCTCATCATTTCCCTCCGTACCAACATCGTCTTCGTCCTCATTTTCGCCAATCTCGTCCCAGCTTTCGCCTGCCTCGCTGGCTATGTCTGGTGTGGGGCTTTGGGACAGTTTCATCAAGTTCTCTTGACGGCTGCCGGTGCACTCACTTTCATCGTCAGTCTCCTAGGCTGGTACTTGTTCTTCGTTCAGCTTCTTGCCTCTGTCGACTTTCCCCTGAACCTCCCTGTCGGAGACCTCAGCCGAGTCATCAAGGGCGCCAGTGAGCGGGCAAAGAGTGCATGAAAATCCATATACCCAAGATTGGAGTCCAGTCTGAATATTGGTGACAAGGCCACGCGTTGGCGATATACCAGAAGCTGCAGGCGGTTGGACACATAGCCACTGGGTGGTCGGGGTGGGCAGAGCAGATAACTTGACGTGGTTGCCGTGTTGCCGCCGAGCCCAGGAACTGCCGGTCCTCGTCCGACGGGAGTGGTGGTGAACAGGACAGGTGGTTTACTACGAGACTGTCTGTCATAGGTGTGAATATTCGGTAAGATCAAAATATTGGTACGAACATTGTAATCATCATTCAACCCTGTTTATGGGCTCATCTCTCTTTTCGCTTCTGCTGCTCGATTCACTCTCCGCGGCTGGCGTCATGTCACGGAGGAAGGAGCGACGTCGCAGCTGGGCTTAAGAGGCAGCCTCCTTTATCTCCTCGTCCGTAGCTACTAGCTTTAATCAATCAATCAATCCATCACTTCATTCATCACATTTCTCTCAGTTGCTCGTTCTTCTGGCTGTCGGCCATCAGACGCCATGAGTGAGCAACGAGGCAGAATGCCGATGGCTGCGAGTTGCAGGGTCGTGTGAAGTCGAGATTTACTATTCTGCTCTCGAGCATTAACAGTTGACGACAGATCAGCTCCCCACGTCCACGTTTAATTCTCCATCTTCACAGTGCAGTTCTCTAGCGTGGTAAGGCACGATAGAGCAGCAATGAGCTGAAAGTGAGCCAAATGTGAGATGATATGATGATGTGAGATAAACAGGCTGTCGCCCAAGGCTAATATGATCGCGCCTGCCACCAGATCGATGTTGAAATCTTGGCGCCAAGACTTGCACACTGCCAAGACCCACCATCGCAGACTTCCCTTTTAGCACCCACACTGCGACATACCACCACGACTTCTGTTACCACCAGTTCCTCCCCCTTGAGGCACAGCCGTCAGAATGGGTGCTCTCAAATACGTCGAAGAGGTTGGTCCCTTCCTCTCACCTAATACTGCAGGCCCCTTGGCTTCTTGCCGAATCGGTGCTAACGAGTTGCACAGCTTCACAAGAAGAAGCAATCTGATGTCCTTCGATTCCTCCTCCGTGTGAGATGCTGGGAGGTGAGCTTTACTGTGGCATCATCTTGAGGATGTTGTCTTGCTATACACTCGTTGAACATTGGCTGAGAGTGCATAATATAGCTCCGACAACTCAATGTCATTCACCGCGCATCTCGCCCTTCCCGACCAGACAAGGCTAGAAGACTGGGCTACAAGGCCAAGCAAGGCTATGTCATCTACAGAGTGCGTGTCCGACGCGGTGGCAGGAAGAGGCCGGTGGCCAAGGGTGCTACATACGGTATGGACAGCCGATTGCAGGGGAGGAAGAATTGCAACTGACGAGCACAGGCAAACCCACCAACCAGGGTGTGAACCAACTCAAGTACCAACGATCCCTCCGTTCCACCGCCGAGGAGCGTGTCGGTCGCCGTTGTGCCAATCTGCGAGTCCTTAACTCGTACTGGATCAACCAGGACTCTACATACAAGTACTTCGAGGTCATTCTTGTCGATCCTCAACACAAGGCCATCCGTCGTGATCCTAGAATCAACTGGATCGTCAACCCAGTTCACAAGGTAAGAATTATTAATTCAAGATGTGGTTCCCGGCAAATACTGACAGTGTTTAGCACCGAGAATCGCGCGGTCTCACCGCAACGGGCAAGAAATCCCGCGGCTTGGGCAAGGGTCACGGCTACAACAAGACCACTGCTGGCAGAAGAAAGACCTGGAAGAGGCACAATACTCTGTCGCTCTGGAGATATCGTCATTAAGCCGCTGGGTGAGAGGAGCGGTAGAATCCTTGGTCAGGTTCTTGATGCCATCAGCGATATAGCGAGCCGAAGATGGCCAGCATTTCTGTGGTAGCTTCTGGCAGTAGCAGTGAGTGCGTATTACGCCGGAGAATGAACTGCCACCATGCTTCTCAGCAACTCTCTGAACATGCAGAGTCAGACCTAGCATTTCCTGATACCATGATGGATGAGATTCTTCTATAGCAACAAGGATTCCCATTCAGCTGCTCAATAGTACTCGTAGGGCGTGTTAATCCTCAGTAGAAAATTTCGTGTCTCCAGGGTCTCGTGACCATCGAGTCCAAAAAAAAAATTTAAACATTGAAAAATCAACGAGACGGTGCCTAGCTGGTCAGCTGTAGCAACTGCACTCATCAAGGCAAGGAGGGACCAGTTCCATGGGGATGTCAGCGACGACCACAGTCACCACCGCGCACACGACCTTGGCAGCCGAGGCCAGCACTGCCCCTTCGGCGCAAGCCTCGCAGCGCCAAGGTGAGCAAGACGACATCGATGTCTACGACGAGATCGAAATCGAGGACATGACTTACGACCCTGCTCTGCAGATCTACCACTACCCATGCCCTTGTGGTGACCGATTTGAAATCAACATTGACTCGCTGCGGGACGGTGAGGAGATTGCAGTGTGCCCGAGTTGCAGCCTGATGATCCGCGTGATTTTTGACAAGGACGATCTCCCAGAGAAGGAGGCGTAGACGTAAGGGGAAAGAGGAAGACTTGATTCCTCTCCTTCGCGCTCTCTCTGAGTGTTTGTGTGTATGTGTGCATAACTCGTCAAACCGACAAAAATATCTAGACGATGACCTTCACAATCAGAGAGGTCCAAGGCGACCTCATCGACATGGCCTCGCCATCTCCCTCGCTCATTCTTGCACACGCCTGCAATTGCAAGGGCCAAGCAGGCGCAGGTGTAGCCAAGGCCTTGAAAGCTTCCTTTCCCGCCGCTATACAGGAGTACTCGGACTTCTGCAAAGGCAGGAACGCTGAAGATATTGTCGGATCGGCTATTGTCACGACGATTGAACTGCCGGCTACGACTGCCGATGGTGGTGGTGGTGGAGGAGGGGGGGTAGGAGCCTGCCGCTTGGCGAATCTACTCACAAGCAAGGACTATGGTCGGCGGAAAGACAAAGCGGAGGCGATTCTACGACAGACAGAGGCAGCATTGAAAGACCTACGCGCCTGGATCGAGCAGCAGGGCTTTGAAGGGAAAGTGCAGGTTTTTTCCAACAAGATGAATGCTGGATTCTTCGCTGTCGAGTGGGATGCTACTTTGGACGTCGTCATGAAAGTTTTTGCTGACACGGATGTGGAGTGGACGGTGGTGGTGGTTGATGACCAGCCTAATTCAATCCCTGTTGCAGGTCCAAAGGAGTGCAAGTTGGGGCGACCTCGACATCCGTATGCCAAGGCCGAGAAGTGAGAGAGAGAGAGAGAGAGAGACAGAGAGAGAGAGAGACAGAGAGAGAGAGAGACAGAGAGAGAGAGAGACAGAGAGAGAGAGAGAGAGAGAGAGACAGAGAGAGAGAGAGAGAGAGAGAGAGAGAGAGAGAGAGAGAGAGAGAGAGA
>QRBJ01000035.1:0-249570 GCA_003709865.1 Chaetothyriales sp. CBS 132003 | reverse complement strand
TTCTCCAGAGATTAGTTTGTATTCCGAATGATATACATTGTCCTACTTTGTAGTGCCTATCTATACAACCTGTTACACTAGGCCTCACTTGCCACATGCTTCTTAGCACTCAATGACTACGTCAAGGAATCTAGATACTAGCACTAGTCCAAGGCTCCCACATTACTTAGTAACAGGTGTGCAAGTTCTGTGACATTGTCCAGGTCATGAACATCATGATACATGTGCACCAGCACAGTCAAGTTGCACATGTTGATGTCGTGGAATAAACCCACATTAGGCATAGCTCAGGGCTGAAATGCTACCAAGTTAGGAAAGATCAGCAAGGTTTTCATTGGCTGCCTGCGAATAGAGATTCTCTTCTAAGGAACAATGCTGTGTTGGTGGTGTTGCAGACTAAGCCTATTGTAATCTAGACTCTTGTTTGCACCCCTCTCAATGGCCCTATGATGTCAAAGTAGCAGCTCCTGCAAATCTGTTACTTGTTCAAGTCTAGTATTATGCACCCACACCCTACTCTGTACAGGATGGCAATTTTGCAGCAGTGACGTATTGTTAGGGCTTTCCCACCTATGACAGCACAAATGCGGTTTCATGTGGGCTTTCTCTGTTGAACATGGTGTGTACTGGAATGTTCCAGATCTCTCTCTCCTCTCTACCTCTTGGACAGTAGTGACCTCTTGTGACCTCTTTGTGTGTCTGTAGATGAATGCACTGACTTAGGAGAGGGGCAAACTCTGATAGGTGTGTGGCACACACATCCTATCAGATTGTGTCTGCCATGTGAAACCAAGTTCTGAATCCAGGGGGTGACTTGACTGCCCACACCTATACGTACTCTGTCTGGGTACAGTAACAATAAACTAAGCTGGTCAAAGGCCTCTCACATGTCTCCGCTAGGTGTTAATTAATGTTGGTGCCTGGTCCATGGTGCGTGCCAAACACTTGGGGGGCAATTATTTGTCACATGCCGAGGCAGATCACCCCCATGGTGAATACAATATAATACCCCCCTACCCTCGGCATGTTGCTTGTGCCCATCACCTCGCCTCTCAAGCCAATTCCTAAAGAGTCAAACAAACAACTCTACAGCTACAACAACACATGATGGCAACAACAACAACAACAACAATAACACAGACAATGCAGGTCAGGCAAAACCCAAAAGACTCGATGAAGTCGACTTGGCGCACGGCTGATCGGAGTCAATGGAGCCTCTATCACTGGTTTGTCGAGCTAATGGACATGCAACCGAGCTACTTGGATAAGGAAATTCCAGTGCACTCAAAGGACGACCCAGTACCCGTCATAGTGGAGTGGCAGAATCATCGCTGGATAATATTTCACACCTTCATTCCGATTGCCTTGCACCAGTTGTATGTGTCGGTCACGGGCCACAACTTGGGCCTTGTGCCTGCATTTTTCTTCTACAGCTTCGCATTCAAGATGATCGGACTTCGGAACTTCCGACTGCTCCGGCACTTAGGCCATATTTATGGCTACTTGGATGGCGACAAGCATCCACGGGATGCTGTGCCTGATCATAGTGTTGGCAAGGTTGTTAGCTCAATGATTTCAACATCTACTCTCCGCTCTATGCTCACTATCATGCTTGCCTACCGAACCAGCGAGCCGCCTTCATCAATGAATTGGGCCTGGCTACCGCTCGAGATCGGTGCGTACGGCATCATCCTCGATTTCTGGTTCTATTGGTACCACCGCGTCATGCACGATTACGACTTCCTGTGGAAGTTCCACCGCACCCACCACCTCACCAAGCACCCCAACCCGCTGTTGACCCTGTACGCCGACACTGTGCAGGAGATCTTTGACATTGCTGTTATCCCGTTGGTAACATATGGTACCATGAGGCTTATGGGCTTCCCCATGGGCTTCTACGAGTGGTGGGTTTGCCACCAATATATCATGTTCACCGAGGTTGCCGGACACAGTGGTCTGCGCTTGATAGCTTCCGCACCATCGACTCTAAGCTGGCTGCTTCAGCTTTTTGATGCCGACCTATTGGTTGAGGACCACGACCTCCACCATCGCAAGGGCTGGAGACAGAGTCACAACTACGGCAAGCAGACGCGCGTCTGGGACCGGCTCTTCGGTACCTGCCACCGCCGCATCGAGATGAGGAAGGAAAACATTGACTACAACAACATGGTCGACGTGCCGCTTTTCTTCTGACCTTTTGTTGGAGTAAGGAAGGAGGTGGTGTTGTTGGACTCGGCTAGCTATTGGATGTATACCACGACGGAGCCTGGACTCTCAAGGAATTTGGGAAATTCCACTCCTCAGTGCTGATCAATAACACCAAGAATGTGTATGACAAAGAAGTATGACAGCGACTGTGGCAAGAGGATGCGACAACAACACGCAACAAGCAGAGTTGCAAGTGTGGGGGGATCTCTGGACGCAATCAGTTAAGGCATCTTTTCACATTTCTGGTAGACCCTGCAGGGTATGATTGTATTTTCCTTTAACAGACTATTCTTTTCTCAGATTGAACGTCGCTCTCACCGCTACCGATATCGTCCTGCATCGTGCGATTCTCAGAAGTTTGAGGTTGTTGACGCTCTGTCACGGTTCTCTATCTGACCCGAGACTAGTGGGAATAGGAGTAGGAGTAGGAGTAGGAGTAGTACATACCATCTGTACCAAAGTAAGCTCCTACTAGTAGTACTCATTGAGTTCTCGCCCGAAGAGATTTGGGCTTCTTGGCGACGGTGTTTGCGGAATTATGCGAGGATAGTTGGCGGGAATTTGAGAGGCGAGCGATCGCATATGACGGTCTGTCGACGAGCTCGCAGCCGGAACCATGGTCGGTGCCACGTGTCGGAGGAGCCTTTCTGCTTTTGCGCTTGGGACGAGGGGATTTGACTGACGGCGGCCCTGCGCCTTGGCAGTCATCATGTTCGGGAGAAGAATTGCTCTCCTGTACGGGTAAAGACTCCTCTGGAATGTCATTGAGAATGTCATTGGGCTTAACTGGGGGAGCTCGTTCGGCAGCTGGATGGAGGCTATTGTGGCTCTGCTTCCAGTGCTTCTTTATCTGGTCCCTCACCGCGTACGACTGGTGCCTCACCGCGTATGACTGGTCCCTGGCGTGGTCTTGTCGATTCCTGATTCCTTTTCGGCCGTCCAGGTGACCTTGGTAAGTATCCTTTACGTTTGCCGATGCGTACTGATACTGGCGGTATTCAAGCTTGCCACCCTCCTTCGACGGAGCAGCATAATGTGCGTAGAAGTTGACATTGGTGCCGTCACTGGTAAAAGTTGTGACCTTGGCATGACCCAGAGGGCCAGGCTTCCCTACCAGAGACATGGCCTGGTTCCGGGTATAGACAAGAGCAGCTCCAACATAGGCACTATGCAGTGTTGCCTTTGCCATACTCTCATCGGGACCCTTCCATTCTACAGCTAAATGTGGCAATATTACAGAATAAGGGTCACCCTTGTACAGAACAGCGCCACTAACATGCTTGTCAACCGGGAACGGATCGTATTCCCGCATCTCTAGGCCCTCAACAAAGTCGGGTTGCGTGGCAGCCAAACCATCGTTGAAACCAACATCCTTGGGGAAGGCCGTGAAGGCTCGGTTGAAGGCTCTCTGATAACCATCGTCATAGTATTCCTTCAGCAGATGCCTACTCACGACATCAACTGTGGTCGCGTCATTGCCGGCTTTTGAAATAGTGCGAGCGTGGTGCTTAAACCTGGATTCAGGCGGAGAAGCCGTTGCACGCGATCTGGCGTGCTGCTCGCGGATGTCGTCGAGGTTGACAGGAGCCTTAGATTGGAGCGGGTCGAGGATGCCATTCCGGTGGGCCCGGACGGCGAATCCAGAAGACGTTGTCGAGAGGGCCTTTGATGACGAAGAGTCGACGGTGGAGTCAGGAGGAGCAGAAGTAGACGCCTTACTGGATGCCTTCTTCCTCGCCATCTTGTTGAACAAGGCCAAGTTATTCTGGCTCAACCGCGCGCGCTTCCGTTGAAGTTGGTCGTGGTTGCCGTCACTGTCAACCTGCCGCTTCCATCGAAGTTGGTCGTGGTTGCCGTCGCTGTCAACCTGCCGCTTCCATCGAAGTTGGTCGTAGTTGCCGTCACTGTCAACCTGCCGCTTCCGTCGAAGTTGGTCGTGGTTGCCGTCGCTGTCAACCTGCCGCTTCCATCGAAGTTGGTCGTGGTTGCCGTCGCTGTCAACCTGCCGCTTCCATCGAAGTTGGTCGTAGTTGCCGTCACTGTCAACCTGCCGCTTCCGTTGAAGTTGGTCGTGGTTGCTGTCGCTGTCAACCTGCCGTTTCCGCAGCCGCGTGGCTGGAGAGACTTGCTCTGGCCTCTTGGTCGCCCCGGGCCTGGGCCTGGCAGGCCTGGGCTTTGACTGCTGAGCCTTCTGCACACAATATTCGTCAGTTGTTGGCTTGCGTGTGGGAATGTGCCCATACTGTGACCGCGTGTGCTGCTTCCTTAGCCATGGGCTGCTGTGCACGCAGCCGTGCCAATCGGGCCCTCTTCGCCGGCCCCGGGTTGCCCTCGGGCCTGGCGTCAAGCGGCCTCTTCGCCGTCTGCACGGGCGTCGGGTCTCGCACGACGCCTCCGTTGACTGGAGACAACAGCAGCTGTGGGTTCTCTGTGCCTAGGGAGTCAGCTGTCGTCCGCGTCCGCAAGCAGGGCTGACGACTGCATACCTGCAGCCTTGTGCTCAGCGGCGGCCAGCAGCCTCGCCTGTGTGGCTTTCAATGATGGGTCTCGAGGGCGTAGGGATCACGTGCTGGCAAGTCCGCCGTGCATTGTAGGCAAGGCAATGGCGCGGGCAGGAAGAAGGGGATTTTGGGCCAGCGGTAGGGCAGGCGGCCGACAGAATGGCCGTGTGGCTTCATCACATGCAATTGCAGACATGTGTTGTCGGGACCATCGTACATCATTACGTCTGGCGCTATCTTACTCTGCCACCCACAAATATCCCACGGCCAGTGGGGATTAATTGGCTGTGGGCGGGCGGCTGCTTGCGGGGTTGTTTGCCTGGCAGTACGGGCCGAAACATGTGATCGGGCCTTCCGCTGTGACACTACAAGGCTCTAACGTGCAAGATTCTCAGCATAGTTGGCCGCGTGCATGCGCCCAATGTGTTGTTAGTGTTCAACTCCAGGTAGCACACAGGATGGCTCGCAGTCACCTGAAGCTGCAAGGTGCACTCTTTCGGCCCCTAGAGCTGTAGTTTCCTAGCATCTCAGCCAATGGCGTGAGGCAACTACACCAATACCGTCAACAGAGGCGCATTCGACGCGGCTTCCTTGCGAAACTAGGGCTCTACCTCTAGGCAGCAGTACCAAGTACCTCTTGGTCCATACACAACCGATCATCGACACAACCGATCATTGACACAACCCACTGGTTTTGGTTTCAGACATACTAGGCAGGGGCCAGGGATTATATCACAGTAGTAAACAAACTATTATCAACACAACCCACTGGTTCTAGACATACTAAGCAGAAGCCGGAGAATATAGCACAGTAATAAACAACATATCATCAACACAACCCACTGGTTTTAGACATACTAAGCATGAGCTAGAGATTATATCACAGTACCTATTATCAACACAACCCACTGGTTTTAGTTTTAGATGGTGGTACATAACCTATTACCAATATAGCCCACTGGTTTTGGTTTTAGATGGTGGTACATAACCTATTACCAATATAACCCACTGGGTTTAGATGTACCAAGCAGGAGTTATGGATTATACTACAGTAATAAACAACCTATTATCTAAACAGGAGCCAGAGATCGTGTCGTGGTGACATGGCCATTCGAACAGCCATAGGTGATATCTGGGTCTAAGAAGTGACAGCAGAAGATCATATGCAATCGACATCGTTAGCCTACTATTAACTACAGTCGCTATAGGCCTTCTGCACGGGCCGGGCTACCCAAAATAGCGGGCCAGGGCTAGCCAAAATCGGCACCTAGGCAGCATAAGACAGTACTCGGCTTTTAATCCTCAGCATCACATCTGATAATAACTAATAGTCTTCAGTCTGCCTTGCTATGGCACCGCGCGTGGAGATCAGCATTCCCAACACAAGCGTGGTGGCCGAGCCAAAGCCGTACACGGTGTATAACATCGTGCTGCGTCTGCCGCTGCGCTCCTACACCGTGCAGAAGCGGTTCTCCGACTTTGGCACGCTACACGACAGCCTGACAGCCCAAGCGGGCGCCGCGCCGCCTGTGTCGCTGCCCAGCAAGTCGTGGTTCGCAAGCACGGTCAACAACCCCGAGCTCACGGAAGAGCGGCGCACGGCACTCGAGACATATGTCAAGACGATCAACCAGTCGGATGACAGCCGATGGCGTGACACCAGTGCCTGGACATCCTTCATCGCTCTGCCACGCTCCTTCTCCACCACCAGCGAGGCGTCGAGCAAGGCAGGTGCGAAGCTGCTCGCGGCACGGTCGGCACCCATCACCGACGCCGTGGTGTGGCTCGACTATCACCGCGACCTGAAGACGCAGCTGCACGAGGCGCGGTTGCGGCTGACGACGCGTGACCAGGCGTCGACGCCGCAGGAACAGCACGAGGCCAGCGCCGCCGCCAAGAGCTGCCTCGTCCAGGCCGGCTCGCTCATTGCCGCGCTCGAGGACGGCCTGGCCACGATCCAGAAAGCCGCTTCCGAGGGCTGGGCCGGCGGCCACAAGCTGGGCGGCGGCGAGGTCAGACGCCGCCGAGACCTGCTCGCGGCGGCCAAGAAGGACAAGGACGGCCTCGAGCGGCTGCTGGCGGCCATAGGCACCAAGTCGCGGCTCGACACCGCCGTTGCCACAGTCCAGGACAAGCACAGCCTGCTCGGCGCTGCCGCTGCCGCTGGCAAGCCGCCGACGGGCCGCGTGCTCGGCAAGGAGACCGACGAGACGCGCGAACTCGACAACCAGGGCCTGTTGCAGCTGCAGAAGCAGAAGATGGCCGAGCAGGACTCGGACGTGGAGCAGCTGCGCACCATCATCCAGCGGCAGAAGGAGCTCGGCATCCAGATCAACGACGAGCTGGCGGTGCAGAACGACCTGCTGCGCATCGTCGACGACGACGTCGGCCGCGTCAAGGGCAAGATGGACATTGCCAAGAAGCGCACCGACAAGATCACGCAGTAGGAACCATGCTGGCTATCTCTGTCTGTCACCACATCCTACCTAAGCGTAAAACGCCACGTCCTACCCCAGCACTTACCTAGAACGCCACATCCAACCCCAGTGTTACCCTCATAACACTCAGCCACATCCTACCACAGCACTTAGACGCCACATCCTACCTCAGTATGACCCTCGTAACACTCGGCGCTTAAAACGCCACATCCGACCTCAGCCAGCACTTAGAACGCCACATCCTACTTGGCCATGTAAAACGCCACATCCTACCGAAGCACCCAAAACGCCACGGCCTCGTCGCGGCCCACGCCCGACACGCCGTCGGTCTCGAGGCTGTCAATCAGGCCCAGCCCCTTTGTCCAGCGGGCCTTGGCCCAGAAGTCGCGCCTGTTGCCGCCCAGCTGGTCGTGCAGCACCTTGTCCTTGAGCGCCGAGAGCACGCCGTTGTACAGGTCCGGCATCTCCAGCTCGACGGCCTCGCTGCGCATCACACCCAGCCCTTCGATGGCGCGCTCGTAGTTCTGCTCGCCGAAACTGCTGCGCACCCACTGCTCGACGATGGCGCTCATCTGCTCAAAGGCCGCTTTAATGGCCGCGTCCGTCTCTGGCGCGGCCAGCGCCTGCTTGAAGTCTGGGATCGCGTTGTCCTTGGAGATCGGCGTGTGCCCACCACCCCGCCCATGCCCCTTTTCCTTGCGGAACAGAGTCTCAATGTCCAGGCCGGAAATTGGCTTCTCCATCTCGCGGTATTTGCGCCGCCCCTTGGCTTTCGCTGGTACTTTCTTGATCTCGGCTGCCTTGACCACACGGTCGACGGCGGCTTGCGCGGCCTGACCCACGTGCTCTGGTGGTTTGGAGTAGGCCAGGAAGGTCTGTGGTTTGGGCGGAAGCGGGGCTTGCGGGTAGATGGCCCGGTGTTTGATGGCGCCTTCGATGGTGTGCAAGGCGGGCGAGAATGTATCATCCAGGGCGAATGCTTCTTCGCCGTGCTCCTCTTCGTCCTGCCTGTCGGAATGCCGTCTTGCTGGGCCAACGAGCGACATGGCGTCGACAAGGTCGTCCATGGCCAACTGTAGCTCGCTGCCAGGAAGCAGGCGGTGCGATGTGAGTTGCTTGCCCGACACGGTGAGTACCTTGTCGAGCGGCGGGAAGCGGTAGGCGCGCACGTCCTCGGCAAAAGGAAGCACGTTTTCAACCAGACACTCGAAATCCGGCTCCACAAGAGGCGAGAGAAGCGTGATTTGCGGCTCGGCCATGTCCTTCTTGACAAAGCGCGCCACTGCCACCGACTCTTGGATATAGAGGGCCTGGATGAGCGACGAGAGCGCAAGGGCGGCCTTGTCATTGGCCCTCTGTGCCACCAACATGCTGGAGTTGTCAATCAGCATGTACCGCTCCACGTTCTCCGCGGCGATGAACCCCATGATCTCGTATCCCGCCGTCGCTTCCAGCCTCGTGATGTTCTCGTCCGTTTGGCTGATGTGCACGGCCGTGCGGCCGTACTCGTAGCCCTTGGCCAGATCTTCGCGGTTGAGTTCCAGCTTGTTGCCTGCACGCGACTTGTCCACCACAAAGTACTTGTACTCGTTGTGCACAGTGTCCAGCCCACGCCCGCCCTCGGCTAAGTCGAAAGGCCCAGTGCGCATGGCAGACGCGCTGGCCGTGGGCGGCCGACGCACCACGACTTTGAAGTAGCGTTCCACGTCGATTGTGATTGCCGTGTCATAGTGCTCCGGGTCGCCCAGGCGGAGCTGCCCCCTGTACGTCGGCTGCGGCCTTACCAGCTTGATTTCCGGGCGCTCGAGCTCGTCAACGGCCTCTTGCATGGTGCCGAGGACGCCGCGGCACGAGTCGACCAGCTTGCGCAATGTCTCCTCGCTGTGCGACTTGGCCTTGTCTTGGTCAGCACGGCCAAAGTCGATGCCGAGAACGACAAGGTCGATGCCGTTGCGTTGGATCTGCTGAGCCGTGCTCTCAATGTCGTCGTCGTCGATCATGCCCGTGCCGTTGGTCACAAGGACAATCTTCTTCCTGAACTTCAAGTGCTTACAGTGCTTCATGATGGCGTCGACGGCGATGATAATTGCCGACAGAGCGTCGCGCTCGTCTGTCTTGCTCGGCTTCAGAACTTTGGCCAGCCGTTGCAGCTCCGGCAGGAGAATCTGCTGAATGGGCGTCAGGATGCTGATGTGCTGGTAAGCATCCTCGGCCATCATGCCATTGTTAGTCTCGTCGGTGCCGAGCCCTATGACTCCAACCTGAGCCGTTTTGCGACCCGTCGACACCGTCGTGGTGATTTTGTCCCAGACATATGTCAGCGCCCAGTCCAGATCACTCTGCTCGCGGCCATGATGGCTGTTGCCCATCGACCTTGACACATCGACCACGTAGATTGTGGCTTCCTTGTCCGCCATGTTGCCGAAGAAGCACCTCAGCTGAGATAGGGGTCAATGGCAAGATGGGAAGGAATACAACAACGCCACAAAGCATGCCATGCCATGCCATGCCATGCTCAGTGCGCCAGGCAACACAAGTGGTTAAGATTTGGACCGCTAGGCAGGCAAGGCGTCGACCCGACATGCTTTAGAAACGCGCGATCACGTGATTAGAGCTATACTCCTTCATACCCCTCTTTCGTCATGGCAAAAGGTTGACACGCGAGAGAGAGAGAGAGAGAGAGAGAGAGAGAGAGATGCAGAGTGTTAGGTCGGGCTGACGACAATCTCGCTAGAAACGACTGGATAATTAGTATTGGAAATGTATACAAGGCCACTACTATATGTGTATTAGGATGAAGAGCAGCTTTTGAACCGCTTTGTATTATCCTAGAAACAACCAGAGGGTGTAAGCATAGTTAGTTTTGGAAATATGTACAAGGTCGCTGCTATGTGTGTATTAGGATGAAGTGCTAGCAGCCTTTGAATCACTTTGTATTGTCCAAGTATCTTGCTAGAAATAATTAGAGTGTAAGCATAATTAGTATTGGAAATGCATATGTGAGTGCAGGTCATCCGCAAACTTTAAATTTTGTGTGGAAAGTGGGCTGATGCTGGCAGTGACTCAAATGTGTTTTGTCTTTGTCGTGGTTTTATTTCACTATCCACATCCACCTCGCACTTGCCACCATGTCGGAGTCGGCACTCCCAATCCAGACCAAAGGTGAGGCTGCCGCGCCCGCGGATGGAGCGCCGTCGAAAAATGCACTGAAGAAAGCCCAGAAAGAGGCGGAGAAGGCGGCGAAGAAGGCGGCGGCAAAAGCCAAAGAGGCAGAGGCTCGAGCGGCCCAGCAGGCTCAGGCCGGTGAAGACACGGCGGTTAACAACTATGGAGACCTGTCACGGTCGAGAGAGACGGACATTACGCATTTGAAAGACTTGTCCGCCGACTCGGTCGACAAGGAAGTCACGTTGATTGTGCGAGTACACAACAGCAGGAGCCAGAGCGCCAAGCTGGCCTTCTTGATGCTGAGACAGCAAGGCCACACCATCCAAGCCGTCGTGGCTGCCGCCGGTGAGGCCGTGTCAAAGCAGATGGTCAAGTGGTGCGTGGGCATCAATGTCAACTCCTTTGTCAAGGTGTCGGGCCTGGTGCAGAAGCCCAGCCCGCCGGTGGCGTCTGCCTCTATCTCGGAGCTGGAGTTGCACGTGACCAAGATCTACCTGGTCTCTCAGGCGGCCGAGCAGATTCCCATGCAGGTCAAGGACGCCGAGCGGCCGCCGCCAGTGTCGGCAGAGGAGGGTCAGGTTGACAAGGACGGCGCTCCGGTCGTGACGCTCAAGACCCGGCTGGACAACCGGGTGATTGATCTGCAGACGGAATGCAACCAAGCCATCTTCAGCATCTCCAGTGGCGTGGAAGGGCTGTTTGAAGAGTACATGCGCAACAGCGGCTCGCGCAAGTTCAACACGCCCAAGCTGGTTGGAGCAGCCACCGAGGGCGGTGCTGGCGTGTTTGAAGTGCACAACTACTTCGGCAAGAGCGCCTACCTGGCCCAGAGCCCGCAGTTCTACAAGCAGATGCTGATTGCGGGCGACTGCGAGAACGTGTTTGAAATCGGCCCTGTCTTTCGGGCGGAGAACAGCAACACACACCGGCATTTGACCGAGGTAGGTGCTTGACCGGGCAGAGCACGCCAAGACCCAAGACCCAAGACCAAGACCAAGAGCACGACCAAGAGCGCTAGCTAACGGCGGCAGTTTACTGGTCTCGACTTCGAGCTGGTCTTCAACAACCACTATCACGAGGTGCTCGAGTTTGCGGAGAAGCTGATTCTCTACATTGTCGAAGGCTTGAAGTCACGATACAAGGCCGAAATTGCGGCTGTGCAGAAGTGCTTCCCGCGAGCAGGCGATTTCCGAATCAAGGATGGCAAGGCACTGCGACTCAAGTATCTCGATGGCATCAAGATTCTCAAGGATGCCGGCGTCGACACCTCGGAGCAGGACAACTTCTCCACCGACCTGTCCACGGCTCAGGAGAAGCAGCTGGGCAAGCTGATCCGTGAGAAGTACGACACCGACTTCTACGTCCTCGACGAGTTCCCCATGTCGGTGCGACCCTTCTACACCAAGGTGCACCCGACCAACCCCGACCTGTCCAACTCGTACGACTTTTTCATGCGTGGCGAGGAAATCATGTCTGGCGCGCAGCGCATCAACGATGCCGCAGAGCTGGAGGAGTCGATGCGCAACAAGGGCGTCGATCCGACGTCCGAAGGGTTTGCCGACTACATCAACGCCTTTCGACAGGGCTGCCGACCCCATGCCGGCGGGGGCCTGGGCCTGAACCGGATTGTCCAGTTTTTCTTGGGGCTCGACAACGTGCGACAGGCAACGCCATTCCCTCGCGACCCGCAGCGACTGCGGCCGTAAGAGAGAGAGAGGGAGAGAGGTAGAGAGAGAGAGAGGGAGAGAGGTAGAGAGAGAGAGAGGGAGAGAGGTAGAGGGAGAGAGGTAGAGAGAGAGAGGGAGAGAGGTAGAGAGAGAGAGAGAGGGAGAGAGGTAGAGGGAGAGAGGGAGAGAGGTAGAGAGAGAGAGAGGGAGAGAGGTAGAGGGAGAGAGGTAGAGAGAGAGAGAGAGAGAGAGAGAGGGAGAGAGAGAGAGAGAGAGAGAGAGAGAGAGGTAGAGAGAGAGAGAGTGTGTGTGTGTGTGGGCGAGAGCGAGAGCGAGGCACACAAGAAAGGCCACGGGTTAGAGAACCATCTCACATTTTGCAGCTGCTCAATCAATCAATCCTTCATCGCAGCTGCCACGACGCCGCTGTCCAAGTAGACCTGGTAGAACTTCATCCGCAGCACTTTCTCATCTCCATCTCCGCCCTCCTCAAACACCGCACGGGCCGCCCAGTCGACACGCACGCCCGTCTTGCCATTGCGCAGCGCGTAGTCGACGACGCCATACAGCACCACGTCGAGACTGTCAGGCCCAAACGGGTACAGCTGGCCGACGGTGTGCTTGCGGCTGACGACTGGCCCGTCGGCCGCCCACAGGCCCTTGCGCAGGGCCAGGATCTGGGCGTGGCCGTCGGCGCGGCGCGTGCCCATGATCAGCGTCGCCGACGGCGTTAGATACTCCACGTATGCGGTGTGTGCCGCGTCCGACCCGTCGTCGCTGGTCGCGTAGAAGGACTGGAAGAAGGGGATGATGCGTGGGTCCGTGCGGAGGACTGATGGCGGGGGCGGTTGCACCGTATATGTGGCTGTGGATTGAGAGGCAGCCATCTTGGGATGTTGTTTCGCAGCAGAAAAAATGAATTGCTTTTCCGACGATTCAATGTCGATTTTCTTCTTTTCTCTTTCTTTTTATTTCTGACAGTCTTTTTTCTGACAGTCTTTTTTTCTTTCTCACAGTCTTCTTCTTGTCTTCTTCGGATAAGGCACGTGCCCCGCAACTCGGCAACTGGACACTGGACACTGGTGCGGGGACAGGCGTGAGGGGTGCAAATACAAAGTACAGGCAGTGATCCAAGTCGATGCCTGGCACGGCCAACAACTCACACACCCACACACACACACCCACACAGAGTATTCCCTCTGACAACAGAATACCTCCGCTATGCACTCATCTCGTAGTATGTGCCCCGCTGGCCCGCCACCTCGAAGCCGCCACCTGGCAACTCCCTTCCTTTGCGCGGCCCCGGCACCGGACTGCCCTCCACCTCAGACTGTGCATTGGGACTCCTCATGCATGTGGACGGCGGCCCCACTGAGCCTGCCAACGTCGACGAACCCATCACCGAAGGTGACGTAATGGAATCGCCAGGCAGCTCAGATTGGTAAGATGGACTTACCGGGCCGCCACGGTTCGTGCTGCCAACAACGTCATCCGTGTACACGTTAGAGTCAGGTCGGGCCGACTTTTCTTGCGGCCCGCCGTGACCGTTGGCAGCACGACGCTTCTTGCGGCGCCAGTACAGCACCAGGCCTGCAATAGCGGCAACAAGGATGATAAAACCAACGGCGCTGCCTGCTGCTGCTCCAGCGACTGTAGAAACGGACGGTTGCACCGAGCTGGGCTTAACCGTGGGCGTGAGGAATGCTGATGATGAGAGTGACGTGGAGGTTGGTGCAGAAGCTGAGTGAGTTGATGCTTGCCGGAATGTCGGACTTGTGCTTGCCGTGGCCGTGCCTGCCGTGGTTGAGGCCGTGGCCGTGGCTGCCGTAGTTGAGGCCATGGTCATGCTGCTGGTTGACGGGGAAACTGCAGTCGGCCTTGTCGCCGACTGATACGCATTAGTCGTCAGTCCGCCACCCCACGCGTAGCTGAGGCCTTGCGCCGTCGGCAAACTCAGGTAATTTGCCAAGGGATTAGCATCGGTGAATTGGGGCCGCATTGCTGTGTTGGAGCACGAGCAGTCTGCCGTGGGCACAAGAACAATAGTTGCCACGTTCTCCTGCTGTGAGGCCCGAGGGTTGGCACACCCCACCCATTCGCGGTTGCCACAATACGAGAGACCGACCCATGATTGATCTGGCTACTGCGTTAGTGGGGGAGGGAAGGAGCAGGGGGCGACCTGATCTTCTTACTCGCATAGGGCTCTTTGTCAGGACAGTTTTTATTTTGGTACGTCGGGTCCGTACACCCGGCAAGGTAGGTAACACCGTGTTCGCCGTTGTAGCACGCCAGCGAGCTCAGGCAAACATCGGCCGACTCGCAGCACGGGACATGGCCGAATGCGGCATTGCCGCAAGGGATATAGCGCGGATGGGCTTCGCGGTCCAGCGCGTAGTAGCAGGTGCCGTTGGAGATTTGCGGGTCGAGGGTCGAGGAGGCCATCGTGTGCGTGCAGAAGACGATGATGGGCAAAGAAGAGAGCGGTGCAAAGGGCCGGGACGTGGTGGACGCGGACGCGGACGTAGCGGAGTTGAGTTGTTTAGGAAGGAGCGACGGTGACAAACATTCACGGGTAGCTGCAGCAGCAACGCACCTGCCACAACTGCCACGACCGCCGCGACTGCCGTAACCTTGAGTTCAGCTGTGTCGACTCGCTCCCTTCAGTTCGGCTGTGTCCACTCGCTCCCTTCAGTTCGGCTGTGTCCACTTGCTCCCTTCAGTTCGGCTGTGTCCACTCGCTCCCTTCAGTTCAGTTCCCCCAAGGCAGCTGAGCTGGACAACAGCCAGGCAGATTGCAGGAGTCCAGGTCAGAGGCAAGGGGGCAGCAGCGGCGGCCCGTGCACCTCACTCCGCCCTCTGCCACACCGGTCGCAGGTCGAGGAGATCTCGCTGGCCATAGACCTCGCCGATGATGGTGAGAGTCATGTCGACCAATGCTGCCGTAGAAGTAATCGCTGCCAACTGGCCATCCTCCTTGTGCTCCACTCCCCTTGCCTGCATGACCGCATCAATCGCGTCGCCAATCGCGTCGCCAATCTCGTCTACCCCGTCATCATCTTCGTCGTTGTCGTCGTCGCCGCCGTCATCATCCCTGCCCTGCTCAGCCAGATCACCCCCTTCCCCCTTTCCAATCGTGGCAGCTGTGGTTGCCAAATCCCTCAGCACTGCAATCTCCTCGCTGCCCAACTCTCCCCTGTGCGGGCACTTGCCCACGGCCGCCCACACCCATGCCCCCAGCCGCGTCCGCTCCTGCTCTGCACGCTCGCCAAAGCGCCGCACCACCAGCAGTCTTCTCAACAGCTGTAGAAGGGTAAGCACACTCGCCACATCCATACACGCAACCTGCACCGGATGCGGATCGAACCTGTGCACGTGGCGCTCCCAAGCCCGTCTCGCGGTCGCTGAGCGGCGTGGGAACGAAATGGGCCTAACTTCGCCCAGTGCCTCGACCGCCTCGAGCGGCGGCGTACATCTCAGCGTCGCCTGCACGAGTCTGAACTGCGCAACAAGCGTTTCATGGTATCTGGTCTGCGCCGACTGCATCGCATCTGCCGAGGCCGAGACAGAAACAGGGCCAATGTAGACGCCGTCATAGTAGTGGCCGGGCAGCGCATCCGACGACAACTTAGACCCTGCAAGAGCTGCGTCGGCGTCGGCATCAGCCGGTGCACGGAGCAGGCTCGGCACGCCTTTCGCTTCCGACCTAGTCAGTCAGCCTGTGCGCGGGGCAGTCGGGTGCTGATGACATAGCTACCTAACCATGCGCAAATAATCAATGCCGTCCGAGGCGGGCCCGTAGAAGAGCTCGTCGTCTTCATCTTCCTGTCCCAGGCCAGGGAAGGCGTTGACTTGGCCCGAAGCCGCGTGCAGCTGTGGCTGTTCTTTCGTCTTGACCACTACATCGTCCTCATCCACGTACAGAGAGGCTGACGGCCGCCGACGTTTGGCCGGCGACGGCCGCCACTCTTTTTCTTCGTCTTCTTCGTCTTCTTCGTCTTCTTCTTTTTCTTCTTTTTCTTCTTCTTCTTCTTCTTCTTCTTCTTCCTCATCAGGTTCCGGTGACGAAGTGTTTCGTCTCTTGCGAGACATTAGCCTCCTTTGATTCAGTGTAATGTTATGTGATGCGAGCCGTGTTTATGGAGCTGTTAAAAACATAAGTCCAAAACAAAGTCGTTCGGAAGCTCGGCGTGTGATTGGCCGAACGAGCTTGATGCCCATATCAATGGCAAAAACATAGATTTTAGATATTATCACGGCTTACGTCGAGGTAGACATGGCATGCATGTTAAAAAGTGTAGTGTATAATCGTTCGTTACTGTCATTGTTGTTGTTCATTTCATCTTGACCAACCCTGCCTCTTCAGCGAGTGGTATGTACACGTCCGACAAGAAGAACCGACGGATCCCATCAGCTGCATGCTTCGCCCCGGATGTCGTGTGCAGATGCCTAATAACGGCCGCCCTGTTGGCCACCGAATCCACCCTGCTGACCACCAGGACCACCGTGGCCGCCCTGTTGACCACCGAATCCTCCCTGCTGACCGCCAGGAGGACCACCGTGGCCGCCCTGCTGGCCACCGAATCCTCCCTGCTGGCCGCCAGGACCACCTTGCGGGCCACCGTATCCTCCCTGCTGGCCACCTTGCGGGCCACCGTATCCTCCTTGCTGACCACCTGGCGGGCCACCGTATCCTCCCTGCTGGCCACCTGGCGGGCCACCGTGCCCTCCTTGCTGACCTCCAGGTGGACCACCGTGCCCTCCTTGTTGGCCCCCAGGTGGGGGACCACCGTGGCCACCGTGACCACCGTGTTGGCCTCCAGGCGGGCCACCGTGACCGTCGTGGTGATCCTTGTGGAAAAGACCCATGGTTAGAGGTAGGTAGATTTGCTAATCTGTTGGATTTGGTTTGATTTGATTGATTGACTGATTGAGTAAGGCAGTTGCTATGATGTGGGAACTTTCGTGGAAAGGTGGGAGAGTATATGTGCCCTGTGATGCCGGCACATGGTTGATTTTATTGTGTCAGTCGCCTCGAGTAGCTGACGCAATTCTTGCGGAATCCCATGACGATGTGGCCGATTGCAAGTAGAGTTCCTGCACTTCTCAGCTGCCGTCGTGCTGTCAACCAACCCTTTCGAGCATAGGTCGAGCAACATGGCTGTGAAGCTCGATATCCCTTGTGGTGCTGCTGAGTCTCTGATTGGTCGGCCCCCTTTCCCCGCCGCCCAGAACTGGCAGACCGACGCTCGGAGTCGACATTGCTGTGCACAATCACGCTAGACAAGCTGAGAAGCAAGGCAGCAGTTGCCAATGACGTGCTTAGGCGCCCCCATTTACCACATACTTGATCACAGAATCGCGTAGCACGCCCATCTCGCGCTGTGTCTTGATGAACACTGCGCGATACTCCTCCAAGCTCTCCTGCACCACATCCTCTCGCCTCTTCCGGCCTTCACAGATGGCCTTCATCTTCAGCTCCATCTCCTTGCGCAGGAACGGTTTGCTCACACTGACGTCAAGACCCACATTATCGTACCCCTCAATCAACGCAACGCCAAGAGTAGTGGGGATGAATTCCCGCACTTGGCCGCGTCCGCCGCGCGGCCGCGTGTCAACATAATGGCGATCTTTGATTTTCGCAATGTGCTCGGCCATTGTGGCGTCAGTTCCGATCCCGTTTGCATCCATCAGGCCAATTAGCTCAGGCTCAGTCAGGTAGCCCGGTGCGGTGGTCTTGCCGTCGACCATGTTTGCTTCCGTCGGCTCCAAAGTCTCACCGACGCTGAATGCGGGGAGTTGCTGGCTGCTTTCCCATCTGTCATACACGTACACATCGAGATAGTTGCGTTGAAGCACCGTGAGACCGTGCGTGTGAAAGAGCTCAGGACCCCAGGCGATGGCAATCTCTGTTGCCTCTCCTCTGGCATCATCGGAGCAGCAGGCCAGAAAGCGCCGAGTGACGTATTCATAGACCCTTCTTTCATCATCAGAAAGCGCAGTGGCTGCAACCCAGTTGACTGGGTGGATGGGAGGGTGTGCCTTGTCATCGTTGCGGCCTTGGCGTGGCAGCTGGAAAGCCCCGTCCAGCAGGCCCTGCGCATACTGGCCCCAGCCAGGGTCTTGAACTTGCTTTCTAATGAGAGCCTGGAGATCAAAGTCTTTGGAAAATCGATCGGTCTCAGTTCTAGGGTAGCTGATCCAGCCTTTGGTGTAGAGCTGCTCGGCAACCTTCATCACCTGGGAGCTGCTCATGCGCAGGAATCTACTGCCCTGCATTTGCAACTCCACCGTCGTCAGAGGCAGAGGGCGCCATTTGGACGTGGGCTTCTGCTGCACCTTGATCACCTTGGCCTTCTTGGCATCAATGCATTGCTCGAAGAGAATGACGACGGCAGCGCGATCAAACAGGTGAACTCGCCTCCAGCTGAAGCTGACGTTGATTCCTTCCTTGACATGGTTGACTTTGATCAACCAAAAGGCTTCGGGCTTGAAGTTCCGCACTCTGTTGTACCTGTCGACCACGAAGCCAAGCGTGGGGAATTGGCACGAGCCTGTCAGGGGGTCAGTAAGAAGGCGTCGGCGCGCGCAGCCAGACATCCATACCGTAGCTGATCACTTTTTCGGCCAGCTTATCGCTGACGTTTTGAAGCTGCAGGGTCTGCAGGCGCGTAAAGGAAGCGCCAATGCGGAGATCGAGTTCAATGCGAGCGGCAACGGCATTCGCCTGACGCTCGTCGAGATCGATGGGACTGTGAGCTGCTTGGACCACATGCACCTTCTCCGTGTTGCTGAATAATGCTCGTTTGACGGTGATGCCGCTGTTGGCCTTGAGAGCTTCGGTCTTGACTTCGGTGCCGATGTGCTCCCCTTCGCGATCGCAATCCGTCCAAATGTAGAGAATCCTTGCAGAGCGCGCAAGTTGCCGGATGTTGTCAGCAATCGCCTTCTTGTCCTGGTCGATGGTGGTCTGCGTGGGCGCGTCGAAGAGCTGGCCTGGCGCGCACGACCTCCATCCCTTGAATTGAGGATCAAAGTCAAGCGAAGTGAGATGTCCGAGCACGCTGGTCATGACCACCGCGGCGTTGCCCCATTGTCTGAAGTTGAAGTCGAACTCGTAGTTCTTGACGTATTGATTGCCCCTGATGGCCTTGGTGTTGAGACGGCCGCCTGAAAGGTGCTGAGCGACTGCCTTGGCGATGGCCGGCTTTTCTGCCACGCAGAGGATTTTCTGTGTCATTGTTCATGATGATTGTGCTAATTATTCTGGCTGGTGTGACCTGTTTGTCCGGTGTGACCTGTTTGTCCGGTGTGAGCGGTGTGACCGGTGTGACCGGTGTGACCAGCACTGCGTCGCGTGTTTTGAGAGATCGCGATCAAGAAACACACCTCTAACAAACTCGCTACCTACCGCGCGTCACGACCGGCTTGACCCCGCCAATACGCCACAGCAAGTTACGGGTAGAGTATAATTATAACTTGTATATCATGACGTAAATGAACGCTGTTTCTCTTCCATAGCTAGCATCCAACATCCCGCAACCATGGCTCTCCCAGTTGTCAGGAGCGCACTTGAATGTGCCGACTTCTCAAACACGGTGGAGCCGTACATCATCTCCCAGTTTAGACCGCTGGCCTCGAATGTCTGGGCATCCATTTCCAATCCAGCAGCGCTTCAGCAAATCTACTTGGACACCAACCCCCTGGTCAGCGCCTTTGCTTTCTCACTTGCACTGGCTCCGGTCTTTCTTGTGGTCTCAGAAATCAACAAGAACTACTCTCAAGTCGACCGAGCGTGGTCGATCTTGCCAACGATCTACAATCTTCACTACGCCGTCTATGCCTGGACTGCCGGCCTTGAAACAACCAGAATTGGAGCCGTTGCCCTGGCCAGTACTATCTGGAGCACCCGGCTGACATACAACTATTGGCGAAGGGGCGGCTACTCGGTTGGCAGCGAAGACTATCGCTGGTATTATGTGAAGGATTACGCCGGACCTGTGGGCATGTTCCTGCTCAACATCGTCTTCATCTCGTTGTCGCAGTCGGTCCTTCTCTGGATCATCACTTGCCCGACATACGTCATCCTTCTGGTGCAACGCGTAACTACGACTGGCCGGTTGCCGATCTTCACCACTGCCGATGGTGTCGCGTTTGGAGCCATGGTCGGGTTTGTCGCGCTGACAGCTATTGCAGACCAGCAGCAGTGGAACTACCAGAAGGCCAAAGAGTACTATCATCGGACGGCCAAAGTGCCGGCTGGGTACAGACAAGCCAGTCTGGAGAGGGGCTTCAACGCCGGGGGCATGTTTGCGTACTCGCGCAAGCCGAATTATGCACTCGAGCAGTGCGTGTGGGCTTCATTATATGCATGGTCTTGTGCTGCCACTGGGACTTGGTACAATTGGAGCGGTGCGGGAGTGGTGGCGTACGTGTGCCTGTTTCAATCCAGTACCTGGATTACGGAGCTACTGAGCGAGAGGAAGTACCCGGAATACAAGCAGTATCGAGCCCAGGTGGGCAAGTTTATACCAACGTTGTGGTCAGTGCCCCATTTTGGCAAACCCTCCAAAAAAGAGTGAAGAGCACGTCTCCCAGCAAAGAGATCGATGCCACGGTCGCGAGAAAGAGGTACAAGCTGCGGTGAGCGCTGTGGTTACCGCACACCACGAGAGAGAATCGGTGCGCTAAAAGTATTATATGACTGCGCTGTGTATGCTACGGCAGAGGTCTGGGACAGCCACAGAGCTAACGTTGCTGATTTCTGTAACCGGATTTCACTGCAAACGAGTCGATGGCATGACAACAGGCAAACAGGATGCTAGGCCATGCCGTTATCTGATGAACTGTAGCTTCAGGATAACTAGCCGAATAAAACTTTACAATACTAACAGCGCTACCATGGGCTCTGAGATAAACATTGATGTCGTCGAGAAGAAATACTATTTCTACCGTGACATCCTTACGTCCCCACTTTGCACAGTATATGGCGATCAGCCACCCAGTCTTAGCAAGCATTTAAAACCGCAGGATAATTCTACTTTCTTTTCTATATGCATCATCTCCAGGATGACAGAGCAGATTAGCCAGATAGATGCACGAGGGATCAGGGGGCTGTCAATGATGAACCATGGCTCCAAATGCCTTCGCGAGGGTTGCTATGTCCCGTCAGGTCAGCCCTCTGGTTTTCGAAACGAGTCCTATTCTGAGGCTTCTTGACCACGGGTGCACTTTCACTTGACATTGAGGGAGGAACCTGCAAGGGAAAAGATATGTGATCGGCAGCCTACGTACATACATACATATTTTGCCTGATCAGACAACTGCTGTTTTTATTCTGCACGCCAACTATACCACTGTCAAGTCCCAAGGTCAACTGATCGCCCAGTGTTCTTCCACTTTGTCCGCTGCCAACTCCTTCATGCACACTTATCCGTTGACGTACCCGAATGTGGTCAGGTAGGTCGATCTGCTTAGGCGGGTGCCTGCAGACACTGGAGCGAGATGGGCGGAATCGTCGTGTCAAGAGAACGACGGAAGATTTCGATTCGAAGTCTTGTTTGATGGCGGGAATAGATAGATTGGTACATTTCTATCTCGTTGGCTTTGGCCGTCGCTTCGTCTTTCGGACTTCCTAGCACTTGATGAATGGCTCACTGTGTCTTGTAGAGAGGTTCGTCGTAGATTATGATTTCCATATTGTTGTCTTGCACCCTACCTTGCGCTCTCAATCTTGATTCTTTTCAACCGGAGTTGGTTTGCTGGAACACACTGTGTCTATTCAGAAAATGATGCCGCAAGCCCCTTTTTCGTGTCTCCAGAATATTATGTGTGCCGTGGTGGCAAGAATATCGATACCTGAGGCCCTCAAAACATCCCTCTTCATCCCATAATCGAGCATGATCTTCTCGAATTGGCTGATGGATCACAATCGACGCCCAAATCGATATCGGCCGACGCGGTTGATGATTCCGCTTATTCTGCAAATAAGACAAACAAGGCAAACACTGCAAACACCGCAAACACTGCAAACACTGCAAACACCGCAAACAGATTCCGTAACTATACCAAATCCGACCTTTTCGCTAATTAATATGCGGCACACAGCCCATGACAGCTGAGGTGATCAACGCACGCAGCAATATCGACGTCTGCAGCGATCCCGATCCGTCGACATCCAGATGTAGCAAGTAGACGGATATCATATCATTCATTCCATATAGTTATATACACTGGCGTTGAGCGGGAGCTCAACGTGGTAGAGAGCAATTTGACCTTTACAACTCGGCACTGAGTGATATCAACACTAATAATCTATTTATATCCCCTTTATCCGCTGCCTCCCGACAGTAATTAGTAGTGCTAGTTTAATTAGCATCTATCTGGGCCTGTTAGGTGGCCTATATAGACTAATATCGGCTTGGTGGCGGATAAACCGGCTAAACACAACGCATCTCACTTGACCATTGCTCCATTTCGCGTGGTTGAGCTGCCGTATTTACAATGGCATCATAGCATCACATTACATCCTCCTCGCCGAGATACGCTGCCGCCGCGATGGCTAATGACGACGATACCGAGGCCTTCCCAACGCTCTCGCCTGCAACGACGCAGGCTGGGTTGAATTCAGCAGAGCTTCAAGCGCTGGGCAATGACGACCTGTCGCGTGCTCGCTCGTCAAGTACGGGCCGCAGGACGCGCGGAGCGTCGATTAAGCAAGCCATTCTCAATAGCAATCCGCCGCTGGGCATGTGGCACGCGACTGGAGAAGTCGGATCCAAGATACCAACCCTGCCCGAGATCAGGAACGGCGCTTTCTCAGACGCAGGATGGTCACACGAGGGCCAGATGGAGCACCGCGGCTCGAGCCCACGCGAAATTCACAGGCGGAGACTCGCACGGACGAGCACGTCCAGCACGCGGACAATAAAGAGCTCGGTAGCAGCTGCAGCGCCAGCGACGCCGAGAATCGAGGAAGAAGAACACGAATTCTTCCCAAGGCGAGGCACTATACCTCACAAGGGGTCTACAATTGAAGAGACGCCGGAGCGAGGCGGCGATGACGACGACAACGACAACGACAACGACAACGACAACGTCGTCGTCGCGCGAGCGGCAGAGCCCACCACCAGTCAACCAGATACGTAGGCGGATCTATCACCTTTATTTTGCTTCTGTCCACGCTAACCCAAGTTCCAGTTCTGCACATACTGACGTGGCTGCCACATCGGCCGCTACTAACCCGGATGCTTCTGCTCATGCCAATGGCACTGTCCGCGGCCCGGACGCCACCGGCACATATCCCAATGGCTACCGCTTTCCCAAGAAGCACACGTGGACACAGTCCACGGTGATCGGGCTGAAAGCGTTCTGGAAGTTCGTCCTCACGCCCTTTGGATTCCTCGTGACGGTGTACGGGCTCAACGTGGTTGGCTGGGGCGCCATGATCTTCTTCGTCCTTCTCCAGGCGGCGCCGGCCATGTGCCATCCGTCGTGCAGCGCGGAGAACAGCCCGCGGAAGAAATGGATCGAAATCGACTCGCAGGTCCTCAACGGCCTCTTCTGCGTGACGGCATTCGGGCTCGCGCCCTGGCGCTTTCGCGACTTCTACTACCTTGTGCGATGGCGAGTCTTGCACAAGAACGACGCGCACCGCCGCCTGGCCGGCCTATACCGCGGCTGGTATCGCCTACCGGGCTCTGACAAACTGGCCGATGACATCGGGCCCCCACCTATCTACAACAGACGAAACCGCGACAGAGCCGATTCACCACCTCCCTACACAGACGACGAACTCGAGCGGCTAGAAGCCAACCAGGCCATCCCCTTGCCCGCAACCTCAATGCCCGAGCCGCCACTCACGGGCGTGCGCGCCGCTCCTTCCCGCTCGTGGACGCTCGACTTCGTCATCTGGATGTACATGGCTAACACGTTCCTGCAAGTCGCGCTCTGTGGCTTCATGTGGGGCTTCAACCGCCACAACCGGCCTAGCTGGGGTGTGGGGCTGTTCATCACCCTAGGCTGCCTGAGCGGCATCTTTGCTGGCATTCTGGTCTTTATCGAAGGCTCTCGCGTGAAAAAGGTCGAAGGCATTCCGATCCAAGAGTACGACGTGCTCGAGAGTGTCGACGACTATCATGAGCGGAAAGCCAAGGAAGACGCCAAGATGGAGAAGAAGGAGAGTAAGCACCACCGGCGCGAGGAGCGGCGCATTCTGCGCTCCGAAAAGGTCAAGGGCCACCAGTGGTTCACGCGGCAATAAATGAGCTGCTTCAGAGCAGACGGGACTTACAGGTACTAGTAATCAAGTAACCAGCCCCCTTCCTCCTCCCAGATCGCAAGGATTGGATAGGCAAAGTCGACATAGTTGGATCTGGGCTGTGGTTGTTACATTTTAAAAATACAGTATATAGTCATTCTTATCAACCCCACCTGGTCATCTGCCAGCAGGCTCTCACCCATTCGGCCTGGGCTTGACCTCGCCCTCGTGCAGGATATAGTAGACAATCGTGCCGTCGCCGCCCTTGCCATTCGCGGCCAGCATTCCCATCACCACCCTCTTGGCATCGCGCCACTCCATCCCCAATTCGTCTTTTCCCTCTCCTTCTTGGCCTTCTCTCACTTCCCGATGACAATGGTTAGAATGCAAAGTCACAAGCTCCCGCGGAGGCAGCGCGTCAAAGACAGCGCATAACCGCCTCAGCGTCCATGATGATGATGACGACGACGACGACGACGAGCCCTGCTGCGTTCTACCCCTGTCTCTACCGCCACCAGCCGTCCCCACGGGGAGTACCCACTCAGGCTGGATGGCGAGGCGCGACTCGTCGATGCGCTGGCGAACGAGATGGTTCTGCAGCGATGGGTGGACGTAGCTGTGTTTGGGCGGGAGGCCGGAGATGAGGTACGTGTCGATTGTGGTGTTGGTGTTGGTGTTGGTGTTGGTATTGGTGTTGGTGTTGGTGTTGGTGTTGGTATTGGTGTTGGTGTTGGTGTTGGTGTTGCCAGCGGTAGTAGTTGTACCAGCACTAGCACTAGCACTAGCACTTCTGTTAGATCGCGATAATAGCGATGGCGTCGGTACAGAAATGAGTTTGCCACTGGCGGTAATGGCGTGCAGAGAGAGAGCGGTCCAAGAGTGCTGGTATTGTAGGTTGTGCAGCACGGTGAGGGCGAGGGCCAGGTAGGGCGATTGTGGAATATGTGCTAGGGCTGTGTGGGAAGAAATGAGCGACGAGAGAGCGGATTGGGGGGGTGCTGGCGAAGTTGTTGCTGTCGAAGTTGTTGCTGTCGCTGTCGCTGTCGTCGTTGGAACTCTTGGCATGGTGCGATGCGAAAACACTCCCGCTACTACGCAAGCAGAATTGTGTAATTATATTCAGAGATTTTCCACTTGGGGATTGGCATTCATTAGTCTCATAAGATATCGACCTGCGTCGATTGTTTAGGCTATTCTTGGCAAGCTACCGCATTATAATTAGCCTGTGTCATTGACTAAATAATCCTACGCTTGGACCCACGAACCAGACAGGGAGCTTTGGATTTCAACGCCTTCTCTCACAACAAGGGCACACACAAAGAGAAAAGTATGTCACTCGTGACTTTACCTTCTCTCATCGGTATAATCCCCGATCCGTAGTCGGTGTGGTTAGTAGATATAGAAGACGGCGAAATGTTGGGACACCTTTGAGAATGCTGCGACATCCTCAAGCCTGTATCTGGTAGGTGGGCCAATCCAGGTCTTTTTTCGAATGGTGCCGACACGTTGTTATGCCAGCCTTTGCCCTGAGCCTAGGGCTCCAGGAAGAGCATTTTGACGCCGTGATCGACGAGGCCGACAATACTTTGCCATGCCTGCACTATCCGCTGCTAGAGCCGAGGTCTTTGAGAGAAGCAAAGACGTGGTCAGGGCCGCAGCGGATTTAGACTATAGTAAGGAAGCTGTTACACGTTTTTTTGTGTCCCCTTGTTACGCCCTTGCCAATTCGAGAGGCAGACGCAATGAGAGTTCCGATTCGTCCACACCTTCGGGCGTACCAAAATTCTGACGCACACCGAAAATCATGTCTCGTCAAAAATAATCGATACCCCGATAGGTATCAAGTGTAGAGGATGCATTGGTGCCCAACGAGTCGACTAGCTAAACATCCTGTACATCTGCTAGAGGGTAAAGTTGTAGGAGGGTCCGCAATAGATGTGTATGGTAGATCGAGGCGTATTCTGCGTTGTGTTGACGCTTAGATATACGTCGTCGGCGGTCTTCCCGGTCCGTCGAGCTCGCGTATTTATTGCGAAGCCGGTGACCAGAGATATCTCCATCTGGACTGGGTGCCGATCTGTCGCAGCCAACTCTGTCTTATGCAGGGCTGCTTGCGAGTGTCGGACTTTAACGGAACGAACGGAACGTACATTTTTCTCCCCTCTGCGTACATTTGCGGAATGGTGCCAGTCCACTACACTTGGCTTTACGACGACGGCATCCGTCATATGCCTTAGATATCTTCCGGTAGATTGGCCTTGGAACGTCTATCAGTTAGCTCGATGTGCATACGACATAGAATGCTTGGGAGATGGGGACCTGATGATCGAGCTCTTTCTGTGTCTATCTGCCCTGCTGGATGTTATCCCCGTGCTGTATCTAGGTGTTCTCCAGTCATACCGTATGCCTGAATAACAATCTATCGAAAATGATGAGGATCACGGCCAAGGGTCGGATAGCCCTTTGGGCCAGTAGCCAGATGGAATTGATGAACTCGTCTGCAGATGCGGGATTATACAGACCCAGTCAACAGCACGTAAAAGCTCCTTGCGCGATTTAGGATTAATTATACTTTGCTATATAATATAGTGTGAGGATCTTGGTACGCTCTTGTTGTGTTAGAATTGAGAAATAGGGAGTGGACAGCAAATCAGGGGTCGAGAAAGAGTGAATTTCCCTCATCAACCAAGTAGGGAGCGGGGGGTGGCAGCCCGCACCTGAATACCCCTTGTAGTAATGGTGAATTTACCTTGAACATCGAGGGTAGGCTTCTCTGGAATAGGCATTAGGCATTCGAATTAGAGTTCCGGAACAACGGTCCCGCCCGATCGCGCCATGATTGCGAGCCTAATGTTCCGGCGCTAATAATCGAGGCTAATGCAACACTTTTACCTATTTGGGCTAGTACAGCGGAAATAGATGTTTCTTGACATTTGTTGGCCTTGGTTGCGCCTCCTATTCTGTGGAGTCGGCGGCACAGGTGTAGATAGATAGCCAATCAGCAAACAGATATCCCAGCCCTTAGCTCTACTTGCCTCAGATACAATTGGATCATTGCTCTTCTAACCTTGATTTTTAAGTCCCTCTGATTGGATTATGCGGGTAATACGTGCGCTAAAGACGCCACATCGTTAGTGCGGTCAACAGTCCTAGGATCATAGCAAGCTGGGTCGTGTCGACGAAGCTCTTCATACCACGCTTTTCCGCATTCATCTCAACCAAGGGTTATATCATACTGCTATAAAAACTCGTTCTTGATGTGTCTACTTCGACGCATGATCCTCTCGATCGCGGGCTGACATTAACGCCTATTTCCAACTATCTTGTCATTGCAGTCACCCCTTTATGCCAGGAGTTGAGAGTAAGTGACGCCATGAGTTCACCAAGGGAACATCCAGATCATTCCAATGTCGAAATCGAGGTAGACGAATCGCATGAATTAGATTCGGCACTTGGCGACGATATCTCTCAATATACCCAATCTATCCGGTCCAGCCTGTTCCAGGGGATCGAGGAAAATGGGCGAAAATACCACAGGTACAAAGATGGCTCGTACATGCTACCGGAGGACGACCGAGAACAAGAGAGGCTGGATCTACAGCACGAGATATTCCTCAAATCCTTTGGTCAGAAGCTGTACCTGGCCCCAATAGATGGCGAGGTCCACGATGTCCTAGACCTTGGGACGGGCACTGGATTGTGGGCAATTCAATTTGCGGACGAGCATCCCGAGACGAGCGTCCTCGGCATCGACCTGAGTCCCATGCAGCCGACATGGGTCCCGCCCAACTGCAAGTTTGAAGTGGACGACTTTGAGACTGCCTGGGACTTTCCCCAGCAGTTTGACTTCATCCATGGCCGAATGCTCCTCACTACCAGCGCCGATTTCCCCACATTGTTCCGTAGGGCGTACAAATCACTGAAGCCAGGTGGATGGTTTGAAATGCAAGATCTCTGCCTGCCGATCCTGTGCGACGATGGGAGTTTAGAGGGCACTATACTTAAAGAGTGGAATTTGAAATACTTAGAAGCAACTCGAGTCCTCAAAAGAGATACCTCGTGGACAGCCAAATACAAGGAATGGATCACGGCGACAGGTTTCGAGAATGTCAAAGAACAGATCTTCAAGTGGCCCATCAACCCGTGGCCGAAAGACAAGAATCTGAAAGAGTTGGGCCTTTGGAACATGGTCAACATGCTCGACGGGTTGGACGGATTCACCGTCAGACTGTGGACGACAGCCTTCGGAATGACAGCTGAGGAAGTCCAGGCCTACCTCGTCGCGGTCCGGAAGGACCTCAGCAACACCAATATTCATTCGTACTTGCATATGTAGGTGTCTTTGGATCTTACTCCGCAAGGCCTGCTAACCTTGCGTCTCCAGACACGTCGTCTACGGCCAGAAGCCCAAGTAACGGTTTGGATACCTCTTGCACGGTGGTCGATCGCCGTTTTCGCGCCCCGCAAGGAATTGTCTAGTGCTACTATTCTAGATCTACTCCTAAAGGGAATCGATTTGAAAAACGCCCGACCACGACTTGGTTCATTAGAAGGCTTGTACGGATCGGGATTGCTGACCGAGCACACGATTGGGGAGTTTGTTCGAGGACGGGAGGGAGTCTGAGAAGATGATAGGTGTAAAATTATCGTATGGTGCGGAACCCTATCAATCAAATCCTTCGTTAGGCCGACTAAAGAGCCCTTCGTTGGCCTCTCTCCGTCTAGGGTGGCCTGTCATGGACGGCGCCTAGACGGCCACGAGTCTCCATTCCCGCGAACCCGCCTCGCCCTGCCCCTCCTTTTCGTAGGCGTAATGGTGCTCACCTTGTGGGGCTGACGGCTTTTCCCTTCTGGACTAATCTCTGTCGGACGGCGCTTCCGTGTGACGCTTACGCTCAGGGACGAGTCATTGTCGGCCCGGTCCGGGCCCACGAGACAGCATAATTCGCGATTGATATTATGATTCTTGCAGTAGCTTCCCTAAGGACGTAAATCGGGGCCAGAGTCCCCGGGGGCGGGGTTGATGGTAGTCAGGATACTCGTACCGACACCCTTGGAACCGTAGGGTTCCAGGTTCCCCCACGAAAGACAAACCCACTCTTACCAGCCGTGCCCAACAACCGGCAAATGCTGCACGCAGTGTAGCCTTGAAAGGTCCAATCCACGTCCTAGGCCTACGATCGTCAAGCCCGCATGAGTCTTGCCGGGCTCCGCAGCCCTACCCAGTAGGGCCGTGAACCCCCAGCGCTCCACGGATCGCGGCTGGCTCACGCACAGAGGCCATGCCATGGTAGAATCGCGCATTCCAGGGGCTACCCAGGCGGGGCAGCCCACTGATCAGGAGGCATTGTCAACGACAGTGGACAGATAAGTAAACCAGCCAATTAGTTTTGGCTAGGCTGCAGATGAGGCTTGATGGGTGATGAGCTAATTAGAAATCGAAGGAGAGATCAACTAGTTATGGCGGTAGTATTACAATGGACATTGGTGCAATTGACGATTGTGCAATGGATGATCGGGAGACCCACGTAAGTATGTTGTTGGGTTATAACTCAAGCCCCATTTCGCTGGCTTTGCTTCAACGGATGGTAGACTACTTAATCAAGTGTTTGCCCCGCAGACTGTTCACCTTCTGAAGCCTCTACTGCCAACCTCGAGATATCCAGGAACCAGCCTTTCTCGCATAGATCAAGCTCCCCTCCAGAGCCTGTCCTGCCACTACCGTATCCATCGGCATGGTGGTCAGCGGCTCTATCCTGCTCGATTGGGGCTTGATCGGCCTAGTGCTGGCTGTTGCCATCGTCTACGTACGATCATACACTCGTCTCAGCCATATTCCAGGCCCACGTCTCTGGGGATTGTCTGTCTTTCCCCTCTTCCAAATCCACTTGAATGGCGGTATCTACGAAAAATTCGGACATCTCCATCAGCAATATGGGCCGTTGGTCCGAGTAGGCCCAAACACTTTGTTAACGGCAGACCCAGATGTCTTGCGTCGCATGTCGGCGGTGCGGTCGCCGTATACGCGGTCGGACTGGTACGTCGCCTTGCGTATGAACCCGGGACAAGATAATGTCCTCTCGGTTCGGAGTGAGGCCAGACACGATGAGCTAAGGCGGAAAATGGGATTTGGATATTCTGGTAAAGAAAACCTCACTCTCGAGCAGGATATTGACGATTGCGTAAAAGAGATGGTCCATCTCATCAACACCAAGTACATCAGCGGCCCAGGAAAGATCATTCCGATGGACCTTGCACGAAAGATTCAGTTCTTCACTAGCGACGTTATGAGCAAACTGTCTTTCAATAGCAAATTCCATGATCTCCGCGACGATAATGATAACCTGGGGTACATCCACGAAATCGAGACTGTTATCCCCAACATCTTTTGCACTTGCTGCATCCCTCAAATCATCGATTTTCTCACCGACATCGGCTTCCTTGGTCTCATCGGGCCCTCTACCAACAGCAAGCTTGGTCTGGGCAAGGTTTTGGCCATTACACGAGATCAGGTGGCCAAGCGCTTTGGACCCGACGGCAAGGCCACGGGCGAACTGAAGGACATGCTGGGTAGCTTCATTCGACATGGACTCACCCAAAAAGAAGCTGAGTCGGAGAGTGTCTTCCAATTGTTCGATTTTGCCTTTTCGCTTCTGCCAACGACATGCTGACAAAAGTGGACAGGGCCGCCGGGTCGGACACAACTGCTAGCGGACTTCGAGCAACGCTACTCGGCATTCTTTCTAGTCCGCTGGTGTATCAGAAATTGATCAAGGAGATCGACGAGGGAGTTGCAGCTGGAAAGATACCTTCGGATGACCTCATAATCTCCGATGCCCAAGCAAGGGAGCTTCCATACCTGCAGGCATGCATCAAGGAGGTAAGTGCTTTTTTGGTGCCTGTGGGTGAGTGCTCTGTTCACAGTTGTGCAGGGACTGCGGTGGTATCCGCCTATTGCAGGCATGCTGGCGAAAAAGGTAGGCACCCATGGATCGAAGGTGTGTGGTTACTGAGGACAAAAGACTCCGCCCCAGGGTGACACGATCAGCGGTCACTTTGTTCCTGGTGGCGTCTCCATTGCGTAGGTTCAGCCTGCTCCTCCTAGGTTTCCAGCTTTCTAAATTCACCCGAATCTAGCTACTCGGCAAAGCAAGTCCACCACTCACCGGCTCTGTTTGGTCCGGACGAGTACGCTTATCGGCCCGACCGATGGATCCTCCATAGTGATGGCGGAGACGAAGCATCTGCGGAGAAAATCAAGGCCATGGAGCAAAACAATGAGCTCATCTTTGGATATGGCAAGTATCAATGTCTAGGTAAGCCGGTGGCCATGATCGAGCTGAATAAGGTTATTTTGGAATTATTCCGCCGTTTCGAGTTCACTCTTATGAACCCCTTCAATCCGTGGAAGACGAGATGTTTCGGGATTCACTTTCAGACCGACATGTGGGTCACGGTCCACAGACGGACGCTGCATGCCACTGGGGTAGAATGAATATTCTCCGAGGCCGATCGTGCAGAGCCTTAGCTTTGCTTAAATCTGATACTCCCGGCAGGGCCAAGCCTAGACGGGGTCCAGATAATTGTCAATTGTCCAGAGTTTTTTGGTGTTGGAATCGGGCGGATTCTGGAATCGGGTGGATTATAGAATGAGTCAGAATACCAAGACCTCCCCATAAGCAAATCTGCTGCGAAATCCCTTGATCATATTTTTCATATCCCCTCCCCCCAGAGCGCTGAAATCGGACTCCGCACCTCCACGTAGGAGTGCCTGGGAACCTGCGACTGATGACCATCCTCTCATCAAGTCACAGAGCCAACGCAGAGACGTACACTGCCACAGGCAAGCCACATACGACACACAGACTAAGGTGGTGCGTACCGGGCAGTGAAATCAGAGGGCTAGGAGTGTAGGAGCTACAAGCTACCCCCAGCTTCTAGCTAAGCCCTAGCCTGATAAGAAATTATAAGACCTTGCTAGCATAGGTCTACAGTCTACAGTGTGTGTCACATGTGGTATAATGCGGCATCAAACGACAATTGAGAGTACTTAATAAACACTCTAGCCTACCAATACAGGACAAGACTAGAGGAAGACTGGAAGAGACAGACTATAATAGACTATGGAGACCAGAGAAGGAGTACAGGATCTCTACTATAGTCTGTAAGAGTATCCATAAGGGGGATACAGCCTCTACCTATAGCCTAGGGTTACCTACCTGGGTAGTATAGGGAAATAATCAAATCTAGATATTCTCTCTATAGGTAGCACGGCCAGCCATGCGGTTTCCTTCCCCAGAGGGTTTTATCCGCCACTGATAGGGTTTTTGTCTATACAGGCCTCCAAGTAGGCCCAGATAGACATTATTTTATCTATATCTATTTTCATATCCCCCAAGATCGACGACCAAATACGATGACATCGATCGTTCCACTCATTCCAACAAACCCACCAAGACTACGATGCTCTGAACGTCAGCTGCGGTTACGAGAAGGCAATGTTGGCTCTGATCGAACGTCAGCTGTCTATTCCCTGGATTATGAGGCAAATATCGACGGCTATACTGATATTAAGCGCTTGTACCAGGGCTCGCATATAGCTATATTTATTGGCGTTGAGCGGGAGCTCAATGTAGACACCCAGAGAGAGCAATTTGGCCTTTGCAAGACTTGTTCCTATTGACAATTTTCCAACAGTTTGCCTGCGGACTCCCGGTTCATGTCACATTCTACATCCTACTATCAGTCCTTCCGTGATTAACCGCACCACTGGTGGGATATTTCTACGATCCTCACGCTTCATGTCACATCCTACATCCTGCTGTCAGTCCTTCCGTGGTTCACCGCACCACTGGTGGGATATGTCTATGATCCTCACGCTTCACCCTCAAGACCACCTTCCTGAGTGTTACTACTGCTCTTCGCGTGGTGGGCGAGATCCAGAATAGTCATGATTGAGATGCTCATTACGGTCCTTTTGGTGCACTGGATTTGTTGGCTATGTAACTTACATCTCGGATGTAATATCCTGGGGGTCATCATTTAGCAGACCGCCAAATTGGGCGGGAAATTTCCTTGTCACCCTGCGTTGATCTGCATGTGTATGTATGCTGAGTGGTATCTCCACGCATAATTCTGCACACTCCTGGCTTTACGGTGACCTGCGTACCAAAAATACAAAAATAACTTGGTTTAGAAGGGGTGGGTATTTTCATGCCGGATCTTTCCTTCGGTCCCTCGCTGGCCATGTTGTGGCCTCATCTCGGCCCGGACGCGCACGTGCGTGTCAAGGTATTTCCCCATATCTATCTATCTTTAGGCTAGAATGGCATGTCGCTCAACCGGCGCACAGAAATGAGGGAAAAGATCGGCCAGCGCGATTTTCATCAAAATGGGGGACTTCGTTTAGGGCAAGACGGGAAGGGGGGGGGGGTTTGGTTTGGGCCCAATAGTTCTGTTCTTGCATCGTATCTTTAACCAACCAGCACTGTCCAGCCTGTTGGACTAGCCATAATGGCGATGTGACGTGCGGCGTCGGACCTTGCAATGCGAACTTCGTATCCTTCCCTTTCCCTTACCTTTATCTGGAGTTTTGAGCTAGATAAGAGTTCGCTCGCCGGTCGAATAGTCATCATATGCAAACGACACAATCCTCGGCCGTGCAGTGAGTGAGTGGCCCAAGCGACATATTGGGGACGGGTGAGCGCCAGTATCTCGAGCACCTACCAACCTATTGAGATGGGCTTAAAAGCATCGTCGTCATCAATCAGAGAAATGGTCCATGCACAACTGACGCAATGAGCAACCGGCCCCCGCCATCATACGAGGCACTCGCCTCCTTGCAGCGACGTCAACAGAACAACATGCATAACAACAGTGACACGTCGTCACAGGACATGCCGCCAACTCATTCCCAGGCCGCGCCACCCTACCGCGCATGCCACTACTTCGCGTCAACAGAGGAAGAACTAGCAGCACTGCAGGAATTCGCCAAGAGCAAAATGTACGTGACGCCAGGCACGGAGGGGACGTTGGGTAGAGAGTTAGGCGTGCAGATGATGGGGGGCCGTGGGCATCAAGTACACGAGGACAGCGAGCAGTTGAGGCGGGAACGCATGGAGATGCTGGAGTCAAGGAAGCGCGAGAAGGAGGCGAAGGGGAGACAGAAGGAAGAGGCGAAGCGTGGCGCCGACGCCACAAAGAGAGATGATGGGCAGCCACGCGAGGCGGTGCACAGCGGGGTTGTGGCGGCGCCAGGGAGAGAGAGAAAGACGAGCGTGGGCGCCAGGGTGGGCAGCAAGCTGAGGAAGGCCTTGAGTCGCGGGGATTCTGGGAGCGATCAGTACTCCCAAGTGATTCGGTAGGGCGTGGTGTTGTGGGGGGGGGACATTGAAATCGAGACATACCTGTGGTTAAAGCGCTGGGCAGACTTGTGATACATCAAGGTAGTATATCTTTATACAAATAGAATTTAGCAATCAATAGGGTTAAAATTGTGTATGATTCGAACCCGGCATTACATCAAATCCACATTATTCATTAGATTAGTTATTTGAAGGCCAGTCCTGCTGCAGTATTTGACCGATCCGTGACGCCTTGCTTAATACACCCGCGGTTCTCAACGATACGTGCCCGACACCAAGGCATTTACAACATGGCCCTCCTTCCATCCCTGATCGGATAGAGACTGTTTCTCATCCAGGATGTGGCCGAGATAGGCGATTCGGACCTTTGCGGCCGTCGGCACCGCGCCGTCCTCCTTTGCCCTGCGCGCCAGTAGTCCAACCGGGTCTTTCCTGCCCAGAAGCACGACGACATCGGGCCCGCCTCGGTCACTCAGCCTGCACCTGACGGCGACGGCATCCTTGGCCACGGCAGCCTTGCCCTTGCCCTTGCCCCTGTCCTCGGTCCTGCCCGCGTCATCCTCGCCCTTGATGGCGTCAACCACTTCAACCACCTTGTCGTCGTCGTCGTCTGTGCCGCCACTGCTGGCCACACCGACGACGGTCTGCGCGTCACCTTCGCCTTCGTCCTCGACGACGTTGGTCGGGTCGTGGAGAATGGCCTGAGACAGGCGGTACAGGTTGCCCGCCTCGTCGTAGGCCCCGTTCTCCAGCTTGCCCGTGGGAAGTGTGATTCCAGCGGCATCGAGAATGCCCTGAGCGGTGGCCAAGTCGCCCTCTCTCACACACTCGGCCACTTGTCTAAGGGCCTCCCAGACCTCTCTTCTGCCCGTGATTCGGGTTTCAAAGAACTCGGTGCGTTCGCGCGCCAGCTGGCCGTGTGTCCACGTGCGGCTGGTGGATTTCCAGGCCGCCGGGCGGACGAGGGCGCGGTTGTAGTGTTCGGTCAAGGCGACGTGCTGTGGGTGCGGTGGCGGCCCATTTTGCACATGACAGTCGGCCGAGGATGGATCAAGCGGTGGAGAAGGCCGACTTGTTGCCGTGTTTGTCGCTATCTCGGGCGCCCTCACCAGGGACGCAGCCCGCACGGGAGAGCTATTCGAGGCACTGTCGCCGACGGGGCGGGACGAGGAGCAGCCCTGGCAATTGTTAGGGGGAAGGGACGGCGGTTGCGACTGCCGCAGTGGAAGCGTACCATCGCTCAAGACATAATAACTGTGGACACGGGACACAGACGGGCAAGTGCAGATGGCGTGGAAGGCACGATCGCCGAATGGGCTGCGGCACACCTTGTTTGAATGGCAGAACAGACGGGCAAGTGCAGATGGCGTGGAAGGCACGATCAATCGCCCAATGGCCGCCGCACGCCTTGTTCAGATGGCAGCACAGAGGGAATTGACAAAACAAATGGAAGTAGATGGAATCGTTGAGCTGGTTCTGGTATGGGCCTGCGACTCGGTGTTCACGCCTGAGCACTGGCCACACCACCACGGCGAGGTGAGGAGAGCATGACAAGCTGTTTTTATCTTGGCTAATTATTCAGCTGCAGGAGTTGTCACGGGTGTCACAAATAGCGTTTGGGTAAAGTATTAACTAGTTAACGTACCTCCCTCCTCTGGGTGGAAGACGTCAACGGGTGGAGCACGCGCCCCCTGCGGCCCCACCGTCCCCCACTCGTGCCGCACATCGCCGTCAGTGGTGTGACTCGGGCAGAGGGGGGCCAGGCCAGGGCCTGATGGAGGATAGGTGTGCCTGTATTTACGGATACACAGTATCCCAAAGTACCCGGGTTACCCTAGCCCGGGTTACCACCCTAGACACACCCAATATAGCCAGACACACTAGGCTCGTTGGCTATCGAGGGATTGAGAGATTCGGAAATTGAGACAAGGGAATTCTACTATGTATACACGACTCCTGGCCGGCGCCTGAACCGAATGGGGCGATGCCCGTGTGCGACGCCGCCGCCGCATCCCGACTGTATTTGTGCTCGTGCTGTACTCGTGCTGGTACTGTACTCGTGCTGGTACTGTACTCGCGCTAGTACTGTACTCTTGCTAGTACTGTACTCTTGCTAGTACTGTACTCTTGCTAGTACTGTACTCTTGCTAGTACTGTACTCTTGCTAGTACTGTACTCGTGCTGGCATAGTTGATACGCGGATGCCAGGCTCATCTAAACTCCACCGACGGCCTCACGCCCATGTTCCACACGCCTGGCTCGCCGACATGCTTCAATTCGAGCTGCTGGTACCTGCACACATGCATATTAGCCAGGCTCTCGCCGTGCGCATGGAGAACTCACTTCTCGCTCTTGTAGTGGAAATAGGTGCCACTCGTGTGGCCCTCGGCCTGGTTCAGGCAGATGTAGTAGAAGCCCTCAAAGCTGGCGCCTTGGATGCTCCGGAGCTTGTGGTCGGGTACGAGGAAGTGCTCCTTCCAACGCATAAAGACGTGTTCTTGCTGCCACCAGGGCGAGTTGTCAACTGGATACTGGAAATCCAGGTCGTGCCTCGCATACTGGGTCAGCGGTCGCCAGGCCTGGAATCGCGCCCAGTGCGTGATGTCAATGCGGCTGTTGGCACCCCATTCCGGGTCTCTGGTGCGGAAGCTGTACTTCTGGCCCGGCCCGCCGATAATCTCACCGGTGAAGAAGGTTGTCAGCGTGGGGTGGTCGGCCGTCAGCCCACAGATCTGCAGGTAGCCCGACATGGTGCACTGCTCCATGTCGACCGTGAGGATGGTGACCTCGACTTGGTATATCTGGCGGTCCGACTGCTGCGTGCCCACATACCGCGAGCCGGTCTGGAAGAGCGACGAGGGATACTGCGCCTTCATCTGCTTCCTGGAAAAGTCCCATCGCCGTGCTTCGCTGTGGCGAGCCAGTTCGTCGTCGGCGCTGCGCACGGCGAAGGCCGGCCTCAGCACGACGTCGGGCGTCGGCGAGGGCGTCGGCGCCGGCGTGGGAAGATGCCGGTGTGCGTCGTGCTGCTGAGGCTCTGGAGACGCCAGACTGACGGGTGTGATGGGCAAACACATGTCCTCAGCTGCGCTGGTCTTGCCGTCTTTCTCGTCATCCAACAGGCTGCGCTCCTGCGCGTAAGCCATGTCCATCGCCGCCTCCTCTTCCGCCGGCGGGCTCATCGCAGCCGTGTATAGCGGGCCATCTACCCCGCCACCGGCACTATTAGGCTGCGGGCACACGACGCCGACCCCGCTAACAGCGCCGGATGCGACTATATCTGCGGCGACCACAGTACCAGGGCTATCACGCGCATTGCCTGGCATTGGATGGGCCTAGGGCTATCATAGGGACCGACGGCAGCGGTCAGAGGGCCGGCAACAGACAAGCACAGGAACGAAACAACAGCAGTTACAGTGAGAGCGTGAAAGGAAGGACTTTATGATCACAGTCACTGACAACGATGAAAATGGTGGTGGTGATGGTGGTGATGGTGATGGTGATGGTGGTGATAGCGGTGATGGTGATGATAGCGGTGATGATGATGATGATAGTGATGATGATGATGATAGTGATGATTGATGATGATAATTGATGATTGATGATTGATGATGATGGTTGAGGATTGATGATGATAGTGATGATTGATGATGATGACTGATGATGATCGAGCGGAGATGGGCCGAAAAACCAGCATTCCGCTCCCAAGTTAACCTCAGATTGGCAAAGGCGTGCTCCCCGTGGGCCTCTGTCGATCCGACCCCTCACGCCGCTCATGTCGGGCCCAGTGGCGAGCTGCGGGGAAGAGACGAGCGCCCGGACTGGTGGCGCCCACGCGACGCAGCCCACAACTCCCACCCAAACTCAACCGCACCACTCAACTTGTCTGCACGGCCGGCTTGTTCCGACAGACGGCAACCCAGACTACAGGCCGATGGTCGGTCATGAAATCAGATATCTGCTGTCAAGACCCAGTGCCGCTAGCATCGTCTACCACTGCCGCTAGCATTGTCCACCACTGCCGCTAGCATCGTCTACCACTCTTTGACGCTTGAACGCCTAGGCTGAGTCGCCCAGGCTGAGTCGCCCAGGCTGAGTCGCCCAGGCTGAGTCGCCCAGAGTCACGTTTGCAAGCACAGACACAACGCTCTCCGAGACCTTATGTTGAGATGGGCTTAATCTGTAGGTCCAAGGCGTCAGTAGACATTCGTTTGCACGGAAATCCACCGCTCTACCAACCTTGAAATGCAGTGAGATCAGCGAAAAGACCAGGGCTTTGAGGTCTTGCACCAAATAGTAGAAGACGCGCAGGCCTTCAGGATCTGCCGAGTCTGTCACATCGACCAGAGAGCCTATCTTGGCTGTCTTTACCCAGGTCAGCATCAAGCGCGTGGCAGTGAGTGCCTTTCATTCTCCATACCTCAAATTGGATGTGGTCGTTGCCCAGACGGATCTCAAGCTCTTGCCGTCCATCGCGGTTCTTCTGCGGCCACTTTGAGTCGTCTTCCTTCATAATCTCGCTGTCTTTGATGATGCGTTTGATCTCGGCGATCATCAACCCGCTCACACACATCTCCTTGCGGATCAGCGAGTCGTTGCGGTAGTTGGAGTTGTTGGCGTATCGCGCCGTCGCACTTCTTCCATCCCCAATTACCCGGAAGTCGAATTCAAGAAACTCGTGGCCGAACTTGCCGGAGTGACCCGAGTAGTAGCGCACGTAGAAGGGCTCGTTCGTGCCCGACATCCTCACTATGCACACCGAGAGGGCGACGAACGAACGCGGCTCAAACAGAGACAAAAAAACTCTCCCGCTCGCTGCCTGATGCCAAGGAATGTAACTTACCGGTAACTCAAGTAATTGTACGGTAATTATCGTCTCCGCCTTGCTGGCTCGACGCTTCGACCAATCCTAGATCTACCGCCCCGCACTCAACTTCGACTTGATGCTGTCTCTCAGCCTGATCCCACAACCTCTTTCGTCCCATTTTCATCCGCGCTCTTCTGGTAATTGCCGAGGTTTTGCAGCATCTAAAAGGGTCCTCCGCCAAACATGATACCTTTGTACAGCTCGCCTGACACAGGCCGCCTGGAAACCCAACGACTGCTCACGACCAACTGAGTGTGTCTCTGTAAGACACGAGATCCTGTCCCTGTGATAAGCCTCACAATCAATCAATAATCACACAATGCGCCTCCTAGAAATTGACAGTCGTGGTGAGCTGCTCTTATCCAAGGATTTCATCGACCCTATTCCTGCCTACGCCATTCTCTCGCATACATGGGGACCGGATGAAGATGAGGTCAAATTCGATGATATCCACACTAGAACTGCCAAATCTAAGCCTGGTTACAAGAAAATTCTATTCTGTGGTCAACAAGCAAAGAAAAATGGTCTTCAATATTTCTGGGTGGATACGTGTAGCATTAACAAAGCAAACCACTCAGAGCTCTCTGAAGCTATCACGTCAATGTTCAAGCGGTACCAGGATTCCGTTCGATGCTACGTCTACCTTTCGGATGTCTCGATTTACGACCAGGACAACAATAGCCCGACCCAGCGACCCTGGGAATCTGCGTTTCGCAAAAGTCGATGGTTTACACGAGGCTGGACCCTGCAAGAACTGCTTGCTCCGAGATCAGTTGAATTTTTTCGCGTGAAGGAGAGTGCCTAGGGGATCGAATTCGACTTGTGCAGGCTATTCATGAGATCACAAGCATTCCCATTGCAGCGCTGCAAGGTACACCAATGTCTGGTTTCAGCTATGATGAGAAGATGCGATGGGCAGAGGGACGCCAGACCAAAAGGAAAGAAGATAAGGCCTACTGTCTGTTTGGAATTTTTGGTGTGTATACATATATCAACTACGGTGAGGGGGACAATGCGTTTATTCGACTTAAACGCGAGATTCGCAGCACTTCGAGAGGTTAGTGTTCTGTTCTAATCGGTCCCCTCTTCTATGAGATCTTTCTGTTTGCATTTCAAAGAAGTTTTGATTCCATCGGCAGTCGTGTCGACAACCAATCTCAGACCTAGTGAGCCGGTGATACTAATCCTAGTGATAATGTTGATTATCATCATTCCTTTCGCCAAATTCCAGGGCCTTCATGGCTAATACTTTTGACTACAGACCTGGACAAATATCGTATCGAATTCAACATCAAAAGCGTGCCTGTGGTCCAGAGGTTTGCCGACCGCCCGGCGGACTTGGCCGAACTTGGCCAGGCCCTCCTTCCAGGGCAAGGATCCAGCCGGCGTCGAATATTCGTACTAAGCGGGCTAGGCGGCATCGGCAAAACCCAGCTGGCGGCGAACTTCGCGCTACGAAATTCGGCCCGATACAGTGCAGTATTCTGGCTAGATGGTACCTCCGAAGAGAGTATTAAGCAGAGTATTGCCGATGTGGCCTCACGTCTTCCGGCTGGACAAATTCCAGAGGAGATGAGGATATCTACACTGAGTGAAGATTCAGATTTCAAGGCTATGATCAAGCACTTTCTCGACTGGCTAAGCCAACCAGACAACGACTCCTGGCTGGTCGTGTTTGACAATGTCAATCGGGAATACTCCGCCAAAAGTCCTCAGCAAGGCGCTTACGATATCACACGATACTTTCCATCGGCCGATCATGGCTCGATTTTGGTGACAACTCGACTTGCCGAGTTAGAGAATCATGGTACGGCTGGGAAGACACTCCAGAAAGTGAATGATGACCTAGCCAAGACCATCTTCTGCCAATGGTATAGAAGAAAGTTTGGTATGTCTTCTAACCCGTAGTAGTCTTCTATCCTTACCCAATAATACAGATGAGGACAATGGTGCCAAACTGTTGAACCTTTTATATGGCCTACCACTAGCCTTGACTCAAGCCGCGGTGTATATGCAGCAGACTGGGACTAGCTTTGCCGAGTATATCGATCTCTGGGAGAGTAACTGGAGATCTCTCATGAAATCGCACGGGACAGACGGTAAGTCGTTGCCACAATATGATCGCAGCATTTGGACCACGTGGATGATATCCTTTGATGCCATCAAGAAAAAAAGTGAAGCAGCCGCTGATCTCCTCCTATTCTGGGCGCATTTGAGCAACAGAGATATGTGGTATGGACTTTTTGAAGGGTTACGGACATGGCCACCAGCAGTTTCTCCGATATCACGGCTCCAAGAGGCTTACAGGGACGAAATTGCATTCACCAAAACAATTGGCCTTCTCTTTGACTATTACCTGGTTGAAAAGATGGAGAACCAGGCAGGATACATTCTTCATCCAATAGTGCATCGGTGGGCACAGTATGTGCAGACTAATCAGCAAATGGTCAATTATGCCCGACTTGCTGTGATTGCAGTTGGGTTAGCTATTCCGTCATACTCAGAACCGGACTATTGGACTGGACAACGACGTTTGCTAGAGCATGCTGAGTGCTGCTTTAAGTTGGTTGTCAACGACAGAGTAAAGGTCTTGGAGTTGAACAGTCAAACCAAGGAACATGGATCAGAACACAATAATAACTCAGTTGATATACTTAGAGCTTGCCATACTCTGGGTATCCTCTATGCTCAGCAGGGGAAGCTAGATAAGGCAGAGGAGATGTATAAGCAGGCCCTACAAGGCACGGAGAAGGCTCTAGGTGCTGAGCATATATCAACACTGATCACAGTCCATAATCTAGGTGCCCTCTATGCTAATCAGGGGAAGCTAGATAAGGCAGAGGAGATGTATCAGCGAGCGCTGGTTGGGTTTCAGAAGGTGCTAGGTCCATCCCACAAGCGCTGCGGAAAGCTTGAAAGGACTATTGCACAGATAGATTCAAAAAAAGGTACAGAATTGCCTCTTCCTTGGTTTTGCAGCACAAGATACTAACTTCTTGCAGATGCGACCAAGGCCAACACTATTAGTAAACCCTGTACAGACTCCAAAGAGACCCTGAGGGCAAGGATCCGTGAGCGTGGTTGGCGGCTTGTTAAATGAAGTTCAAGTTGCTTCGCCATCGCAAGGCCAGCAAAACTCGGCTTCAACCACTTTGGCATATCCTGTTGCAAGTGATCATCGACGGGAGAAGATCCAAGACTATGTTGGAACTAGAATGGCTGTTGGTATTAGGGTTGCGGCGCACATTGGAGTTCTGATCTTGTGGGTTTCTGCATGGGAGCCTTTTAATAGGGGTATCCCGGGGGAAAAGACATACGTATGATATAGAGAAATAGTTGTTTGACTATTCAGGGGCGATATTAGGCCACAGGGCCTAGGAACGGAGCGGAGGAGTCAAAAAAGAGAGAAACAGGGCAGATAGGAACGAAATCAAGAGGGACGAGGGAGAGAGATCGACAGAGAACTCGAGATAGCCGTCTACAGACGTGGGCTGCCTTGCAACTATCGGAAAGTCTTCTGTCTTGGATGATGATATATTCTAATTAACTTATGAAATGAAGGAATGAGTGTTTCATCACTGAGAGAGTTGCCAAGACCCAGCCTTGGCACGTGACAGGCTTTCCAAAGGATTGCTGCCCTCATCCACCACCAGGGAGAAGGGCCCGCGAGAGAAACAGGTTTATGTGCATACTGGGCCTCAAAGGCATTGTTAGCGTTTTGACCTATCTCAGCAATAAGAGAGAATAGGACCAAATAGAGAGGACCGGCAGGGGCTTTTCATTTCCAACAGTAATTAGTGGCTAATCCGAATCCCACACAGGGCAAGGAACTTAGTATCGCCATGGCCAAAGCCGATGAACACCTCATCCAGTCCCGATGCGACCTAGAAATTCCAAAGACCATCATGCTTTCACCGGACCGCTCAAGTATCCTGTCAGCACCCAGAATGCCAGCGGTGGGGGGAGCCCTATACCCCTAAATGACAGGTAATCTTGCCCAATATAGGCATGATTCGGCATTCTGATATGTGTCAGGATAAACAACCGAGCTCACCTGGGGTCATCGTAAAGGAAAGCACCGGGTCTCCAACCTCTGGCTGGTGTGCAGCGACCGTGCAGATTCTTCAGTGCAGCTCACACCAGGCCTCTTCCGCAACTACGGCCCGCATGGAACCCGGACGATCAGGCAGTGGCGTTTGTGTCGGATCGTGCTGATGCCGGTGTCAAGTAGGCTATATATCTTTAATCATCACAACTGGGCGGCGATGTCATGAATGACAGCACATATATATTGGAATGCCTGAATCTTGGCCTTATTGGCAAGATTCCCCGTCTTTCTGTGAGGTTTTGGGGTCCTCAGCCTACTGGCATTCCAGGCCTAACAGGCGAGGCGTACCTGGCCGCGCCGGTGAAGAACACAAGTCCAATCGATGCGTTCGCCTTCTCCCCTGATGGCACCCAGATTGCATTTGTCCTGGCGCACAAGGGGGTTGAATCAGTTACAGATATCTGATGATATATCTAATACTAAGGTGTAGAATAGGGGTACTCCACGGATAGTGTAACAAGAATTAACTTTTATGAAGGAGTGCAAGGCTGTTTATGTATTAGCAGAATTGGCAGGTTTGTTAGAGTCGGAGGACAGTTAGTCTAACAAGTTTAGTGAAAATTCCTTTCCGGCTACGGTGTACCCGAATCATAGCCCCGACTCCCTAGTATGGCGGCCCATGAGTGAGAACAAACCACACAATGTTTTTCGTGCAATCACAACTGTTCCTCACAATATTGTTGTCACAAAAACAGCAGAATTTGACCCAGCACTGATTTCTTATTGGCCTATTATTGATCTATAATTATTTACTTATACATTTGCTGTTGCTGACAACCCCTCCTGATCATAATACAGATATACCAAGAATCATATAATATCTCATGTGAACTAACTAGTATCTTAGTACCACCAGGCGGGGTAAACGCGTTCGGCATCCAGATCCATAACCAAGTATTGGCAAGTAATAAACTTGAAATAGCAACCCCTACTGGCACATATCAAGTTGGCGCGCACTCCTTGAGGCTCATATTGGAATACTTTAAACATCGACAACGACAAGCAGCTCATCGACGATATTCTCAATATCCTCGACAACGACCAGCAGCCCATCGTCATTGTCAACGATATTCTCAATATCCTCGACAATGGTCTCAATGACGCCGTCTCCGACCGAGTCCGGCGGTAGCGGCGGCAGCGGCGGCAGCGGGCTGAGCGGGAGAGCGTACGCGGGCGTTGGCGTAGGCGCCACCATCGCAGGCTTGTTGTTGCTTGGTGCGGCCTTTTACCTCGGCCGACGAAAGAACAGAAGCTCCTCCAGTAGTGGCCCAGGAGAGGAAGATGAAAACTGTGTCTTCACTAAAGGGATCATATCAAGGGCAATTGCCACGAGAGCTACCCGCCTGATGGGAGTAAATGCTCTTCCCCCGCGGAATAATCATGTAAACCAGGGTGTCCGATAGGGGTCTTGACAAGGAATATTACCAGGATTCCACTGATTTCGATAGGTATATCATATCCTGGTTTACACGATTATTCAGGGGGGGGGGGAGAGTAGAATAGAACCGAAGAAGAGTGCAGAGAGAGGGCGCATGGGCTCGCCGAGGTAAATGTGGGTAGAAAGGACCCAGCTGACTACTTTAATTGCGTGTCATTAGCATAACCTTAAGATACGAGCCTCCTTTTGATAATTGCGTTAGTCCTTCAAGTAGTACCCCAGATATGCGATGTGTAAGTAAATAAGCTCATGGATGGCGGCGGCAGCGAGGTCTGGGCGGGTCCAAATGCCTTCAAGTGGCCATGAAGAATCCTGTTACGCTCAGGTGGGGACGCGCAATCGGGCGATAGGGCCGCAGATCTTCACATGGACCTGCAGGTCAGGCACCAACGACTAATTAGCCATTGGAATACGGCTGCGGGGCGCATCCACGCGTTCGGCCAGGGTATGATCAGTAAGTAGCCTATTACAAGGGGACTCCCTCACGGCAAAAAAACAGCGCTCTACACTCAAATGGGCACACGGCCTTGTCCACAGGTCGAGAAGGACCTCGTAGGTGTGTGATTTTCAGTCGCCGCTCTCTTCTTTCGAGGGTGTCGGCATCGAGATGATAAGCTGGACCGACCATGTCAGGCACCATGTGGACAGCTGGGCAGTGGGACGCGCATCCCTCAGCTTACGGGCGCTTGTGCGATGGATCGCTCTCATCGCGACAATTAGCATTCTCTTCCTCACCCTCCGAACGTACTGGAACGGCGCTTATCCGCATATCTCTGGGAGCACTGGTACTAGTCTGCCGGACCTGTGGCGCATTGACAATGGCCAACAACCCAAGACGGAAACAACTGCACCGGGCACGAGCGATCCGAATCACCAGCCAGCGTGGATCTCCACGCCTCTCGCATTCGACGTGCGCCGGGTGCCCGGGTACAACATATCTACGGTGCCGTCTGATGAGTCGTTCGTGCTAGCCCCGCTCCTCGAAAAAGCGATGGTGAAGTTTCTCCAGAGACCGGTGCTGAGCCACAAGCAGGCGGTGGCGCAGAACGAGGCAGCCTGTCCACGGGAACAGCTGGAGAAGCAAGTCAACGCGGACCAGCTGCGTGGTGATCTGGAGAAGTGGCTTGCTGTCGACGAGGCCAAGATTATCGACATGCGGCTCTCGATCTTTGAGTTCATCAAGGCCATGTCAAAGAAGGAGGGCGAGGACGCACTCATTGGGCCTGGCCTGGGACCGGAGGGGAAAGAGGTTCAGAAAGGGAGTCGCGGGCTCGTACTCACGGCGGGCAATCACCGGACTGTGGAGAGAGCGATGGCGTGTATCAAGGTGACGCAGAAACTGGGCTGGAAGGGTGCCATCGAAGTGTGGCATTTTGATAGCGAGTTACAGGATGAGAAAGACCGGGAGTCGTTGAGGGCTCTGGGGGTGGACATACACCAGGTGAGTTTGGTGGCCGAGCTTGGTCTTCTCCTCCTTGGGCTGGCTGGAACTGATATCTGGCACAGGTCTTGACTGAGAAAGCGCCGGCTAAGTGGAAGAACTTCGAGTTGAAGGCCGAGGCCATCCGGCGCAGCTCCTTCGACGAGGTCCTCTACCTCGACTCGGACAATTTCCCACTGTCTGACGTCACTGTGCTCTTTGACGCTCCGCTGTTCACAGATCCAAGGGGCGGCCAGGCTGTCTTTTGGCCAGATTTGAACCGCGACCACCCTGACAACGCAATCCATCGCGTGCTAGGTATCCCTTGCCATGATGCATGGGAGCTAGATAGTGGCCAGATTCTGATCTCCAAGAGCGGAAATAGGGGATTGAATTTGGCGGCGCTGTATCTTGCACAGTATATGCAGACGAAGGGAGACTTTTGGTTTAGCGGTGGGGACAAGGATACCTTGTGAGCTTGCTGTTCCCCCTCCTTTTTTGCTCCTGTTAATTTGCGGGGTGACTCACTGACCATTCGATCAAGTCGATATGCTTTCCTTGCCTTAGGCATCTCATACACCCCGGCTCCGCGGTGGCTCTCCGTGCTTGGCAACAGCATCAACGAGGGAACGTTCTGCGGAGCGGCAATGCTTCAGTTCGGCATCAGCCACCCACGGCGCCAACACGTCGACCCGTCCGAACCAGCACATCCGGAACCCTTATTTGCACACGCAAACTTGGTCAAGCACTTGCCCGGTGCTCGACAGGGCCAGGTGTTCACCCAAATGCGACGACTAGCTCTCACGCAAGACTACGTCCGGATGAAATATGGACCTGGTCAAAGAGGGCCTCTGGATAGTGTTGCGGGTGGAGCAAGGGAAGTAAGGGGGCGAGGACTGTGTAGTGATATCTGGGCGATTGGGGAGGGCGCCACGGTAGAAACAGTGGATACCAAGGCTGCGTTTGGAGGTCTGATGGCAGATTTTGAGCAGGAATACTTCCGACATGGGGAAAGGCCTGGGGCATGGAGATAGGCGGAATATAGTAGACAGTACGTACTTGACAGTACGTACTTGTACGAGATGGTCTGCTAACCAGAAGGGGCGCTGGCAAAATTGCCAAGCCTTGCCAAGCCTGTCCGCCGCGGTTTCCACAATTTGTCGAGGGCGCCGCTATGGGCCACTTTGGCCTCGCCGCCGACCAATTCGCCAGGCTCTGCGTGTTGCTGCCGCGGCTTCTGGCTCCGAGGCCTCATATGGTATCCTGACTGTGTGTTTGACCCTCCCTGTCCAACGCCCGCTCGCACGCTCATTTGGCAATGAGCTGAACCGTGACTGCCAACTGCCCACGGTCCGCGCCTGCCCTCTCTCTGCCCGGCCCCTTCCCCCTGGTATTCGCTGCTGCCGCCGCCGCCGCCGCCGCCGCCGCCGCCCACGCCGCCCACGCCGCCCACGCTGCCTGCCCTTCGTTGAGACGGCAACTCAGCCCAACATGGCCAGCTTCTTGGACAATGCCTTCAGTCTGGTCCACTTGGACAACACGGCAGACCAGCCGTCTCAGCAGGAGCTCAAGACGCAACTCGAAAAGGGCAACGATGAGACCAAGTTGGAGACGATGAAGAAGATCCTCATCATCATGCTCAATGGCGACCCGATGCCCAATCTGCTGATGCACATCATCCGATTCGTGATGCCGTCCAAGAGCAAGCCACTGAAGAAGCTGCTCTACTTTTACTACGAGATCTGCCCCAAAGTCGACTCCAACGGCAAGTTGAAGCAGGAGATGATCCTGGTCTGGTATGGGCAGTGTTGTATATAGACTAGGGCGGCATGAACTGACACCCAGCACAGCAACGGCATCCGCAACGACCTCCAGCACCCCAACGAGTTCGTCCGAGGCAATACGCTGAGATTCCTGGCCAAGCTGCGAGAGCCCGAACTGATCGAGCCGCTCCTGTCTGCGGCCCAGGCCTGCATTGAGCATCGACATGCCTACGTACGAAAGAATGCGGTGTGGGCGCTGGCCTCGGTCTACCAACATGCCCAGAGTCTCATCCCCGACGCACCAGAAGTGCTGCAAAATTTCCTCGCCGGCGAGACCGACACGACGTGCAAGCGGAATGCATTTGCCGCACTGATGACAATCAGCCACGACAAGGCACTGGAATACCTCAGCGGCGCTCTGGACGGCGTGCCCAACGCCGACGAACTGCTGCAGCTCGTCGAGCTTGAGTTCATCCGCAAAGATGCGGTGCAGAACCAGGCGAACAAAGCGCGGTATCTGCGCCTCATTTTCGATCTCCTCGAGGCCAACACGAGCACAGTGGTGTATGAAGCTGCCACGTCGCTGACGTCGCTGACCAGCAATCCGGTGGCGGTCAAGGCGGCTGCCAGCAAGCTGATCGATTTGAGCATCAAGGAGGCTGACAACAACGTGAAGCTGATTGTGCTTGACCGAGTCGATCAGCTGCGGAGGCGTAATGAAGGCGTGCTTGACGACCTGACCATGGAGATCCTGAGAGTCTTGTCAAGTCCTGACCTGGACGTACGTAAGAAGGCTCTTGGCATTGCCTTGGAGATGGTCTCGAGCAAGAACGTGCAAGAAATCGTGCTGCTTCTGAAGAAGGAGCTCAGCAAGACGGTGGATGAGCAGTATGAGAAGAACAACGAGTATCGGCAGTTGCTCATCCAGTCCATCCACCTGTGCGCGATCAAATTCTCTGAGATTGCGGCCAGTGTCGTTGATGTGCTCATGGACTTTATTGTTGACTTCAACAATTCGGCTGCAGTCGACGTCATCTCGTTTGTTAAAGAAGTGGTTGAGAAATACCCCAAACTGCGATCATCCATCGTCGAGCGACTGGTATCAACGCTCGGAGAGGTCAGAGCGGGCAAGGTGTACCGAGGATCTCTGTGGGTCATTGGTGAATACTCGTTCAACGAGGAAGACATCCGAGAAGCCTGGAAGCGCATACGCGCGAGTATTGGCGAGATTCCCATTCTGGCCAGTGAGCAGAGGCTGTTGGAGGAGCATTCCGATGACAGTGACGCGCAAGTGCCTCAGGAACAGGTCAATGGCCACCACGTAGCCAAGCCTGCGACAGGTTCGAGGAAAGTGCTTGCTGACGGCACATATGCGACCGAGAGTGCCCTGACCAGCGAGTCGGCGGCGAGAGCGCGGCTGGAGGCGGTCAAGGCAGCGTCGAAACCGCCGCTACGTCAGCTGATCCTCGACGGAGACTACTACCTTGCCTCAGTTCTATCGGCCACTTTGACCAAGCTGGTCATGCGCCATTCGGAAATCTCGTCGTCCCGGGAGCGCACCAACGCGCTCCGAGCAGAAGCCATGCTGATTTTGATATCAATCATCCGCGTCGGGCAGTCACAATTCGTCAAGACGCCGATAGACGAAGATTCTGTAGACCGAATCATGTCGTGCGTGCGGTCTCTGGCAGAGTTCTCGGAGCGGAAGGAGCTCGAGACATCCTTCCTCGACGACACGAGAAAGGCATTCCGGGCGATGGTGCAAGCGGATGAGAAGAAACGGGCTGATAAGGCGGCAGTGGAGAAGGCCAAGACAGCGATCCAGGTCGATGACGTCTTCTCAATACGGCAGCTGACCAAGAAGGGCTCGGGCGACGGCACAGAGGAGATCGAGATTGACCTTGAGAAGGCAACAGGCGGCGAGACGGCCTTGGAGGACCTGTCGTCCAAACTCAGCCGCGTGGTCCAGCTGACTGGCTTCTCTGACCCGGTGTATGCCGAGGCCTACGTCAAAGTCCATCAGTTCGACATCGTTCTGGATGTGCTGCTGGTCAATCAGACACAGGAGACGCTGCAGAACCTGTCGGTCGAGTTTGCCACGCTGGGCGATCTAAAGGTGGTGGAGAGACCGACGACGCACAACCTCGGACCGCAAGACTTCTTGAATGTGCAGGCGACGATCAAGGTGTCCAGCACCGACACCGGCGTCATTTTCGGCAATGTCGTCTACGATTCGCCCTCGGGCACAGACACGCGCGTGGTGATCCTGAACGATGTGCACGCCGATATCATGGACTACATCCAGCCAGCCACGTGCACCGAGTCGGCCTTCCGAACAATGTGGACCGAGTTTGAATGGGAGAACAAGGTCAACATCAACAGCAAGAGCACGACGAAGACGCTGCGGCAATTCCTCGAGTACTTTATGACGACCACAAATATGACATGCTTGACCCCGGAGGCCGGACTGAAGGGAGATTGCCAGTTCCTGAGCGCGAATCTGTACGCGCGGAGTGTGTTTGGTAAGTTTGATATTGTGTCTCTGCTGTGTGTGTGTGTGTGGCATGACTAGCTAACCTAGCACAGGCGAGGACGCGCTGGCGAATCTGAGCATCGAGAAGACGGCCGACGGCTGCATCGTCGGCTTTGTCAGGATCCGGTCGAGGTCGCAAGGCCTGGCCCTGAGCCTGGGGTCGTTGAAGGGACTCGCAGCAGGCACGCATTGAAGCTAATTGAAGCCAATTGAAGCTGATTGAAGCTGATGTGAAGCTGATCGAAGCTGATCGAAGCTGATCGAAGCTGATCGAAGCTGATCGATGCTAATAGTAGACTGCAGCCGCTTGCTGTTGCTGGCGTGCACACCACGCCATCAATCGATCGCTTTGGCACACATTCACGCATGTCAGATATGTGTAGGAATTGTAATGGCTCAGATCTCGTAAGCGTAGCGCTACCATCGAGGCGAGCGGTCGATTATGCAGGAACGTCACGTCCGGTACGTATGTAACCACGGCCACGCGTCGGTGTGCCGGAATAGCGGCCTCGGATGTTTGCAACGTTAGAAACTAAGGAACTATGATCCAGTGAGACATGTGTAAGCAATGATCACCCCGCCGTAGCACTGTGTTATATGTTGTACATATCTCTTTATCATCTCTCATCTCTCGCACCATGACAGCGGGCCAGGGCCATGGCAACCAGCAACGACCCGTTTGCTGACCAGGCTGACGACAACGACAACCTCGGGATCTACAACGACAACAACAGCAGCGGCAACGGCAATGAGAACGAGAACGAGAACGCGTTCGACACGGACACGACGCTCGCCGTGGGCCGCAATGCCACGCTCACGCTGGGCACCGACGCGCTCATAGTGTTGGGTGAGTGCAGTATGGTCGCTATAATATTGTGTATATAGCGCTGTATATAGGCATATGGTCGACTAACACCGCCATCAGACGACGGCCTGCGCGACAGCGACCGCTTCCAGTGCTGCAACTTCTTCTCTTCGCGTATGGCTCGTCGCGCCTGTCGGCTTTCTGCTTTCTCTACTCACCGTTGCCAGGTCCAACCACGACGCGGCCCATCGGCTACTACAACATCCTGTGGGCCGAGTGCACCAAGCTCGACCTGACCATCCACTACGCCAAGCCAGTGAAAAGTAGCGTGCGCGTGGCCTACATCCACTACGACCTGCTCGATGCCAACGCGACCGTGGCGGCCAAGTGGACGGCGCGCCTGCTCGACCGTGCCTACGGCGCGGCCAAGAGGAGGAAGCGCATCAAGCTGCTGATCAACCCGTTCGGCGGCACCGGCAAGGCCCAGAAGCTGTACGCGCAGGAGATCGAGCCCGTGTTGGCGGCGGCGCGGTGCGAGGTCGACGTCGAGAAGACGGTGGCCAAGGGCCACGCCGTCGACATCGCCGAGAAGCTGGACATTGACGCCTACGACGTGCTGGCCAGCGCCAGCGGCGACGGCCTGCCGCACGAGTGTTTCAACGGACTCGGCCGCCGGCCCAACGCGCGCGAGGCCCTGCGCAAGGTCGCCGTCGTCCAGCTGCCGTGCGGCAGCGGCAACGCCCTGAGCTGGAACACCAACGGCACCGGCGACCCGGCCTCGGCGGCGCTGGCGATCGTCAAGGGCGTGCGCACGCCCATCGACCTGGTCAGCATCACCCAGGGCCAGACGCGCACGCTCAGCTTCCTCAGCCTGAGCCTGGGCATTGTGGCCGAGAGCGACCTGGGCACGGAGCACATCCGCTGGATGGGCGACGCCCGCTTCACCTACGGCTTCCTCGTGCGCCTGCTCGGCAAAACCGTGTATCCGATCGAGTATGCCGTGCGCGAGGAAATCGTCGACAAGGCCGAAATCAAGCGCCACTACGCCCAAGCCAAGGGCGTGCTGCCGTCTCAGGCCGACGGCGACAGCGACGGCGACAGCATTAGCAACGGCGAAGGCATTAGCAACGGCAACGGCAACGGCAACGGCAATGGAAACGGCAACGGCAATGGCAACGGAAACGGCAACGGCAATGGCAATGGAAACGGCAACGGTAACGGTAACGGCAACGGCCTCCCACCCCTCAAATACGGCACCGTCAACTCCCCGCTCCCGCCTGACTGGACGCCAATGACAGCCTACCCGAACATGGGCAACTTCTACGTCGGCAACCTGACGTACATGGCAGCCAACGCGCCGTTTTTCCCCGCCGCGCTGCCCTGCGACGGCTTCCTCGACCTGGTCACCATCGACGGCGACATCAGCCGCGCCAAGTCCGTCAACCTGCTGCTGTCGGTCCCCAAGGGCACCTTTATCGACCAGGACGCGGTGCGCCTGCGCAAAGTCACTGCGCTCAGGGTTATTCCCAAGTACGGCGACAAGAACAAGAACAAGAACAGCACCAAGACCGGCTTCTTCAGCGTCGACGGCGAGAGATACCCGTTTGAGCCCTTCCAGATCGAGGTCCATCGCGGCCTCGGCACCGTCCTCAGCAAGAATCCCGGTGTGTTTGAGTATCAGCCCACGTGGGATCGGTAAGGGGTGGGCTGTTTATCTATATTATACCCTATCTAGTTAAGGATGGTTAGGAGGTCTTTCGTTTTGTGGTGAAGAAAAGGAAAAATAAAAATAAAACCGCGGCTCCGAAGAGACTTGTATTCTGGTTGGCTACTGCTGTGGATACTGTGCAATACTCGTGCATTCCCGTATCATGATTTGTTCCCAGTCAGGCCAAGCCCGCGCGCGCGGCCTAGCGAGCTCGCGGCATCCTCACACTGCGCCTGACCGGACTCCTCTTGCGAGCGGACGGGTTAATGAATTCCGAGGGTCTGCCGTAGTCCGGCTTTCCACCGAGCGTGTTGAAGATGTCACCAATGTAATTGGTTGGCTTGATGCCGGCTTCAAACGTCGAGTGCCAGCCCTCGAGAATGCCTTCGACCACTTTGATGCCGGCGAAATAGATGTTGTTGATGGCCGGATCGAAGCCGCCCTGGTCGACGTAGAGCAGGTTGTCAAGCGCCGACACACTTGGCGGCGGCCGGTCAAAGTCCGAGGCGGTGCGCATGACGATGATGCGCGAAAAGTCGGTCTTGCCGTGCAGGGTCGAGCGCACCAGCGCCGACAGGCTGGCGTTGTCCTCCTGCGCCGTCGTGCAGTAGACGCCCGACCCGTTGGTCCAGATGTGGGTGGTGTTTTCAAAGGCCTCTGAGAGGATGTCGCCTGAGTAGTAGACGTCGCTGGTGGCGACGTCGCAGCCCACCACCGATGGCGGCGATGCGCCCGCGGCGTAGGATGAGACGGGCGAGTAGAGCGCGCGGTAGGTTTGGGCCGTATCGCTGTCGTTGAGGCTCGCCGTGGACGCGAAGGAGATGGCTATGTCCCGGAGTGCGGTTGACACCTCGAATACTTCGGTGCCATAGATGTTGTCTGGGTACTCGCCTGGTAGGTCGGATCCGAGCGGGATGTAGCCGGTGGAGAAGTTGGCAGGCAGGTCGCGCGCGTCGAACTCGTACTGCAGCGCCACTTGCACCGCGTACCGCGCAAATGTCACAGACCCGAGCGTTGCTTGTTCTGGGTTGACGCCTGCGATTCCCGCGATCATGAAGTAGGTTTTCTTCAGGTCGAATTTCTGGCTGAACGCCAACGCAGCCACACTGCCGGCCGCGTTGATTTCAGACTCGCCCTGTACACGGAGAGATTTTGTGATCAGTGTGTGGAAATGACACGGACAGACTTTAGAGAGTAGTGTGTGGAAAATGACACGGACAGACTTTAGTGAGTAGTGTGTGTGGAAAATATCAACAAGCAAGCGGAGATTGAACCCGTCCATTGTATGCTGAGGTAGAATTCAACTCACAGTAGTCATCTGGCAGACCTGGTAATCCGCCGAGCAGTGGACATCCGGGAAGAGAGGCGACATGCCCGGCACCGTGATGTTGTGGGCATAGATGTTGAACTCGTCGATTCCCTTCCATGCAGCCTCTTCGTACTTGAACATTGAGATGATGACCACCTTGGGCGTGATTTTACCGCCCCCTCTCTCACTCAAGTCGCCGCTTGGCGAGCTCACAGGCCCAGCCAAGGCGGTAACGGCAAGGCGGCTGGCAGCCAAAAGGATGGACAACGGACCGGCGCTTTTGAGCAGCATACTGGACGATTTCTTCACTGCCTGTGGCGCACAGCCAAGTCAAGTCTCAAGTCGAGAGAGGGCGAGAGAGGGCGAAAGAGAGAAACAGATGCTGGACATTCAAGAGCGAGCCTTATCACCCACCTACATGTATATGTACACAAACACAAGCTTCCCAAGCTCGCGAAGCTTCCTGATCCTCGCAAAAACTTTTGGAGCTCCATAGCCTATCATGATCCAAGTGCAGCTAGCAGGCATTCTTGCTCGTCGGAACTCGCCAATCCAACCTAAAAGCTATCAAGGGTGCCCGGTACCTGGTGGGATTCCTTATCGACCGCCACAGGGTAGGATCGTCCTTTCAAGGCCATGCGTGGTTGGTGCGATCTCACAGGGCCAAGATTGGGACGGTGTTATCAATTCGCCGGAGGAGGTGTAGTACACTCGGATAACTTCGTCTGTGAGGGAAAGGATCGACGCTGAGGGGATGACGTAAGATGAATGGCACCCACGTGACTGACAGGGTCGCACGAGCAGCTCTAGAAGAAAGTGATAAGACCCACTTGGAAAGAGAAGCGCTCGCCTAACGCAACCCGAGGAACGGTCAATCAAGATCTTGATGTCATGCAAGCACGCTTCCCCCATGATTGCTTATCATGTGCTATCAAGAAGACTGTAGATAGAAACGGCCAGCCGCACGCGGACGCAGGTTAGGAGTTCGCCAACAATCTGTCCTCGACCTTCTTCACAGCCTTGGCCAGGCTGCCACGTCAGAGTGGTCGCCATTGTTTGCCGCCCGGTCGAGCTTGACATGCTATCGGGAGGCGCGGAGCTGGGACGGCACATTCGGTGGAGGAATACCTCTCAATTCTTGCAAGCCAGGCACGACACGCTTTTTTGTGTGACCCACTGTAGATATCAAAATGGCGCAAAGGAACGAGGCCAGAGCCTTGGGCGGAAGTGGAAATCTTCCATATCTTCTACCCTGGTCAAGGCATGCAGAAGACAGGCATGCAGTGTGTGCCCCTGCATATGTGACAGAACAGGAAGGGATAGGGCAGACAAGACGACGAGTCTGGGTGTCGGGAAGAGGCTCAAAATCGGTCCTGGCAGCAACAATCGGAGGGGCCCAAAACTGGTGGTCCTGGCAGCGACAATCGGAGGCGCTCATGCCTTTAGTCAAGAGGCAAATGATGTGTGACCCTTGGGCTTCTTCGGCCCGATAGTACCAAGGAACCTGGTTGTTCAAGGCTATCGGCGGCAGAAGGCTGCGAGATGTCTTGGCTGCGAGATGTCTTGGCTGTGGCCAAGACGTGGTGCAGACAAGTTTTCCTGTCGAGGAATCGCCGTCGTGGGATGCAAGGGTGCAAGGCAGCCGGTATGCTCACCTCACTTTGCCCATGACGGTTTCCATGCCCCTTCCGGTGTATGTAGCGGCCGCTGCTCTCTTGACGGCCGAAATCATTGTGCGGTCCCACTCGTCTCTCGTCTTCAACACGCCCTCGACCCAGCTCAGGTGCAGATCCCAGAACTCGGTCTTGAATTGCTCGTACACGCTCGGCACAAGCGCCTTTTCGGCTTCGAGCAACTGCACGGTGAAATTGACGGCCTTCCACTTGGGCTTGATGGTGTCGTTGAAGGCCTCTGGATACTTTTCGAAAAAGCCGAAGGCAGCGACGACATCCTCGCGGAATTTGGCCGCGAAGGGCTCTCCACGGCGGAACTTGACACCGCGGTTGGTGCGGAGGGCGGCCAGATAATGGACAAGCAGGGCATCGGACATTTCTTCGATCAAAATGTCCAGAAGGGACGGGTGCAGGACGTCTTTGTAGTCTCCGACGTAGTCGTCAAACGTGGTGACGATCCTCGACATGGCCTGCTGGTCGTACCATTTGCCCGGCACGAAGAGGTCGGACAAAATGGTGCGGAAGTCGACGGTGAAGATGAGAGAGACGAAGCGGTTGATGCAATGAGTGGCCAAGTCCACGTAGCCGTCTCTGATGTTGTCCAGCTCGGCGTTCCCGCCCGTGGTCATGAATTTTGCAGAGGGGGGCGTTGGAAGCTTGGAGAAGTTGTTCTTGAAACGCGACAGGAAGCCGGCCTGGGCCGTTGGGTCGTCGACGTCGGCAGGAGCGTCGTCAACACACGCGATCTGGTCATTGGCAATGGCCAGCAGCCAGTCTTGGAAGGGCTGTAGAGTTTCGGTCAGCTCCGGAGTCGGGTTCTTATACCGTGCCGTCTCGTCGTCAATCAGCCTTTCCCACTGTCTCTGCCGAGACTTGAGAGCGCTGAAGATGGATGCCAGCACACCCTCGACAACGTCCTCGCGTTCCGAGTCGCCGGCAAAGCGGATTTGCTCACCCAGCATGCGCCACATGTCGGCCATGGTTTTTGTTCTGAAATGGCCGCTGGTGTCTTGGTCGATGGCATCGACTGATCGTTGGGTGAAGTTGGCTCGGTCGGCCACATACATCCGGTCGATCCATTCATTCAGTGCCTTGGTAATCAAATTGCGGTAGTCGCGGATCAGCTCGCCTTCACGGCCGTCGATGACGTGAGCTTTCAGGTCATCGCGGCCAACGCCAAGCTTGTTCATCTTGTCGTAGTAGGTGTCCACGTAGGCCACAATTGCCAGCATTTCCGGAGGTCGCAATTCTGGCGAATCGACATAAGCAAGGAGGAAGTCTCTCATGGCTTTGTGGTAGATGTCGGTGTACGTCTTGAAGATGCTCCACTTGCGGGGAAACAGGGTTTGCATGCCCTGGCGGCAGACAAAGAGGTCGTTGAAATACCACTTGGTGTGCTTGTCCAGTCTGGACGCATCCTCCTTGAAGTCCTGGCTGGTCGTGGTCAGTTTGTTCTGCACGACTGCTTCGATGGCCTGCAAGAATTTCTCCTTGTAGCCCCGAATGGACTTGGGGCCGATGGTGAAGGAGGTGAATTTGCTGACGAGGTCCTGGTGGTCCTTCTGCGCATCTTGCAGGGCCCGCACGCGATCGTCGTTCTTCTCCTCGGCCGCAATGACAATGGCGAGTCGGACGACGGTGCCGTTCATGTCATTCTGGACAAAGTCGATCAGCCGCATGCAGATGAAGCCGACATTGTCGTCAAACAGCTCAATGATGGCGTCCAGGCGCTCGAACAGGTCGAGGAGGGTGCGCTCCAAGCTGTCGTCTCGGGCCTTGCGGATCTGGTCGAGTGCTTCGTCTCGAAAGTCTCGCAGACGCGTCAGACGCATGTGAGCCTCGAGCAGGTTTGTCTGCACCTCCGGCTCTGCGGCGTCCTGTTCGAGCAGCTTCTGCACGAGCGCACAGTCCCGCTCGAAGTTGTCAAGGCCGGCCTGCATGGCCCTGGTGGCCTCGAAGTTGCGGTGGACGTGGGCCAGGTAGTCGATCTGAGGGAAGTTCTTGCGGATTGACTGGGCCTGCTCGCACAGGTCGTGGATCGTCTTCATCTCTTCCTTGATCTGGCCAACCAGCTTCTGGCCCTCGGCAAGCGTGGACATGCCCTGCTGCGTGGCCTCGAGGTGCTCTTTCAAGCCCTCTCGCAGGCGCGAGTCGACGTCTCCTTTCTGCCGGCCAATCTCGGCCTTGAGGCTGGTGATCTTCTCGAGCTCGTCGGGCGTACGCAGCATCTCGTCGATACGCGGGATGGTGATGCCGCCATCAGCGGCGGCGGCGGCAGCAGCAGCTGCGGCGGCGGCGGGTGCAGCCATCGGGGCGTGCTAGGTGCGGTAAATCATGCCAGTCAGTCGATCGACTTATCGAGTATTGCTGTTGGCCCCAAGAGGAGTGGCTCGGCTGGGAGGTGCCATCTCTGCCTGGTCTGGTGTGATCCTGGCACGCATCTCGGTCGAATTCGAAAGGGGGTTGATCCGGACACAGGGGGACTGTGTACCGGTGGCACGCAGGCGCGACTCAGGATGCTGCCGAAGAAGCTTCGACATGACTCGCGCGCTGAAACTAGCGCAGTCACGTGTGGGAAATTATGTCCGCGTCCAGCTTGCAGTCCGGACGGGGACCCCTTGCAGTCCAGCTTGCAGTCCATCCACCAGCTGTCCGCTGCTCCAGAAGTCCATCTATCAGACACAGAAGCCCGTCTATCAGACACAAGTCCATACACAAGTCCACCCGTCACCACAATGTCCTACTTCCGCATCACCCTCATCCGCTCTGCCATCGGCCTCCCGGCCAAGTCGGGAAACGTACTGAAGGCTCTCGGCCTCCGCAAGCGAATGGCCACCGTCTTCCATCCAGTGACTCCATCCGTTGCCGGCCAGATCATGAAGGTCAAGGAGCTCGTGGCTGTGTCTGAGGTCGACAAGCCAAAGACGAAGAAGGAGGTGCATCAGGAGCGGGTGCCAGACCCGGGCTTCTACATCGAGGCAAGAGCGGCAGATGCCTTGAAGAAGGATGAATGAGCTGTCTCATTCGAGGATTAACGAGCTGTGCCACTCGCTCCTGGTCATTACAATGCTTGCTTGGTCGAGGCAAGAGCGGAATGACAATCGAGCCGCCTCATTCGCTCTTGGTCATTGCAATGCTTGCTTGGCCGAGGCAAGAGCGGCAGATGCATTGAAGAAGGATTAACGAGCTGTCTCATTCGAGGACTAACGAGCTGTGGCATTCAAGGATTAACGAGCTGTGGCATTCAAGGATTGGCGAGCTGTGTTATTCGCTCCTGGCCATTGTAATGCTTGCTTGGTTGAGGCAAGAGCGGAATGACAATCGAGCCGTCTCATTCGCTCCTGATCATTGCAATGCTTGCTTGATCGAGGCAAGAGCGGCAGATGCATTGAAGAAGGATTAACGAGCTGTCTCATTCGAAGATTAACGAGCTGTCTCATTCGAAGATTAACGAGCTGTCTCATTCGCGGATTAAAGAGCTGTCTCATTCGCAGATTAAAGAGCTGTCTCATTCGGGGATTAACGAGCTGTGTCATTCGCTCCTGGTCATTGCAATGCTTGCTTGGTTGAGGCAAGAGCGGCAGATACATTTCAGAAGGATTAACGAGCTGTGTCATTCACTCCTGGTCATTGCAATGCTTGCTTGGTCGAGGCAAGAGCGGCAGATATATTTCAGAAGGATTAACGAGCTGTGTTATTCGCTCCTGGTCATTGCAATGCTTGCTTGGTCGAGGCAAGAGCGGCAGATATATTTCAGAAGGATTAACGAGCTGTGTTATTCGCTCCTGGTCATTGCAATGCTTGCTTGGTCGAGGCAAGAGCGGCAGATATATTTCAGAAGGATTAACGAGCTGTGTTGTTCGCTCCTGGTCATTGCAATGCTTGCTTGGTCGAGGCAAGAGCGGCAGATATATTTCAGAAGGATTAACGAGCTGTGTTATTCGCTCCTGGTCATTGCAATGCTTGCTTCGTCGAGGCAAGAGCGGAATGACAATCGAGCCGTCTCATTCGCTCTTGGTCATTGCAATGCTTGCTTGGCCGAGCCGACGGGCGGAATGACAATGGAGCCATGCGTGATGGCCACAGCCGAGCCGCTCAGTACGACCTTGTCAACCCGACTTGCTGAGCCATCAAGAGTCACCTCGACGCCAATATCGCTCTGTCTGCCAATTTCGACCGCCTGTGTGAGCGCGAACCTCTGCACGGGCTGCTTGACCTCAGTCAGGGCGAGGAAGACAGCCAGGGCGGACGACGCAGAGCCGGTGGCCGGATCTTCCTCTGTGCCGCTGATCATGCGAGTGCGAAGGTGAATCACCCCGTCACGCTCTCCTTGTCTGCAGTAGAAGAAAAAGCCGACGAAGCCGTCGTGGAAGAAGTCCCTGTTGAGGCCTTGGCCACACACTTCTTTCAGTGGCGTCCTGACTTTGCCGAGTGTGTCGAGGTCAGGAACCTCAACCAGGCAAAAGGTCATGCCGGGGACAATGGAGACAAACGGCGCCGGCTTGACTATTGCTTTGGCTACGTGCGGGTGCAAGTCGTGCGCGAGGCCGTGCTCGGGTCCGAACTTGCGGTCGTGGATGTGCACGTTGTGAGGAATCGAGGCCGCGGCCGACCCGGTCGCGCTGTTGTACTCGAACCCGACCGCGCCGGCCTTGGTGTTGAGTGTGCCTTTGACCGTGGCCGAAGCCGCGGCTGGTTGCAATGTTCGGCCCAGATAGCATGACGTGCCGATGAGCGGGTGGCCGGCCAGTGGGATTTCTGCCGTCGTGATGAAGATATCGGCCGTCCACTCGGACTTGGCCAAGGCCTCTTCGCTTTCGTGCAGGATGACAGTCTCAGACAGATTGAACTCGCGGGCAATGGCCTGTTTCTGTGCTTGACTGAGCTTGATCGAGGCCGGCAGTCTGACGATGGCGAGCGGGTTGCCCAGGTATGGAGTTTGGGTGAAGACATCGGTAGTGACAAACTGGACAGTCGCCATCTTTGACGTGAGAAGAATTAAACCTCTGCTCGGCTGTCCCTTTACAATAATACCTCTTTCTGAGTCACAATGCCCGAGGCCGAGGCGAGAGATGTGGTAGTAGTAGTAGTAGGCGTAGTAGTAGTAGTAGTAGTAGTAGTAGTAGTAGTAGTAGTAGTAGTAGTAGTAGTAGTAGTAGTAGTAGTCAGTCCATTGGCCCCGGCGCCTTTTGACACCCGCTTGTTAATTTGGTAAAGCTGCAGCCGGCGCTCGTCACGCTCACGTGTTGCCGCCCCTTGGGTGCGATGCGGAGACTGTCACCCGTTTCTCTACAGCTCTCCGGGTGGAGCCAAGCTTTGACACCACCGCTCATAGTCTTGTTTATAGCTTTGAAAGTTGCAACTCTCTATATCCAAATCTCAGCACGTGTGTATATCCAAATCTCGGCACGTGTGTCATAGTTCTTTTTACCAAGCAGCAGCAATGAGATCCATCCGCGTCGCCCGCTCCACCGCCCGCACTCTCACCCACAGCCACCCTGCATCATCATCATCGTCGTCGTCGTTGTTATCGTCGTCGTCGTCGTCGTCGTTGTCATCATCGTCATCATCGTCGTCTTGTCATCTTTCAACCCTGCGCGTGCTTCCATCCACCACTCTCTCCGCCCACCCCCCCAACCACCACCAGCGGCAATACCTCCGCCTCTGCTACCGCTCCATCTCCACCTCTCCATCGCCCGCCTCCCCACCCAACACCCAGCCATCCGACCTTGCCGACAACCAGTACCATGAAATCGCCGACGAATACCTCAACAAGCTGCTCGCCGTGCTCGAAGCCGAAGCCGAAGCCGACGAGGGCTTGGAAGTTGAGTACTCGGTACGTAGCCTTTCTTTTCTTTTGTTCTTCAAAGCCGTGCATTTGTCTTGTTGTGTCGTGTCATGTCCATGTCTTGCCTTGCCTTGTCATGTCGTGTCATGTCCATGTCCAGTCCTGTCTTGTCTTGTCGTGCCATGCCATGTCCGCTCCTAACCTTTACATTGGCACTTCCAGGCCGGAGTGCTCTCAATCGGACACAAAAACGGCACATATGTGATCAACAAGCAGCCGCCCAACAAGCAGATCTGGCTGTCGTCGCCCGTGTCCGGGCCCAAGCGCTACGACTGGGTTGCTGGGGGCGCCGGCCAGGACGAGAAGGAAGGCACTGAGTTTGCCACCGGCGACGATGGCAGGGGCGGCTGGTGGGTATATGCGCGGGATGGCAGCCGGTTGAGCACTCTGTTGAAGAGGGAGCTGGGTGTAGAAGTCAACGAGGACGAGTGAAAGAAGGACCAAAGAGATTACTTCATTTTCCATTCTTTGATTATCTGATTATCTGACTCGTGTGGGAGTCGTGGTCTGGGGGGCTGCCGCTATCTAATTATCGTCTCTCCGCACTGGTCAGGCCAGGATTGGGGGAGGAAAGGGTAATGTATCAGCCTGGGTATACCGACACAACCATATATCCTGGTACAAAACAAAGGAATGTGATCAGACTTCTTTTCCAATCCTCTTTCATTCACCGTCTCTTCTTGGCGCTGCCCTTGGGACTTGTCGGCCCCTTTGCAGCTGGTGCAGCCGCAGGAACACCGGCTCCTGCGCCAGCGCCTGCTCCAGCGGGTGCTCCCTGTGCTGGCCCTGGCTGCTGCTGCTGCTGTGCAAATCTGGTCGACCTGCCTGTCATGCGCTTGGCCATGAACTGCCTGCTTATAAAGCTGATCAATACCATGACGAGCCAGCTGGGGGTATTGCCCAACGTCCAGATGACGTAGCCCAGGGGCTCTAGCAGGCTTGTCTTGGCCAGCAGCGAGTCAAACGGATGCAGCGCGCCCTTGTACTCTTCCTCCTCCAGGTAGCGGGACTGTGCCCCGGACGGGATCGAGGCAATATCGTCGACGGTCGTGGTGGTGTGGTTGAGGAAGAAGACGCGCAGCGGCGTCTTCTGCCCGGGCGGGTCGGTCGACGGCACGAGAAAGTGGAAGGCGGCTGGAGGAACGGCCTGCCAGGCGGTGCAGAGGACCTCCTCCCTTTCGCAGTCAAGCCGGCCCAGGTGGAGGTTTGTTTGGCTGAGCGTGCCGAACAGCGCCAGCGAATCCTGAGAGAGAGAGAGAGAGCTTAGCTAGGCCATTCTGTCCGCCTTTCCTTCACACACACACACACTGACGACTGCAACGTACATTCCAGAGCAAATCCACCGTGCGGCAGTCTCCAAAGCAGGTCTTGTTGCCGCCCGTCAGGTACACCAACCACTCCTCATCGCCGCCGGCCTTGGGGGCAAGCTTGCGCTGGTAGTTGCCGCGGTTGATCTGCTCCACGGTTCGCTCGACCACCGGCTTGGCCACGGCTTTGCTAGGGTTGGCCACGGCCGCCGCCGCGCTGGAAGGGATGTAGGCCTTGGCTTTTTCCAACCAGCTCGCCGCCTTGGACGCTAGCGGCACTTGGTCATCGCCGGCCACGACACACGGAAGGAGCGAGGGCAGGAGCAGGACTGAGAGGGCGGCGACGAGCATTGCGGCGACGGGGTCAGCGGCGACGAGAAAAAGGACAAGGGAAAGGAGGGATGTCCGAGACTTGATGTCCGAGACTTGATGTCCGAGACTTGATGTCCAAGACTTGATGTCCGAGACTTGATGTCCAAGACTCGGTGACGGGGGCTGTTTCAACGAGCACTTGCGAATCAGCCCCGTCACCAAGTACCGCGCATTGTAAATTATCCCGGGCCGATCTATTCCTCTTTGAGAAGACGTGCATATCGACCCTGAGATTCAATGCACGTACAATCTGGCCGCTGCCGACAATCCATCACGGTGGCCTCAACAGCTCATTCGAGTGCTACGCAACTCACACTCTGGCTGACGGAATACCAAGCACCCCGTATAGCTGCTCTTCTGACCATGCCCAGACACTTCTCTCTCGCTGACTTGAACAGACGTGTTCTACGACTAAGTTCCACAGACTGGATACTTTTCTTGAAACTTTAATATTTATGCTTGTGGTTGGTCGGTAATTAAATAAAAGTAGAATCTACATCCCACTCACCTTTTTAACTCGCTGTTGGATTTCGCCCTGACCGGCGCTAGCGGGATTTTGCCGCTGCCAACGGATATCAGAATTTGCCACCTAATCTCTATATAAACCCTCGTGCACGGCTCCAACTACTGAGTCAACAAGAGCGAGATGAGAGCTCGAACGATTTGTGAAGCTCAAGATCCAGCAAGCAGAGGTGGGCACAGTAAATGAACATTGGTCCCTGGAAGAGATGTACAATGCTTGACGGACCTTGGAAGAGATGTACAATGCTTGACTGACCTTGGAAGAGATGTACAATGCCTGACTGACCTTGGAAGAGATGTACAATGCCTGACTGACCTTGGAATAGATGTACAATGCCTGACTGTTGGTCCCTGGAAGAGATGTACAATGCTTGGCTGACCTTGGAAGAGATGTACAATGCTTGGCTGACCTTGGAAGAGATGTACAATGCCTGACTGACCTTGGAAGAGATGTACAATGCCTGACTGTTGGTCCCTGGAAGAGCTGTACAATGCCTGACTGTTGGTCCCTGGAAGAGATGTACAATGCTTGACTGACCTTGGAAGAGATGTACAATGCTTGACTGACCTTGGAAGAGATGTGCAATGCCTGACTGACCTTGGAAGGCTCAAGATGAGGATGTCTGACGGTCGACGGTCTGCGGGTTGCAGAACGGACAGATGGATGGATTCTGATGAAATGAGCTGATTGATTGATGAATCTACGATCTATGGGCTACGGATGAGCAGATAAACTAGGCTCCCGCCAAGCCTGGCGGCTCCCACGCCCTTTCCGTAACAGGATGTTGGAAATAACGTATGTGATTCGTACGATCAGTGTTCCCCTAGCCTGATAGAATCCCCTGCTACCAAGGAGACATATATAGAGAACTATGAGGAGGCCCTCCTCAGGACTCTTCATAGTCGGATAGCCAGTCTTCATTGACTATAAACTGTGATTGTACCTTGTTGCTCCCTTGTGACTACCCTGCGCCTCGCACACGATAACCCTGGAAGGTCAAGAGTATATGAACGCCAACAGTCCTCCTATTCTAGAGCAGCTAGAAGGGTACCATTACAAGTACCTATACTCTCCTGAGTAATACCTATAGTTGTTGAGATACTTCCTGGCACTTTAATACTCAGGTTATCAGGCCGGTGGGGCCTGGGAGTGGATGGAGAGTCGAATTCAAGAGGGAGAAGGATGAGAAGGAGGGGATACGAGAGTAGAAAGAGGGATGAGGAGAGAAAGACAGGAAACTCGAGATAGAAGTTAATTGGACGTAGGCCGTCTCAACTAATCTGGTGAGTCTGTTCTGCCTGAAGGGTTGGTTGTTGCAAGTTGTCACGATAAGGGAATGGATGAGCCTTAATTTGCTCTGCCGTGCCAAGCCTTGACAAACGAATGGACGAGCTGGCACGTTGGCACAGGTTTAGGTGCTATACTGTCACGGTGTGCCTGTCGTGGTCTGCGTTTGTTGGCTGGCGCCTAGCGCCAAGGGCCCCACTTTCCAGTTTATCTGTAGTCTGACGGTTCGTCCGTCAGATCTGGATCATCCATAGATCCATACATCAGACAGATTGCTCGTTTCTTGCTTCTTTCTCGTTCTCCATTGTCAGATAGCCCAGAGCTATCTTACATATACTAAGCCTAGAATGATCCATGCTCAATATTACTTTATCTATGCTGTGTTACTACCCATTTATTGAGCGATACAGAACGCTTGCCAGGATGGCTCGTGAAGTGTCCTGCGCCTGTAATACTCGGGCTGCTGCGTAAGGGCGCCTTGGGATGGATTTACGTCCTACGTGTATGCAAGTTACTGTAAGGGCTGTAATATTGTTGCCGCGAAATCACCCTTCGGCTCAGGCAGGCCCACCGCTTCGGGTATGGTCGTTGTTGACTGCGGTCCCGCCGCGATTGCAGGACAGAGAGGCCCGTCCAGGGTTGAACGACGGAGATTACCCCTGTAGAGAGTCGGCCGACAGGACCTATTACTGCGAGGCCATTTGGAGAGATGATGCACTAGGCGCTTAGTCACTCTGCCCCCCATTTACCCAAGTCGAAACCGGTGAGTAATTCAAGTCTCACGGATACATGTCCTAACCAATCTAGAGAGCACACCGGACCAGCGAGGCCTATCAAGCTTCGTCTTGGATCCTGCTACGCTATGAGGTCTAGCAGCGCGATAAACAGCGTGTGGAGAATGCGGCTCACACACAAGATTAGGCCAAGAGACGTTGGACAAGATGCGAAAGAAACCATATATTCTTCCAGAAGCTGAGATACATTTTAGTCTATTTGCAGAGCCATTCACATACCCTACTTAGTTCAAGATCTTAAATCCGGCCCTTCAATAGCTTTCACTGCCTTGTTTGACAATGTTAAGCAAAGATAGCCTTGATTTTTCGTGGTTTTATGATTCCGAAGAGCACGCCCATTCGTCTACTAAGGATTTCTCACCCCCAGAAATCACCCGGCGACCATGGAAAGCATTCTGGCCACCTAGATCAGAAGACAGCTTCAATTTTTGGCTTCTATCCGAATTTCCAGAAGTTCTCTCGTGGCAATTCAACCCCGACCTGCCCTTCGATCAACCTTGGCGGAACTGGCTCAGAAGCCTGCTGATGAAAGTTGAAGCAGGCAGCTGTCGAAAAAAGTTTACTTCGAAAGTTGTAAATCGAGGTATTCCGCTCCAGACCCAGTGAGTCTAACTGACTCTGACCCGTTGTCAGCGCCGACCACGAATATCTCGGATCCGGTTCCAAACCTACCCAAAATCCAAAATGCAACCCTTACATATCTTGCTCCTCTGGAGCTCTACAAAGCCCAGAAGCCATATTTCAGCCAGCTCCCTTGCGGAACCACACTGGCGCGTACCAACCTTGTTGAAAGCGACTATCTTGTCGACGTCTGTGATGTTGGTGGCAAAGAAGACCTATTTGAACTCGACGAGACAGGCTTCCAGTTCATGCACCTTCCGACAAACATATCAGAATGGACAGACGAAAGCGTACAATCAGAATATCTCCCAGCCATATCAGCATGGCTAAAGGAATATTTCAAATGTGAGAAGGTCTTCATCTACAATTACAATGTACGGCGCGTTTCCCATCATTTAAGATGCATAGCATCACTAACACCCACAAGCTTCGAACCAACGACACGACAAATTCAGGGGACGGCACATGGAGAAGTCCCATATTCCGAGTCCACTGCGGTAAGCAAAAAGCAATTCAACCCCCTGAAAAGCAATCCACCATTTCTCATCCAGTCCAAATCTCCAGACAACACTCCCGAGTCCTGTGCAAAACGCCTAGAATTCCAATTCCCAACTGAAGCGGCGGCAGTCAAAAGTGGTCGTTACCGGTATGTAGAGTAAGTTAAACACCATTAGCAACCCCACAAACAATCCACATCGACTAGGTAGGTACTGAAAATGATGAACAGCGTATGGCGCTGTGTCACTGGCACAAACGTCGACGCCCCCCTCGCCGTCTGCGACTACCGCACTATAACACCAACAGACCTGCACAGAATCGACATAATCTACCCACATTTCAGCGAGGAAGGATTTGAAATGACGCATAACCCGGCGCATCGGTGGTACTACAAGAAGGGAATGTCGAAGGATGATATTGTGTTATTTAAGATCGATGATAATTTGGAGGGTGTGGCCAGGTGTAAGTCCAAGTTTGAGGGATTTTGTCTTGTTGGTTGAGTACGGTGACTGATGTATGGTAGGTGCGCCGCATACATCTTTTATTGACCCCTCAGTTTCGGGTGATACCAAGAGAGCGAGTATTGAGGTTAGGGCTATCGTTTGGGGTTAAGGATGTTCAAGTAGAGTGTGACAGCCTGGGCTGTGTCAGGAAAATATTAGGCCCATAGGCCCGAAATGGTTGGAGGAGTCGATGTCGAGAAGGAGGAGGATGAGAGATGAGGGAGAGATGAGGGAGAGATGAGGGAGAGATGAGGGAGAGATGAGGGAGAGATGAGGGAGAGATGAGGGAGAGATGAGGGAGAGATGAGGGAGAGATGAGGGAGAGATGAGGGAGAGAATGAGAGAATGAGGGTTAGGATGAGAGAAAGAGAGAGAGAAGGAGAGAAAGACAAAAGACTCGAGATAGCAGTTGGTCAGCGTGGGCTGCCTGCAACTATCCAGTGAGTGTTCTGTCTGAGATGATACTAACGGGCGAATCTATGGAAATGATCGAGTGTTTCATATCTGGCAGTGTCTCCAAGACTTAGCCTGGTCGCGGCACGTAATTAACAGAAAAGATCTAGGGGTGTAAAGGAAGTCAGGCCTATGTGTTATCAACCAGTGTGTGCTGTTGACCTTCTGTCACGTGCTGGCTGGTCACGTGTGCTTGCCAAGGCTTGGCACAGCAAGGGTAATAAGGCTCATCGATTCGTTCCGAAGAACGAAGAAGAGTAGACAACACACGAGACAGAATAGACCCAGATAGTCGAGACGGCCCACGCCTGATCAGCTTCTATCTTGAGTTTCCTGTCTCTCCCGTCTCTCTCTCTCTCTTGCTCATCTCTCGCTTTCTCTCCATTCTCTATTCTCCCATCTCTCTTGATCCTCCACCCCGTTCCCAGGCCCCGCGGCCTGATACCTTCATTACTTCACTCTTGATATATATCCAAAGAACAAACATATCGATGAACTTCGTTCGGATACTAGTAAAGACAAAGTTATAATCGAAGCACTATCATTCACCTTTGATCCCCTGGAGACCGGAGCCGTTTGTTTGTGTTATTGAGAGGGGGGGTTGTTATCCAGCACGCACATGGTGTCAAGCATACCTCAGAAACCCCCCCCCCCCCACCTCTCCACCCTCCACCCTCCTTTTCGACATTTGCTGGGACATTTGCAGAGACCATACTCTCACAACTTCCCACAGCTTCCTACACGCCACCATGGGCTGCTTTGCCATGTAATTCTCGATCTTTCAAGAAGTCAACCAGATTCTGCTCCCGTTTCTTGGTTTCCACATGCAGACTGCCCAACTCCTCAACACTTCTGGCTAACTCTTGTCTGTAGCACTCCTCGGCCTGATTATACATGCCCATACGGACATATGTGGCAGCTGCGTCGTGATACGTTCGAAGCATCTCTGCATTGCCAGATCTTTGCCCCGATTCACGAAGCACTAGAAGTCTCTCAAACATATTCATCGACTTTGTAACATCATCGCTGTCTCGGTAGAGGTTCGCTAACTTGTGCATTATCCGCATAACACTTGGGTGCTCAACTCCGACGCGACCTTGCATGCCACGTAGCGCTCGGTCGTACAAAGCTGCTGCTTCTTCGAACCGTGAATGCTGATGGTAGACATCCGCCAGACCTTCGACTACCCAGAGAGTTTGCGTGTGGTCAGGGCCCAACTGTTTCCCGTTGGCATCGATTGCCCGCTTGTACATAGCCTCGGCTTCCTGTAAGCGACCTAGGCCAGTATATGCCGACGCAAGGTTGGCCACTGTCCACAGCGTCTGCGGGTGATCCTCTCCTAGTTGTGATGTGCGTCCCTTGAGAACTCTTTCGTAGATCTCCAGTGCCTCCAGGTGTCGGCCTTGAGCTCGATAATTGGTTGCAAGACTATCCGCCGTCCACAAAGTGTCAAGATGGTCTGCCCCTAGTTTAGCTTCTCGATGAGTCAACGCTAGTTTATGCAGACTTTCGGCTTCAAGATATAGGGCCTTGTCATTTTCGGCTTCCCCATATTCGTTGATAATTAGAGCAAGATTCTCAACAGCCTGAACAGTGACAAGGTCATCTTGTCCAAGACTCTTTCTTCGACTCTCAAGGACATATTCTAGCATTGAGCGAGCTTCTTCATACCGGGCCTGTGACCGGTACACGAGTGCCAATTTTTCGACCACAGACAGAACATCAGGGTGATCAGCACCAAGTTGCGATTCTCGAATCCGCCATACTTGCTCATACAGCAATGCAGACTCACTGTGATTGCTCAGGTGCCAATCGACTTCCGCCAGACCGAGTTTCCACTGAATTGCTTGGGTATCATCAGTGCAGCCGATACGCAGTATTTGCTGATACATCTCGCGAGCCTCGTGATATCTGCCACGCTTGCACCAGTGCGCAGCTGCGTTGCCACGAGCCGTTAGAAGTTCGGCGTTGTTGGGGTCCACCAATTCGCCATATTTTGTGAGCGAGAGGACATGTGAGATCAAGCCGTCATATTTATGCCAGTATTCGGGCATATTAGGATGCCCAATCTCACGAAATGCTCCACAAGCCATTCTGACTGCGCATTTGTACCATTGTAGATATGTACCTTCCGACTCAAGAGACACTTGAATCAAAGTCTGAGTGAGATCATGTATGCTATATGCTCCTCCTTCCTCAGCCGACCTGCGTTTGATAAGGGAGAGCATCTGAAGTTGTTGCAATGCGCTTTGGAGCCGTAGTTCAGAGGACATCATGTTGATTATTGATTGGTACCCGGAAGGTAGTAGCGCGTCTTTTTCAGGATCTGGGTTTGGAGCATTCCTTACGGAGCTTTGACTGTTGGAAGCGATCCCCAAACAACAGACTTTGATCAGGCTCGGAATAAACCATTGTGTCCAATGCCAACTTTTGTCCAATAACGAAGGTTCGTAGGTCGGGCTCGATGAAGGAAGTAAAAAGGAAGCGCCCGTTTTGATTGTTTCAAACTCGATCCTTTCAGGATCCCAGAACACCAGTATATTCAGCAAACCATAGACATCAGGACTTGATCGCCTTAGATTATGAAGATGCGACTCAAATATGCCCGAGATCGACTTTACTTCGTAGGCTGAGAACAAGTTTTGCCAGTCGAAAAACTATGCGCGTTAGACGCCTCCATTGCAACAAGGTCAAATCATGGTGCAAAGTCGAACTTACATCGGATTTCTGCTTGCCTTGATACAATCTCGTGAAACCATCGATAGTTTGAGATGATTGACTCATGAAAGACGCAACGTGCTCTACAGCTAAAGGTAAACATCCTAGACATTTCATCAATTCAGTGACTTGGCGCCGGCCAACGCTCGACATAGAGTTGGCGCTAACTCCAACTGATTTAAAAAAAAAGGTAGTTGAATCCTCCACCGTTGGCGGCTTGATCTCAAAGTGTGGATGCAATCTTCCAGAAGCTCTGCAAACAGTCTGAGCAACGACTTCAGTCCGCGTGGTGATAAGGATTCGACCTCGCCTGCCTTGTCGTGGCAAGTTTTCGCGAAGAAAATCGATTGTTGTCATGTCAACATTGTCGAGAACGAGGAGCCAACGGTATATTCCACTGACCTCAGGGTGTTCCAGCCAATGACGAGCCGCAATAATTCGAGCATTTTGCTCCGGTTTGAATTGATCAGGATGGTCGATAAGGGCTAGCATCCTCGAGAAGCCTTGATGCAGCCTTTCTAAAGTAGAGCAGGATATCCAGAACAATGCTGACACTGTTGGGTCTTCCAAGAAAATTTTCGAATATCGAATTGCTAGTTGCGTCTTACCAACACCCGGAATGCCCCAGATAGCACAACGAGCGGGTGAATTCTCTTGGGAAACCTGATGAGCATCTCGTATTTGAGTCAGCTCTTGCTGACGGTCCATGAAATGAATGGAGAGCAGATCAACAGGTGCATCGTTGAAAGACGACGTGAAGTGTTTAAATCGCTGATCTTCGCTCTTTGCAGGAGGATCTGATCGAACGTCTTTGGACAAGACTGATGGCGGCTGCTGCGACTCATTGAACTCTTTCCACAAGCGACGTAGCGCCCCCTGTTGACCTTCACCATAGATGAGCGGCATATAAACACCAAAGATGCCCAAAAGGCAATAAGCTGTGTCTTCTGGCCGTGTCGTACTGCGATGTCTCGCCCATGACTTACGCTCGTCGACACTAAAGTCGTGCAACGGCCGATCTCCTCGAAGAGCTTCGAGGGTAATGCCGGTTGTTTCATGAATTATTTGCTCAAGCGATCTCTTGTCACCAAGAAGACAGCGCTCCTTGGAGAAGAACTCGACTTTCCGTGGGGCAAGAAGTTCTTGAAGGGTCCAACCTCGAGTAAACCATCTGCTCTTGCGAAATTGCGACTCCCAAAGAGATTGTTCGAATGCGTTGACGATGTCTAAGGCGGGTCTGGAGACATCTGAGAGATATGCATAGCATTTGGCCGCGTTGCCATACCATCGAAACATAGAATTGATAGCCTCTGCAAGCTCTGTACTGTTCGATCTGTCTATACAACAAGTATCTACCCAAAAGTATTCCAGGTTGTCGTATTTTGCACGCTCCCCACAAAATCGGATCTTGTCATAACCAGCCTTGGTCTCGCCGCGACTTTCAACAATGTCTTTGTAGGTAACCTCCTCTGTATCCGCTTCCCACGTATGCGAAAGGATAGCAAACGGAGGAATATCGTTAATTAGATCCTTGGTCAAGATGAACTTGCCACTTTCGTCGCAGTGCAGAAGACGCATCAGTCAGATCAATCTCGACAGGAACGAGGGTTCTCGGCAGCTATTCGTCGCAGGATCGGCATACATTCGAAATTGTATGTTTCACTGCGAGAGAAAATTGGATCTAGGCTGTAGTTCGTAGCAACTACATTGTCGAAGACAATGAAAGCAATGTGGCGCGTCTCGCTCGTGCTTGTGAAGAGAGTCTCAACGAAGCTGACGCCTTGTTTTGCCTGCCTTGGCGCCTCGAAGCCTGACAGCCTTGCCCGGATTTCTTCCCCCCGCACGACCCCAACAACAACCCTGGGTTAAGTCTCGTTCATTGTACCTACGATGGCTGTCGCTTTCTCCCATATTTCATAATAATCAGGCTGCGAGACAATTAGCCTTTCTCATTCAGGACACATGTGCCTTTCAGAATGAACAAAATTCTGCGAGCAAAAGCCGGACCAAGCAGAGATGTGCAATCAGATGATAGCTAATTAGTACTAGTATACGCAGGACGTAAATCCGTCCTAAGGCGGCGCCCTTGCGCAGCGCGAGTATACCCGGTGCATTGCGTACAAATCACATCGCGTGCATACACGTTTGAGCAGCCAATCAGAACTCAGTAACGCCGGCAGTTGTTATCTGATACCTTGCTAGCAAGCGGAAAATCCCTCGGTCCTACTCGGTAGGCGCAGTTAGGCTTGGCGGATGCCTCTTTGTCTGCTCATCCGTAGCTGATAATAGCTTCTGGTCATCAATTCATCACTCAGTTCATCGATTTCATCTCGTTGATTGTCCATTCTGCCTGCCCCACGCTAGATTCATCATGAGTGAGACTGGATCCTCGTTGATCAAGTTCTTGTCACCTTCCGAGGCTTCCATTGCGGAGACCAAGAATGAAGTGGAACAGAGCCAGGGGTAGCTCTATGATTGCAGCACTATGGTCGGATTCTTTAGTCAAGATCTCGCGAGGCCAGGTTCAGACAGACTCGATGCCGTATGTGTGCCATCTCTGTGCGTAAATGCTGGGCATGCTATCTGACCATCTCAATCGTGGCAGACGGAAGAGGATTTCGGCCTCATAGAGCAAATATATGACACCGACAACTTGTTGCCGGATAACGGCAAACTTCTTAATCAATGGCAACGATTCGCCCACAAACTGAAACTCATGAATCAGAGAGCTCCGAAAGGGGTGACATATCGACTCCTCTACCTTGGTAGACACGGCCAAGGGTATCACAATGTCGGCATAATGTTTTATGGCGATGCTGCGTGGGATGTAAGTCTTGTAATTTGCCTCCAATGCTGATTCCCGGATCTAAGCCTAATCCTCTGCCACTGAAGATCGTTTAGTTCAGTTCTTGTCACTAACACAGGTTTTGTTCTCATACAGTGCTTCTATGGTACCTTTGACCGAGATCCTAATGTCCCAAGCATAACTTATCTCGATGCCCACCTAACCCCTCTCGGCAAATATCAAGCCAAAAGAGCCTCGACATTCTGGCACAACTTGATCTCGACCCAGAATATGCCCTTGCCTCAGACCTATTACTGCAGTCCACTCACCCGGGCCATGCAAACCGCCCAGCTCACCTTCTCCGGCCTACCTCTGCCACCGTCTCAGGCCTTCCGCCCTGTGGTTAAAGAATTCCTCCGCGAAGCATACGGCATCCAACCCTGCGACTTACGGCTCACGAAATCATATATTAAGACCAACTTTCCTGACTTCCGGATCGGAGACTCTTTCACAGAGAACGATGAGCTGCACTCTCCTACTCGCCGCGAGTCACTTCAACGCCATGATAGACGTGTTCGAGCGTTACTCGATGATGTCTTCGCACACGACAAAAGTACGTACATCAGCATGACGAGTCACAGTGGGACGATTCAGGCGATGTTGCGAGTCGTGGGCCATATTGCGCTTTCTCCACCACCAAGTGGTATCATCCCAGTACTCGTCAAGGTTAGTGAGATCTCTGGAAAGCGACATGATGAAGAAGACGAGCAGGGGTGGGACACCAAGCCCCCCTGCGAGTCTGACCCACTCGAGGCTGGGAGGGACGGTTATAAGGACGTCGCCGAGTTCTTGGATGAGATTAATCGTGGTGTGCCGGAGTTGGAGGGAATGGTGGTGAATCCGAAGTTGACGGGAATGCTTGCTGACATGGCATGATAAAGGGGTCAAAGAAGCTTACGTCGCGCTCACCAGGGAGGAACCGAGTCAAAGAAGCTTACGTCATGCTCACTGTGGAGGAACCGAGTCAAAGGCGCTTACGTCGTGCTCACCATGGAGGAACCGAATCAAATTGAGATTAGAGACGTCGAAGGAGACATAAACGATGACACCGTCGGACCCTTCATTGAATATGCATACGCTGGTGATATCACATATCTAAATCCTGACGTTGTGCAACTTCCAACAGACTCGAGTCAATTCTGACGTGCGGTAAAAATGCCCCTCCACCTAGAATAGACCGGCAAATGGTTTAGGGAGTCGGCGGCGGGTTAGGTAATGAGATGATTCGCCCATGGAAAGGAATTCGCGATTGATAAACTTCTAGAGATTAAATCCATGGATTTATGTCGCCTAGAGAGCTGCGACGGGCAACGGCAGAGAAGGTGATATCCGAGTTGGCTCAAGTCTTCATACAGTTGTTGGCGACACGTGAGAGAGGGATTGAGTCTCTCCGAGAGAATGAAGACACACCAAAATTTGGATGAGTAATTCGGTAGGAATGTCAATCAGTGGCGGCATAGGGTCAGACTCCGTGCGTATACATACCGTAGCGCCAACTGGTTACAACGCTCGCGAGGTCTACCACTGCACACACCACTTTGAGCGTGGGCGATCGCAGGTTGGGCTTAGCTTAATTCCTCCCAAACCCAATTCCAAGACAGTCATCCCCGCATCAGGCCCATCGAATAGAATGACTTCTCTGGCTTTACCCATGTGTCCCAATCCCCCCTCCTATCATCACCTTCGACGCCATATAGAACTGTCTGAGGGCAACGGAGGACAGTCCAGCAGGGCTTGACGATATAACTACGCTTTAAGAGGCTTACAACTTCATCTATTTCTCCTGCAGAGCTGCTTGCCCCAAGAGGCTTGTCACCGTTGGTACATATGTACAGTCTGGCACCTCTATTTCTTCGCCACTATTCGTCCACGTTCTGCCAAAATTAGCGAATGATGGTAACAGGACTGAGTTGTGTTTCTTCAGCATCCTCATCTTGCCTTCTCTATTGGCGCGGTCACAGGCTAGAGCCTCCTGCCAGCGTCCTTTCGTCTCTCATTGATCGTCATATGAGCACTTGCGTGCTTCCTCCTATCCCCATATCCCGCCATCCGTGACATTATCCTCACTTGAGTCATGTTGAAACCTTCTAGTTCGCTTTTCCCCGACAAACGCCGCCGTCGCCTATGCCTTGGTCTTGTGTTCTGCGCGAATTTTCGATCAACCCTCGCCTTGTTATCGTCGCACTTGAGCCTTGGCCTTGCTATCGTCGCACTTCATCCTTCGCCCGAAGCTTCTCGCCGTATTTGTACAAAAGAATGGGTGCCGCCACAAAGCTCAGCGCGAGAAATCCCAACAATGTATTGCCCCATCCATAATGCAGACTCTCGTACAGACCTGGACCGGCCAGCGGCAAAAAGGCGCCACCCATGTATCGGAGTAGGTTGTTTGCGCTCAGTGCTGAAGCAGCACCCTTTGAGCCAAACATCTCGATGAGATACAATTGTGTCGGCATCTCCACCTTTGTTAGTCACTGCATCCAACTTGTTGGGGAGGCCGACCAAACGTCAATACTTACAAGAACAAAATAGGCCCCAAACCCGATGAAAAATGTTCCCATAATTGGGACAATCCAATGCACCTTGTAGTAGGCTGTCCATCCATATATAAACAGGCCCACCGCAACCAACGGACTGAACCAAATCATAGGCAGGAGTCGATACTCGGGTTTTGAACTTTTCTGGCTGCCGTCGGCCGTTAAATGCGTCGCTTGGATTCGCGCATTCAGCTTGCCAAAGATGCAGACGCTCATCACTAGAGCAATGCCTAGACCCAAGTATGCCAGACCCGACACAGACTTTGAGAAATGATACTGGCCTTCGAATACGTCGTTGAAGGTGGTGAAGAGAAGGTAGATGACGCCAAACACCAGTGCCGCATATACCGACAGAGCGAGCACGACCGGCGAGCGCACAAGGAGTACACTTGGTCGGACCACTGCTTGTACAATCACTTGCTTAATCGTCAATGGTGGATCTGACTCCAGCTTGGATCGAAGGCTCCGATTTCCTGTTGACTCTCGGAGTTGAGCAGCCTTTCGTTCCAGAATCATCTTCGGGGACGTTTCGCGCATGACTGCAACGGTAGTGAGCTCAGCAGCACCACCAAGAATGGCCAGCAGCCAGAATGTCCATCGCCAGCCCTTGGCTGCCTGCAAAAACCCTCCTATTACTGGACCGAGCACCTGCCAGAAAACACCTTGTCAGCGTACTAGGACTGAGAGCCCAGTGGCGACGGGGCGACGGTTCCAACTCACAGGTCCTGCCAGAGGCCCAAGACTAAATAGCGCAGTCGCAAGTCCTCGTTTCGCAGGAGCTGTGATGTCTGCTATCGTTCCACCGCCGAGTGCAAGAGGCATTCCGCCCGCACAGCCCGAGAAGAAGCGAAAGACCATAAATTGGGCCGTTGTCTGGCTCAATGCGTTACCCACAATGAAGACCATGAAGACTATGTTGGCAATATGATAGACTGGAAGACGGCCGCGTAGCTCGCTGGCAGAGGAGAGGAAGAGTGGCCCAAAGGCCAATCCAACCAGGTAAATTGTGATGGCAAGCGTGCTTACAGTAGCAGACGATATTCCCAGATCGACAACAATGCCTTCGATGGCAGGAGCACACATTGTTGTTGCCATGTTCCTTGAGTATGCTCGTATTAGTTGACTGTTGTGCTGGTTGATGCCCGGCCTGAGACTTACGGGATCAGGCCAAGTACCGCAACGAGAATCACATGTGCCCATCGTTTCTCATCTGGCCAGTTGACCGGATTCTCTGGGTCGTCTGGCCCGTTCCAGTCGACAATGTCCTCATCTCTAGCTGCTCTCGAAAGGTTGGTGTTGTCTGGTAGATTCTTCTCGCTGCTGCCCTGTGCCTGCGCCATGACCGGTACAACTGCAGCAGCTCAGTCAACCCGACCGAGAAAATGAGAGAATAAGCTAGGTCAAGTAACCTTATCACCGAGCAAAGTGTATGTAGCTTGACCGATGGGAAACTTCAAGCGAGGGCTCCAGACAAGCTATAGAATTGCTCCCGTTGGCTCGTGGGAATAACATACCCAGCAATTGCTGTACAGCTGACCACTGTTACCACGGCTGGCCAAGGTCGGGATCATCCGTGGGCAGCCGAATGTGTTCCCCGCGGAGCATGTTGCTAGACAAATCAAGGGTAGGCGGAGGATCGGACGGAGGGTCGGAGGGTCGGTCAACCCGAACATCTAACTGTCATCATATGCAAATACCTCGACTACCGGCTTGTCAACTAGGCTTGTTTATACAAAGACAGGGCTTGGCTTGTTGCTGATATACTGGTGGAATCTGTGAAAGCCTTTCATTTTTCACTGCGGTGTGGAGAACCACGTTTCACCACATATCTCCTAACTCAATGCACTCCAGTTCAACATAGATACAGATTCAGTTCCAGAGATTCTGTGCTGCCATGGATTCACTTTAATGTCTTCGAGGAAAGTCATACAATACTTTTTTCACTATCAACTACCAATCCATGTTAACCTGCTGAAGATGGAACTACGTGAATCACCACGACTCGCCCGGAGTGGATTTTGATCCAAAGAGGCTAAAAAGGTGTCCAGTATTCAGGAGAATGATAGAATCCTCATCTCAGTTGAGTGGTAATCCCTGGGCTTAGTCCAAATTGTAGCTTGATTATGTTAATGGTATACGGGCTATCAACATTGTTGTGGTGTAGACCATAAAGTTTGCTGAGGCAGACACTCTTTAGCAGGATTTACCAGGGAAGGAACAAGGAAGGATTAGTAGCTGAAGCCAACATGGTATTATACCATTTATCGCCTAAGTTGGCCAGGACTTAAATTTGTGTAACATCAACAAAAGCCTCATATAAATTACGTAGACTCTGACACCGAAAATGCAGGGGGGTTGCGCATTCCCCCGCTTAAGGAACTTACTCTGCACATCTTTGAATTCCTGAAGTATTATTAGTTCAATACCTGCACGGCGTCATGTTCTATTCCAACTGGCAGAGAAAGAAGCCAATCAACAATTTGCTACAAATTAGATACTGGGTAATCAGAGCCGCAAAACTGAGACGACATAGCCAAGATTTGTGGCCCTTTTGTGTTGAGCCTGTGAGTAGCCAGGTTAACCAAGAGATGCTCTGTAATTGTACATCACATGATAAAGGGTTTTTTAGCATCATTGTGTCTTGTCGGAGTTTTGAGCTCGGAGGATCATAAGGTGTTCTCAAATTGTAACTGGCCTTGCAAACAAGGTCACAAAAATTCTTCTCACATAAGTTAGTTCCGAACCGTTGGGTACCTTATCTGACAAACCCTGCTGAACTGTTGTTCCTCCTTGTAATGGTGCAGCCCCGAGGACTGTCCGGAGGAAGGTCGGTGGGCACTTTTAGCTGGTGTGACTCAGATATGATCCCCTTATCGAACAGGGGGGCTTGCACACTCACTTTGCATATCACTTGTCAAATTGACAACCACAACCAATGTCACAAATCCTATCTATACTGATCCCTACTTCCAAACACACCGGCAACCGTTACGATCTAATGTGGGACACACAGTTGGTACCACACGCAGCACTTGGCAAATATGTCAACAATAAAGATACCCCTGACACCTAATCATCTATATCCACCTGTCCTTGCCCTTAACCATCCTTCTTTCCGCCCATCCAGTCGCGACAGTTTGTATCGTGAAAAGAATAGTTCCAAATGCCGTGGCATCGAGCCAAATCCAACAAAAAAGTTGGCCACCCAATCTTCAACTATGGCTTCGGTGCAGATTCTCGGAACGACCGAGGATTGGTTGGCATTTGTGCCGAATCTGCAGGCCACGCTAGCCAGCCTGACGCGATGTAAGTAAGGCCTGCATCTCTGTGCTACGATGTGAAAGACCCCGATTTCCAAGATGTTTGCTAAGAAATAGCACCAGGATATCTTTCTCTAAGATACAAACAAGGGCTAAGTAGTCGCCCTAGCTGGCCTGGGGATGGAAGTTCATAAGATTTGATTCTCTCATGGTGCTCCGTGAGAAACCAAGCCCCAGGTGGAGCGACGCAAGCTCTGAATATGAACATTTGCCAGCTTCGTGCCTCGTGCGATCGATGCCGAACTCAAAAATTGCGATGTGTTCCATCCTCTGCATATGACTCTACAGCACCCTGCCAGCGCTGCTTGAGAGCAAAACAACCTGCAGCATGCCTGTTTGGACCTCGATCACGGCCAGGCAAAAGGAGTTGCAACACAAAGAAACGGTCAGGGATATCTAATAGTAAAGACAAAGAGCCAAAAGATGCTCTGCCGGGCATGGGTGCCTTCCTTTTGGCTGGCCCCTCTTCCCCGAACGAACAAGTCTTTCGGGCGGATCCTCAGGACCAGATGGGTCTGGCTTCGAGCTTGTCATGGAATAGGACCACAACTGATGTGACTTTCGAAGATACATGGCAACAAGGCGATACTGTATTATCGTCGCTGAGCCCTGACACTTCTCATCAGTACCCGTCGAATGATCCCCCCTCAGTTCATGAGTCTCAGTGTGCGGACTCTGGTACCTCGGCCGGCATCATGTCAAACACTGCCTCCGATACTACATCCAATGCAGACTTTTTAGATTTCTTCCCATATGCGGATGGTGCTGATGATGTTGAGGCTCCCATGGCACTTGACACGCTGGCCCCCGAGAAGTCGGCACCCATGGTGGATATGATAGCTTTGCTTGCCAACATGTCGCAATACGAAAAGAAAATATGCGGCATCTCCAATGCTAACCTCGATGATTATCCGATCGGCGATGGCTTGTTCCTCTTCCACCGTTTCTCTGCAGTCATTTCTCAGTATGATTGGGGCTCCAAGTCACAGTCCGAGTCGCATCCCAGCATGCCTGACATAATGCTAGCCTTGTCTTGTTATATCATCCTGACAAGAATCTGCGCGGCAATATTCGACTTCCTGTACCATGAAATTTCACATTTACCGCGCACGTCCAAGACCGGGCCTCATTTATCTCAGATCCAACCCACTGACGCGTATCGTGGACTACGGCTGAGCCAGCTTCAACCAATATGTCTGTGTGGAAACTGGGGTCCGGCAAGGAAGGCCGTTTTAATGTTGCTTCGCTCCTTGTCTGAAACGGAGCACTTGCTAGGCTTGCCAACTGATTTGAGAGTAATCCCGATGTTCGCAGAAGCACACGCTGAAGAAACCTACCGGCCTAGTCGACTTTGCACAGGGGAATCAATTTTCGAGGAGGGTGTGAAGGCAGCATTGACAAGTGGGCTCTTTCACAAGCCGGTACGAGAGCGGGCAAGCGCGCTGCGCGCGAGGGTAGAGGAGCTCAATGATCTATTCAACGACCGTCCTGGAAACGGGGGGTTTTTGTCTTCTGGCTAAGATAGAAGAGCAGAGTGACAAAGTGAACAAGCCGGTCGTTTGTCATCACCGATATGGTTGTGCCGTAACCCTTGTCGTTTTCCGGCTCGGCCCGGTGCGGTTAAATTAGCACGTCTGTGGCTGCGGCACGACAAAGTTCCCATAACCTCCTCAATTCGCGCCTCCTAATGATTCCATTCAATAACAAAATATACCCAATCACCATGAAATCAACGACCCCGTTGAAGATTGGCTACCGTGAGAACCTTAATTATGAAGTGTTACCTCATCCCTGCGGATGGCCTCGACACCGGATCGGTGGAAATGGTAATTATGGCAATTTGGGTGTTATGTCCCGACTCTCCCACCTGGGACCCTGCGTCTGCGAGGGCCTCCCACTTCAATTGGCAGATTGAATCAGAATGTGGCTATGTATTCGAGGTACCTAATCTTCCGACCGCCGTCTCGGAAATGAATCTTCACCTGCATTCCTCGTGCATTGCCACTTCGACAATGGCAATGGTTGGCCTGGACTAGAAGCCACGTTTCCGAGACTGACCCGCAATCTTCATTTCTCTTCAGCCTCGTATTTCCATTTCGGTGGAACGCAGATTTCTAGCCAAATTGAGAGCCTCTTTCCGAAGCCCCAGCCGGACATCAGGTTGAGAAGAATGTATTTCTGCAGATCGGAGCCCAGAGCATCCAGTTGCTGCTCTCGCCTCTCATACTAAATGATTCCTTGCAGGTAATATCCAACCCTTACCCGAAAGTCGTCACGATCCTGCAGAACGCTTGCCGAATGATCCATATCAATTCCCAAGCAACAATCTATGACACTGTTCGCCTCGCTCACACTTCGTTTTCGTGGCAACCATGCAGGAACCTATCGCAATCATTGGTTCAGCATGTCGCTTCCCTGGGGGAGCAAATAGCCCGTCTAAACTCTGGGAACTTCTTCGTCAACCCAGATGTCTTAGCGCCGAGCCGCCAGCTTCCCGTTTCAACATTAATGCCTTTTATCATCCAGTGGGCACGCACTCCGGCACCACCAACGCCAGAAAGTCTTATTGGCTAGAGGAGAATGTAGCACAATTCGATGCAGCATTCTTCAATATCCAAGCGACTGAAGCCGAAGCCATGGATCCTCAGCAGCGGCTCCTTCTCGAAGTCGTCTACGACAGCCTTTGCTCAGCAGGACAGCCAATGGAGCAGTTACGCGGATCTGACACTGCCGTTTATGTTGGATCAATGTGTGATGATTATAATACAATGTTGACTCGAGACTGGGAGACTGTGCCACGATACGCAGCTATGGGGCTGGAACGAGGTGTCTTGGCAAACCGTGTCTCTTACTTTTTCGACTGGCATGGGCCAAGTATGACCATTGACACTGCATGTTCAAGCAGCCTGGTAGCTCTCGACCAAGCCGTACAGACATTGCGAAGTGGCAAGTCCAGAGTGGCTGTTGCGGCGGGAACTAGTCTGATCTTGAGTCCGGGTATGTTGTTCTCTATCCAGTGACGTTGCAATAGGTTTTTGACCTGGTATCTGTAATTGACTGATCGTATACTGACTTATGATTGTGGAGCCATGTACATCTCCGAGAGTATGGTAGGCATGCTCTCGTCGACTGGCCGCTGTGCGATGTGGGATGCAGCCGCTGACGGCTATGCCCGAGGGGAGGGAGTCGCGGCAATCTTGATCAAGCCTTTGTCTACAGCACTCGCGGATAATGACCCAATCCAGTGCATCATTCGAGAAACTACTGTGAATCAAGATGGACGCACATCGAGCCTAACAGTTCCCAGCCATGTTGCGCAAGCTTCATTAATCGCCGAATGCTATGCCAGAGCTGGTTTGGACCCTATCCACAATGTAGAGGACCGGCCTCAATTTTTCCAAGCTCATGGCACTGGTACTCAGGCTGGTGACCCACAGGAAGCGGAGGCTATTTCAACTGCCCTCTTCCCTAGTGGATCTCAGGTGGCTACACAGGGTCAAAAGTTGCTGGTCGGTTCGATCAAGACAATCATTGGTCACACTGAAGGTACTGCGGGGATGGCGAGCGTAATAGCTTCCTTGTTGGCACTCAAGAATGGCGTCTTGCCGCCGAACTTGCATTTTAGGACCCTGAATTCCAAGGTTGCTCCATTCTATCACAACTTGGAGATTCCAACGAAGCCGACTGCTTGGCCGACTGCAGAAGGCAGAGTCAAAAGAGTCAGCGTTAACAGGTATGCTTCTCTTCCCTACTCACTGTTACACGCGAAAATGTTGATGATTTAGCTTTGGGTTTGGCGGAACCAATGCTCATTGCATTTTGGAAGAATTCGTCCCACAAGCGAAGCCACCCACCAGCCAGGATATACTTTTCACGCCATTGGTATTCTCCGCCGCTTCTGAGATTGCGCTGCGTAGGATGATAGCGAGCCATCTCGACTACTTAAAGGCAAATCCTGACGTCGACTTGGCAAATTTTGCCTATACGTTGCAGCACAGGCGGTCAACTCTTCAATATCGTAAGGCTGTCGCTGCGAAATCAATTCAAGAAGCTCTTCGAGCATTGGAGGAGATTGCAAAACCTCCATCGGATCATCGAGGCGAGACTGACCTGGGAACTCGATTTGGGAGCAAACAAACTCCGATCATAGTTGGCATCTTTACGGGCCAAGGTAAGGGCATCCTCCTACCTGGAAGTTGAAAATCTCACTCTTGCTAGGTGCCCAGTGGCCACGTATGGGCGCTGAACTTATCGAGTTCTCCGATTTTGGTGCTTCTCGATTCACCGAGTTAGACGCTGCTCTTCAAAGCCTTCCCGTGGACCGCCCGACTTGGACACTCAAGGACCAACTCCTACAAAACAAAGAAACCTCTCGTGTGCAACAGGCTGAAATTTCCCAACCTCTCTGTACCGCAATCCAAATTGTACTCGTCGATATCCTACATACAGCTGGAATTAAATTCGCTGCCGTGGTCGGTCACTCATCGGGTGAGATTGCTGCTGCATATGCAGCGGGCTTGGTATCTGCAGTCGACGCCATTCGTATTGCTTATTTCCGCGGTGTTCACGCACATCTGGCTGCAAGCCCGAGGACTGGCGTGAAACGTGGCGCCATGATAGCAGTCGGCATCTCCTTTGAAGAGGCACAATCTCTCTGCCAGCAGATGTATGCTGATCGAGTTCAAGTTGCTGCTGTCAACTCTAGTTCAAGTGTTACCCTAAGCGGCGATGAAGATGCTATTATAGAGGCTGAAGCATTTTTCGGGTCAAGACGGACTTTTGCTCGGAGGCTCAAAGTCGACACTGCCTACCATAGCTCTCACATGATGCCCTGTGCGACTCCTTATTTGAGATCTCTCGACATGTGCGGTGTGACTGCTCAACCACAGAAAGGCCACGGAGCCACATCCTGGTTTTCTAGCGTTTACAGGAATCAGCGCATGACTCACAAGGAGCTGACCAACCAATATTGGGTCGATAACATGTGCAATACAGTCTTGTTCATGGATGCTCTCTCCCAAGCTAGCCGAGGAATTGCACAGATCGATTCCGCAATCGAGATTGGACCACATCCAGCCCTGAAGGGTCCTGCCACTTCCGTACTTGGAGAAGTCTCCTCGGGCAGCCAGGTGCCATACACTGGAATGCTCTGTCGTAACCAGAGTGACATTGAACAAGTCAGTGTAGCCCTTGGATTCATCTGGGCAAGGCTTGGATCCAACAGCGTTCAGTTTTCTGATACGGAAATGCTCCTATCTGGCAAAAAGAGCAAGATTGTTCTCGATGATCTGCCACTCTATCCCTTCGATCACCACCGCGAGTTCTGGACGTCAAGTCGGCTGGCAAATCATTTTAAACACCGAAGAGCCAACCACACTTCGAACCCGATCCTGGGCAATCCTTGCTCAGAGGCCGCAACTCCAGGGGAGTTCCAATGGCGAAACATTCTTTGCCCAAGTGATCTTTATTGGCTCAATGGTCATATGCTTCAAGGACAGACCGTTTTCCCAGCTACAGGCTATGTCAGCATGGCAATCGAAGCAGTGAAATCTCTGGCTATGGAAACACGCCCAGATGCGCTTATCAGTATGTTGAAGCTGTCAGATGTCAACATTGCCCGAGCCATTGCATTCAATGATGATTCTGCCACAGTGGAGACGATCTTTAGCGCTCATTCTCTCAAACTATCTGATACTACATTGAAGGTCGAATGGGCGTGTTATTCAGTCCAGGAAGGAGCACTCCAGGTTGTCCTAAACGCCAGAGGGAGAGCAACTGGTAGCCTTACCACCACAAAATCTGAAGCCTTGCCAGTGGTTAAAGAAGACCACTGCAACATGATAGCCGTGGAGGAAAACCAATTTTACTCACATCTGTCCAAGGTCGGATATGGATACTCGGTCCCATTCAGGGGCGTTTCCAATATCCAACGCAAGCCCGATCATAGCGTCGGTACGTTGTACGACCAGTCTGGATCCTCATGGGATGATGACCTTGTGTGTCATCCTGGGATGCTAGATTCTGCTTTGCAGACTTTGTTCATTTCTTGGTCATTTCCAGGAGACAACAATATCTGGTCACTGCACGTACCCGTGCATTTTGCTTCAATTACTATCAACCCACACTTCACAAAGATCGGCGGTGGAGGCAAACAAAGTGTACTCCAATATGAAAGTTCCATACGACACCGAACCTCTGCCAAAGTCATCGGGGATGTTTTTCTCAACTCATTTGACGGGTCTCATGCTTTTGTACAGATCGAAGGTGCTGCTATCGTGCCATTTTCAGGTGCCACTGAGAAGAACGACGTACCAATGTTCTCGCAATTTCACTATCAAGTGGCATTGCCTGACGGTATCCTGGCTTCCCAAGGTGAGACTTTCTCCGACTACGATGTGCAGCTCTACAAAGACGCTGAACGAATTTCCTACTGGTATGTGCGCAATGTCGTATCCACTATTCCGACGGATGAACGTCATGGCCTGCTTCCTCATTACCAGAGGTACTTGGAGTGGTGTAGTCACATGGTCAACAAAGTAACATGCGGAGAACATCCCACGCTCACTGTCAATGGAAACTTAGATTCCCGCGACGACATTATCCGACTATTGGGTAAATACCGAGATCGAACCGATGTACGATTCGTACGGGTTGTTGGTGATCATTTAGTTAATGTCATCAGAGAGGGGAAAACTATGCTTGAGCATATGAACCATGACGGGCTCCTCAATGCCTTCTATGCCGACAACGCCCTCTGTGCCGGACCTACAAGTCGCTGGCTAGCACGAATAGTCTCCCAGATCACTTTCCGCCATCCAGGGATCAACATACTAGAAGTTGGAGCTGGCACTGGAGCTACTACAAATGCGATTTTGTACGAGCTCGGCAGCTCATACAATTCGTACACATTCACCGACATCTCCAGTAGCTTCTTCCTGCCAGCCGAGGAGAGGTTTGGGACAAGAGGTAACCGCATAATATACAAGACGTTCGACATGGAGAAGGAGCCAAAGACGCAAGGCTATGTCGAAGGCTCGTATGGTGTGGTAACGGCTGTAAACGTCCTCCACGTATCGGCTGATGTATCGGCCTCACTGTCGAACGTTCGCCGCCTTCTGAAACCCGGTGGATTCCTCGTTGTGGCTGAACTGACCTCGACGGATCTACTCTTCGCCGGTATGACTGTTGGAACACTTCCAGGTTGGTGGATTGGGGCTGAAACAGGCCGACCTTGGGGTCCCCTACTTTCTCTAAGTCAATGGGATTCTGTTCTGAAGCAAGCCGGATTTTCCGGCATCGATACGCTAACCCCTGACATCTCGGGCTCTCTACCTATGAGTGTGTTCGTGACTCAGGCACTAAATGATCAGGTCTCCCTTCTTCGTAACCCTCTGACGGTTCAGGAGCGGCCCGAAGGGATACAGGCAAATAATCTCGCCATCATTGGAGGCAACACTGAAGCTGTGCGCAAACTCGTTCAAGACATCTCAAAAGAGCTGTCACATCAGTTTCACTACAAGCAAACGTTTTCTACATTGGAAGAATTCGAAAGATCCGACATGGCGCTAGCCAGATCTAGTGTTACAGTCCTGTCTGTAACTGACCTAGACACACCTTATCTGGCAGATTTGACAAGTTCCAAATTGGCAGCACTGCAGACTCTCTGGGCCGTTGCAGGTACTGTTGTTTGGGTAACCTGTGGGTCGCGAGAAGAGAGGCCCTGGAGCTACGCCATGTTAGGAATTACACGTGTTATTCGTGCCGAGTATCCTAATCTCAACCTACAAGCGTTCGACCTTGAATACACCAAAGAGATTCCCCACGGCATCCGAGAAAAGACTGCAAAGGATCTTGCAGAGACGCTCTTGAGACAGCACGTGCTTGGTGTCTTGGATACCAGCTCGGAATCATTACTATGGACAGCAGAACCCGAAGTGTTTATGGAGAATGGTAAGCACATGATTGCTAGATTACTCCCAGACGCGGAGAAGAACGCACGTTATAATTCTCGTCGAAGAGATGTATTCTCTAAAGTCAATCCTGCGCGTGAAACGCTGAGTCTGGTTGGGACTGGCACTGCTCTGGAACGGACTCTAGAGTTGCATCAAGTTACACCATTGGCGCTGCCATCTGCCGCAGTAGGCGATACGCGAACTATACGAATTACCCACTCTTTGCTTCAGAGTGTGTCTGTTGGTTCAGCCGGGTACCTGAGGCTATGTGCTGGAAGAGACGTTAAGACCGATGAGATGGTTGTCGCCCTCTCCCCGTCTAGTGAGTCACCCACATGTGTGCCATCGGATTGGTGTCTCCCGCTTCAAACAACGATAATAGCGTCCACGATGGTGTCTGTGGCAGCCAATATTATGGCAGCGACTATTTTGTCTTTGACTTCAGCCGGAGGCACCTTGTTAGTCAACGAGCCAGATATAGCGGTGCAGAGAGCTCTAAGAGACAAGGCACGCATCAAAGGCATCACTCCAGTCTTTACATTCTGCGAGCTTCGAGAAGACTCTGGACTATCCTCCATTCTACTCCGGCCCCACCTCCCTCGGCATACTCTGAAGTCTATGGTTCCCAGTTCACCTTCTGTATTTGTGCATTTCTCGCGAGGCACGAGATCTGACCACGTGAAGGATTCGATATCGCGCTTTTTGCCTTCAGCATGCATAAGGATTGCAGAAGAGACGCTTCTGAGTCATCAACTGAGCTCCCTCCCCCCATGCTCCGCCAAGATGGGTGTCACGGAGGCTTTGCACAACGCATGGCTTGATACTCTTCAATGTACAAGCACGATCAAGACGGATTGTATTCCACTGGCAGAGGTTTCTCTTCACTCTGCCATTGGTGAGCCGCTCGCTGTTGTTGACTGGAATGCAAGTGCAACTGTGTTGGCCAAAGTTCAGCCGATAGATTCAGGGACCATTTTCCGGGCAGATCGGACTTATCTATTCGCAGGTATGGCTGGAGAACTCGGAAATTCTCTGGCAGAGTGGATGATTGTGCACGGAGCGCGCCATCTTGTTCTGGCCAGCCGCAGTCCAAAGCCGAATGACGAATTTGTTGAGAGTATGAAGAGACACCATGCTGCGGTAGTCAAATTCATGTCTCTTGATGTCACATCTCGAGAGTCAGTCTGGTCCTGTCATTCCGAATTAAAAGACACAATGCCACCGATTGCCGGAGTCATGAATGGCGCTATGATTCTCGACGATGAGCTCTTCGCCAACATGAAATTGGAGCAGTTTACCCGGGTCACAAAACCCAAGGTGCTTGGGACAGAGCTGCTCGATGAATTGTTCCACGATGTTGCACTCGACTTTTTCATTGCTGCTAGCAGCATCGCGAGTGTGATTGGTTGGAGGGGTCAAAGCAATTACTCCGCTGCTAACGAGTACATGACTTCTTTGATCAATAAGAGACGCAATCGGGGATTTCATGGAGCTGCAATAAATATCCCTGCCGTCCTCGGACTCGGCTATGCGGCGCATGCTGACAATTTTGACATGGACAATTTTGAGTCCCTTGGGCATATAAACATCAACGAGGAAGACCTCCGTCAGCTTGTTGCAGAGGCCATCTTGTCGGGGCGCCCAAATCTAAGGTCCGATACCAGCGCTCAGGTTTGCATGGGCGTGAACTACGCCCCGGCCGATCTCAATTTCAATGAAGTTCACAGCCGGGATGTCAGATTTGGCCATTTTGTGTCGCGCGACGACACAGGTGTTGATATCAAGACTACTGCATCAAAGGTGCGAGTCAAGGCACAACTTGAGTGGGCGAAGAGTCGCCAGGAATACTTCGGTATTATCCACGACGGCTTTGTGCACCATCTTAGGCGTATGCTCCGCATTCCGGAAGAGGAAAGCATCGAGACATCGATGGACCTTGTTGAGGTCGGCATAGACTCTCTTGTTGCTGTCGATATTCGCGCATGGTTCCTGAAGGAAATAGAAGTTGATGTGCCAACTCTCAAAATTTTAGGTGGCAGCTCAATCACTGATTTGGTCCAGACAGCCGTCGAAAAACTCCCACCGCCGTTTGCGACAGAAGAAGCAACGTCAGCAGCAAAGGGGGCTTCTTCAAACATCTCTGGGATCGACGAGCACGCGAGCAACAGGAGCAGAGGACATGCCAAGGCCTTGTCAGAAAGCAGAAGTTCGACCTCCTTGTCTTCTCGCAGCCCTGTGTTTACACCAGCTCCGGCGGATTCATCGTATGCTCAATCGTATGCTCAGACTCCACTAAATGTTGAATCCTTGGACAAGCAGGATGCTCTCATCAGCGGGAAGCTAGATTTCAAGTTACCACCGGCTATTTGAAAGATCTGGGGCCGCGGAGGCCCTTCATTTGGTTGATAGACTTTCTTTCTTGTCATTGGAGCGATTTACTGAATGGTTTCGGATATTATAGCTAGCTTGAAATGAGACAATGATGCATTCTTACCTGGCGTTAATCATTTGATACTGCTTTCTCGTTTGAACAGTCATGCAGACAAGATCCTGCCAACACAAGTACAATAACTGGCTTTTGCCAACCGGATTTTTCCATTATCTGTTAAGTAATACAAGATCTGTATGGAAAGGAAGGTATCTATTCCAAGATTTTATCCTCACTCTCTTCCTCTCGCACCTTTAGCTACGAGAATTCTTAAGGTCCTTGGACCGTTTCATGGAGATCGCATGCAATTGGAACTCACCACCATCATAGATTTCACCGATATCACCGATACCTGACTAATTTTGCAAGAGGCGGCAAGTGTTATCCTAGCTAAATCCCAGACCCATCCGTGGGAAACGGAGCTTTGGGTGACCACTCAGCCCAAGCCGAGCACATGTCCTGGAGCAATGCTCTGCTTTCCTGATTGACCGAGATGGCATCCTGGCTTTCAACAATCTCCAGAGCCAAGCCCTGGCTGGCATGCCAGACTATATGGCAGTGAACCAGCCAGGTGCCCGGATTGTCGAGTTTGAAAGCGACTGCTAGGTAGCCGTGGGCAGGCAAGGTTGCAACGTCTCGGCGCGGCGGGTTGGTCTGTTTGAATGATTTGACCGTGCCATCCCAGACGGCGTTGGCTTCCTGAGCGAGAATCCAGAAGTCGTGGCCATGGAGGTGGACGGGATGGGCGATACTTTCGAGGCGGGTGTGTTAGAGAAGATACGTGAAATGAAATGGGGATAAGAAGGAAGAGAAGGGGCGGAGTTTAGGAGACTTACTTTCCATAAAGACCACCTGCCTCGTTATCAATCACAAGGACAGCCCATTCGTCGTCACCAGGAGTGTTTCTCTATTTTTGAACCCATCAGCCATCGACAGCGAAAAAAAATCGAGTCTATGAGAACTTACGTTTGCGTGGACAACATTATACGCTTCAGGAAAGGTTGATGTGCCGCCGAGAATTTGGTTCAAAGTGGGCTCAGTCCAGTTAAGCACGAGGCTGCTGCTGTTCAATGTCCACTGGAAGACAGATGCGTGCGTGAGCCTCTCATTCAGAATCTCCACAGTGGTGTCTGCAATGCTGTCCACGTTGAGCGACAGGTATGGAACCAGACTTTCATATGGCTCATCTGAGCACGTCGTTGGGGGCTCAATGATGCTCGTCGTACGGGGCTGTTCGCTGCTAGCGGCGTCGTATCTGACGATTCCCGTCATCTGGCTCGGGGTGTCATTAGCAACACCGAAGCAGGCCGAAACCCAACCGCCTCGTAGCCAGTAGTCTCTAGGCTGAGCATTTGCCTCCACGATGATATCATATCGCTGTGCAGCATTGATGACGATACTGTCAGCTTCGTAGGGCTGGATTGGGACAAGGTCGCTGGCAATGACAGAGAGCTTGTGGCCATCAATGCTGAACTGGAACTGGCTGTCTGCTGCAACGTTGATGAGGCGCATTCGATATTTCTTTCCAGGCTCGAACACGAGAGAAAACTTCTCCCCACCGCCAACACAGTTTGGATCGGCAGCCGCAAGGGAACAGTCGTAGCTGTTCGTGCCGTTGATCAGGGTGTTGCTCAGTGATTCGGTAATACCCCATTTTTGGTTGTCGAACCATGAGGAAAAAGCGGAACGGTGCATCCAGTCTTGCAAGAAGATGGCACCGACATCTTCATCGTAGTCTGCGGTGGCCGGCCCGTTGATGATAAGAGGGCCAAACAGACCATTGGTTATTTGAAGGTTGACATGGCTGTGGTACCAAGTCGTACCGTACTGATATGCTCTGAATTTGTAGGTAAACGTTTTTCCAGGAGGGATTGGACACTGAGTGACGCCAGGAACACCATCATATTCCACACTGCCCCGTTGCCAAACACCATGCCAATGGACAGAAGTGGCGTTTGAACGCATATTATTGGTGACATGAACGATTAAATTGTCTCCCCAATTCGCGATGATGGCTGGGCCCGGTATGCTGCCATTGAAGGTCATGCAAGAAGATCGTTCATAGCCGTCTTGATTGCAAACTCCTTCCGCTACCGAGAGCCATACTTCAACAGTGCGACCGGTGTCTGGTGTTATCGAATAGTAGTTTGTATCGATGCTGTATTCGCCCCAACACGCTCTAGATTGGGCCGTATTTTCGCATGCCTGAACGGCCTTTTGCGAGTTCGAAAACGCGGTCCAAAATCTCCAGGGAATGGTTAATGCAGTAGAGATTTGCCCGAGGGCACACAGGGCAAAGAGTGTTCGCAGTTTCATCATCGACAGCAAAGCCAAAAACATAGACAGATTCCCAAGAGAGAAAGGAGAATCAGATTCTCGACTGATGAGTAGCAGAAAGCCGTACCGACCTACCTCTTGAATCGTAGAATAGTTGCGGCCACTGTTGTCTATCTCTCCCCGACAGTTAGCCGAGCACACCAGGCCCAAAAGACTGGTTCTTGTGCCGTCATGGCTTGTTTAGTACAATGTGATATGATACGTGCGTCTCTCATTGGTGAGAATATCACGCAAGGAGGTGTCCCAAACTTGAGCCAACGTCCAATACGGAAGTGCCAAGGCATCCCATTGCGTTGTTCGGCGAACAGTTCCTCCCTCAGTCAGTGCAAAGCGAAGCCACATTCAGCTCTATTCGGAGTTCCGGTATGTACTACATCAGCAAGGGCTAGCTAGACCATGGCTTTCGCGAGGGGTTGTATTCTCAGGCAATTCCGCTCACCACCCACACTGGACATCAGTTATTATTACTCCCCTTCATTTACGGGCTCTGTTAGCAACGACCTCAAACAGCGCTTCATAACCCAAATTGTGGTTGTAGGTACATTTCTTCTTCTTATTTTTATTATTTCATGATGAGAATCCTCAAACCCAAGGTTATGCGGGCACTATTGATCTGGAACATGTCAATTTGGACGGCAACGCTGCTCTTTATTGGTGCAAAGGCCGAATCTGCAGATCTCCAACTCCCAGTGCGACTGATACACCAATTTTCCTTCCCAACATACCTCCAGGATCTCGCGGTAGGATCAAACGGCGATATTGTCGTGACGACCGTGTTCCCCAATGCATCGCTGTACGTTGTATCAGGCTTCGCCGCAGCGGCAGCAGCAGAAGCAGCAGAAGCAGCAAGCATAGCAACTCACATTCACACTTTTGAAGAGATCAACACCGTGACTGGCATCATCGAGACTTCCCCAGGGGTATTTGCATTCATCGGCGGGAACCAGACCCGCCTTGGCTTGGGCGTCGTGGGCACCTTCGGCATCTGGCAGCTCGACCTCCGGCCCACGTACACGTGTGAAGGTGCAGATGCACAGCCGCCTGAAATCAGATTGCTCGTGCCCATGCCGAAAGCTGGCTTTCTTATCAGCCTGCGTGCGCTCCCAGACTCACCGTCGGTGCTGCTGGTGACAGACACGATCTACGGGGCGATATGGTGCGTTGACATGGCAACTGGCAAGTACAAGATCTCCGTCCAATCCGACGCAATGCTACCACCGCCATGGGCACCTATCCCCTTTGGCATTGACGGTATCCACATCCACGGTCGCTACCTATACTGGAACTCGCCCTATTTGGGCAAGGTGTATCGGATTAAGATGCTCGGAGGACGCAGCAGCGGGTTCCCTGTACCAGGCGCGGTGCACGAGCCTGTGGGGCGGGTTCGCGCGCTCTTCCTAGACCAGCTGGCTCTAGGGCACCGCAACAAGGCGTATATCTGGCTCGCCAACAATGCGAATAACCAGATTGTTGTTGTGTCTCCAGACGGTGATATTGAGTATGTCGCCGGTGCGCCAGACGAGATGACTGTTGCGGGTGCAACTTCCGTGGCCTTTGGGGTGGTGGCTGGTGACACTGATACGTTGTATGTTTCTACAAACGGGGCCATCTTGAACCCTGTTAATGGTACGCTGGTTGAAGGCGGAAAGTTGTTGGCCGTCGATACCACTGCATTTTGGGAGAAGCATGCGGATGTTCTGAGGACTGAAAGGCTAGAACTGATGTACAAAAATGACGGGTACTAGCGAGGTTGATTGCTGCTATGGCATAGTGCTACGAAATGTTACATCTCTCTCCCGACCCTTTCCCAATCTCATCATGCCCATTGCTTACTGAGAAAGCCGAGCACAGTTTCATAGCCTCGCGCATACTCTTCCTTCACGTGGGGATCAGAGAGGTCAGCACGTGCCGCCATGAAGCCGTGAATTTGGTCGCTGAAGGTCTCGACCTGATGAGGCACCTTCAAGTTGCTCTCGAAATTCTTGATAGTTTCGACATCTTCATCCTTTGACGCGATCAAAAGATACGGAATGGAGATTCCTTCTGCGTCTGCAGGATCGACCATGGCGGGATGAGCGACTGCGGCAACTGAAAACGGGTTGGAAGAGCCAGATGTCACCAGAGACACGACTTTGCCACCCCAGCAGTACTAGGGTATGTTCATCGTTAGCTTGAGCCAAACGCTGCCCCCAAGGAACGGTAAGGGGGTTGCCGGGAAGCCTCCGAAGACTCACACCAATAATTCCCCAGGACCCGATTGACGGGTTGGCAGCCTGTACAGCCTTGACATAAGCAGGTAGCGTCTCCGCGACACCTTGTGGTGGGTGTTCTCCAAACCAGGCACCCAGTTTCTCCTGTTTCTCCTTGGTATCTGGCGGATACCTAGGTCCAACTGGTCAATTGGGCGCTATACCTGGCAATCCTAACGCAGTTGATATGACTTACCATTCGATTGGGCAGGGATTCCCTTTGAACCAGTCAGGGATGAAGACCTTGTAGCCATCGCTGGAGAGAATGTCTATCCCTTGCAGCGTCTGCGAGAAGTAACCGAAAATGTCATAGATAGATATCAAGCCTTTGGTTGCATCCTTAGGCCCAGTTACATCTGGAACCCCAATAGTCAATCGACAATGCAAAGACACATTCCGGGGATCACACGAGGGGCAGGGTTGCTCACAAGTCTTGAGGCCTCCCAGTTGCTCATATGAGCCCTTTGGTTCGTACTTGTCGGATACCACAGGTGGGAGATTGCAGCAGGCCTTACTATGACCGTGGGAAGCCGGCATGGTAGACATGGCCAAGGATTGACACCGGGGCTGGAGGTGGACTGACGAGATCGAATACGAGGTCGAATTGGTGGCGTCCCGTAGTGACTGTGTGTGGCCGATCTGGAATTGACAGCAGGCAGAGCTTGATGAAGCCAAATGTTTGCTAGGAAGAGAGGGGGCCAAAAAGGGCGTTGATGTACGGCCCGCGGTTGGGATGGTTCGAGCTAGAGGAAGCCGCAACCTGGACGGCATTGTTGAACGTGATCCAACTTACCTACGTCAGGAAAGGGTTTTTATTCCATTTGATCAACAGTGGACACCACCCCCTACGTATGATATTGGGTATGGTGCTGGGATGAGATCATCCACCTGCAAGGAGAGTTCCACTTTTCGGATGGTCCGCCCAGGCTCAGCCAAAGCCAAAAACGGCCCCGAGTTGCCGAAACGACATTTCTCCCGAATCGGTTTCACAAAAGAGTCTAATGCCTTTTTGAAAGGAAGAGTCACATCGGCCTTCAAATATGCCCTTAGATGCATCTTTTACAGTAAGTCTTTGATCGAGATGAGTTATCCATCGTCTTAAAGATTAAAAAACAAGGAGTTGAGTCATGGACACCCATCCCACCCCTGCTGGGATGTTTACACCATTACCATACTACCTGTTCAGTGCCAAGGTCTATCTGGGCAAACCACTCAATCCAATACCTCTCCTTGACGGCGGCGTCCGAATCGTGGAGCCTATTACAGGCGGCACGATTTCCGGGCCGGCTTTCGAAGCAACCATCGACGGTGGGCTTGCCGCGCCTGTCATTACCACTCCTTCGTCATCCGACAACACCACAGCTCAGATGGCGTACATTTACGCCTACGGCCATGCGAGCGATGGCTCCCCGTTCTACATTGAGGAGTCCGGGATCGGGTCTGGTGCGGCGCAGACTACCAGGTTGGTCATCGATGTGGGTGGCAAGTACGAGGGTCTGCGGAGGATTTACGTCCTGGGCCAGCCGGTGGTAAATCAGGAGCGCACGCTTGCAAGCGTGGACTGTTTTGGTGTACCTCTGCCACCAACCACGTCTTGATGAGTCAGTCAGTCAGTCAGTCAGTCAGTCAGGAAGTCATTGGTGTTGAAAATTGTCAGATATGAGGCTTTCGCTGCGTATACTGACAATTTTCAACACTTGAAGAGGGAGGAATCATTGTCCAAACTTCAGTACGATAGGTACTCAGAAATGATGACGCCACTACTAATGCTTGGCATCCATCATCACGTGGATTGCGGGTGAATCTGATACCACCAGGGTAGAGAGTGATAAAACTTAAGGGTTGATTAATTGTTCAAGATTGAGATTGAAGCCTGAGCATTTCATTTAATCAGCCAATTGCAATGAGATATCATTTGTAGCCTACCGCCCCCACTCTAGGCATAAGACCGCCAGCCCGAGACAAGGCCCAGTTTTGCTCCAATAAGAAACCATGCGTAAGCAAGGAGGGTCCTGACCACGTCCCACACCTGTCCAAGGCCAGTTAAGCCAATGATCCTGTTTGAGAGAATCATGCCTTTGGCATACAGCATAGCCTCGTGATCTCGCTGCTTGTGTGTCATCTCTCCCTTCCACACCCTGTCCATCTGCCAGCAGTGGCGCGCCGCTTGTTCCGATGCCAGGCCCATATGCGAGCGGAACGCGGTGAAAGCATCACCCACTAGGATGACTCGGTTATCGCAGAAGCTAGACCGCGTTGCCTCGGCCTCCATCACCTTGGTCACAAAGGGACGAGGCGACTTTGTAATGACTTCGCGGAGCGGCGCGATCATCATGTCTTGATAGCGAGCCAGCTGGCTAGCCCAAACCTCAGGTCTGATAAGACCCCGTGGGACAGTAGTTGGAAATATTTTCCCGCTGGAATCCGTGAATATGGCGTCCATTTCCGAGGAGCCATCTGGAACCATGTAGTACCAAGCCCAATTGAGAAGGCGTTTGCCCCGTTCGACATGCCCAGTTTCAGTGGGGATGAAATAGCTGATGTGTGGTTAGGCTTGACCTAGTCACGGTTGGGGAAGATGAAAACAGATTTTACACCAGGTCACTTTACCTGATCAAATAGGTGCCTTTGAGCAGACAGAAGTTCAGCCGGTCAGAGAAGTACTCGACGGTCTCTGATGATAGCAGACTCTCGGGTACAGTACCACGCCAGGCTACATATCCCGCATACTCTTTGCGCATCGGCACGTGCATGAGTTTGCGTACGGTAGAGTGGATGCCATCTGCTCCAATTACAAGGTCTGCAGAGACCGTATCCTGCCTGCCATCAGTCATATCAACATAGCGGACATGAACCCGGCCATTATGTTGATCGTAATCGATGCAAGTCACCTGCTTTCCGCGGCGGTACTTGACGTGACCGTCTCCATGGAGGGGCTTGGGTGGGTTCGGAACGGTCTCGGACGCCATGCCATCAAAATTGGCGCGCAGTATCAAGTAAAGACACCCCCAGTTACTCATTTGGTGCTTTGCTTCATAATCGAACACGCGCGGATGTAAGCGCCAGGCAGCGCTCATGTAGCGGGCGGGAATAGCAGACGGATGACCAGTTACATCGTACTTGTCAAGGAGAGCAACAACGCCAGGCCCGATTGACACCCCCGATTCATGACTGTGCCGGTCTTGTGAAGGATCCTGCTCGAGAACAATGACGTCGCTCCCTTGTCGTTTAAGTTGGAGTCCCTGTAGAAGACCTGAGATGGACCCGCCAACCTGAATAAGTACACGTCAGCCCATTTTCTGGTGTCTAGAGGAGAAGCGTGCGTACGATCACGACAGACTTAGGCGGTGCCATGTTGCCTTAGGGAAAGGGGAACAGGTACGGGGTAGAAGAGTCCCAGCCCACCTTAGACAGTATTGACTAAAGTGAAATGCCTAACAAGAGTTGAAAATCCAGGTAAGAGAATGACGCGGGGACACCTCGGGTATCTGCACGGGGTATGGTGCCTGCAAGGGGTATGTATTCGAAGACAGAAAAGAGAATACCGCAGGTCGGAAGGGGTGAACAGTCGGCCTTATCGTGACAACTCTCGTTCTGGTGAACATAGCCCTGACAGCCTACCTTTCAGGTTCCATATCCGATGCAACACTCGGTCATTCAAAGACATAGGTCATCCATATCGATGGTAGCCGAAGCTCTATCCTCCAGGACCTCTACCGCCCAAGTCCACTCGCAGTCTCGGAGCATATCCCAATCTGGAATGCCGACTCTTGGCAGATTTCCTGGTACAGCCGGTTACATTGAACTTCTCGCGTGGAGAACTGTAGGCATAATATTACCGACGACCAGGGCGGGCAGGGACCGTTCAGAGCAACTTATGATCATAGCCTTACCACATGGTCGGCTTAGAGGCGCGTGAAACTCGGGGCTTTTTGAAGTTGCCGAGCCTGCATCTGCTATACCATGATCTGATACCTCCGACATACGTCCGCAGAACCGTGAAGACTCCAGAAAGAGTGTCTCAGCGAGACCGACAAGCGAATAGCTCCTGTGGGAGTTGTCATGATGGAGTTATTGCAAGAGGATAACTTTCCATAGAACGAATGTCTCGCTCGAGGTGTGCTTAGTGAAGCTATTTTGACGGGCCGGAAGATAGGAAGGCTTTGCTGACGTAAAAAGCCAGGCTCCTTGGAGTACATTCGCACATTAGTGGCATTTTCAGTGTTTGAGGATGTTGGCAACATTGTACTCAAGATCTGAGGAATAGCAAGAGTGCACCGCAAGTCCAGAAACAGGCCATTCACCTCTTCCTATGTCTCGAATAACACAAGAGCGGACATTTCCTTTCTGAGAGACATGGCAAGATCTGACCACAACGGATGATATGGTAAGCCGGCTAGGGAATGAGCTGGTGAATTTTGGTAGGTTCAGCTGGTGGTATTGGCGGCAGCCACAGAGAAATCGACTATACCAAGGCAGTCAAGGCGCCAGCACATTTCAGACACTGGAGTCGCGTAACTGCAATCGACACAAACCACAAGCCAGGGTCACTGAGTACTCATCCTGAGCCACTCGTTCAATGTAGCATCATTTCCGTGGGCTCCATGGAAATCGAAACCCATATGGGTCTGTTGTCCCTGCCAATGAGTAAACTGATCGGACATTGTGGCATCAGATACAACATTCCAAGGGCCTGCTGGTTCAGATGGCGCGGCATAAAAACCCGCCACGGGATCCTGGGGAGTCCCTAGCTGCCTCATATAAACGGGGTTTCCGCCTATGTTACTTGGGCCGTTGTAGATTGGATTTACCAAGGTGCCAGGTCCCATCACAGGTCCATGAAAACCATAGTTGTTGCTGAGCTCATAATCCTCACCCGTCTTTTCCAGACACACGGTCACTGCCCCGGCAGCCTTTTTGGCCTCTTGTGAAATGTTGCTGTAGCGTGACCAGACGCGTCGACTCTTTCGCAGCGCCTCTATGACCTCTCGTCTTCGGTCTGGGTCGTGAATTAGATTCCGGTGCAATGATAGGCACAAAATCATGGTGGCAGTTAGGAATTGGTGATTTAGGAGGGAAGTCACCCGCCAGTGCATGGTATGAAGTTGGCCGCCGCCGCCGGTCTCTTCGTTGATGATATCTTGGATGTGTAGCAGGCCTAGTGATGCGTCTAGACAAGCATTCCGTGAGTAGGCATACGGATCTCCGTCTTCAGGAGGCAGATAGAAGAATCGTAGGTGAAGCATAAGCTTTCCTTTGAGGAACATCTGCTCGATAAAGAAGCGAGACATAATCAGCTGTGGAGGGTCTGTCACACTGGCTGCCAGCGGCTTCGGTTTGAGAAGTAGTGGGACTTTGGCCAGCGCATGGCCAAGAATGCCATCAATTCGCATAATGTCATCATCGTAGCTGCACGGCCGCGAAGTATCTAGAATATCAGAGGCCGCGCCCACAGCCACAACTGCTCGTGTACGGGCAATGACACCGAGGGTGGTAGTTAATTCGTTTTCCGGTCGACCCGGGGGCAGCTCTTTAGTAGTCTCATCAAAATCCGTGTCATTCAGGTTCCGTGGTAGAAGGGTGTCATATTGCTTGTCAGAAACCACGCGCGGCATACCCATTTGGGTGGAAATTAACAGATCGTTTAGGAGCACTGTCGCCCATACCCTCCGGCGCATTTCGGCTTGCAGAGGGGGCATTTTGCCGAAGTGGCTAGGGTCGCGGTGGTATCCCATTCGCATGGCCAGGCTGACTTCGAGCGACAGCAGGTACCAGATGTCGGTGTCTGCATCCATTCGCGTGATAAATTCAATGTACAGGTAGTGAAAGAAGGTTTCCAAAGTGAATAAGCCGCCTCGAGTGTATTCGCCCAGCATCAGACATTGGGCCAGTTTCTCCAGATAGAAGTCGATTTCTCGTGCCTCATCTTCATCCTCGTGGCTAGGAAGAGAGTCCTTTGTATCCGATGAGATGATAGATAGGCACATCATCCCGAATAACAGGCCGATCCACATGATCGACACGCAAGACGGGTTTGTCCAGAATTCTTCGTACTGTGGGCTGTGAGTACTAGTGTCGGCAGAGGGATACCAAGGCGCTCTTACCTGCTTTGTGAAGCTCGGGCCATGGATAGTGCCTGTTAAATATCAGAAGGTTAGTCATTTGGATGCATGGAAAAATCATGAAGGACTGACAAGAGACTAAGTCGACACGGTTGAAGTAGCGGGAGATATAGCGATCTACGATGCCTTTGTTAGGCAGTGCGGCAAGAATCTCTTGGCGAGAAGTGCGTGGAGGACCGCCATACAGAAGGACGGCGTGAGAGGAGCGCTTTCTCTTCGATGGGGGAGTGTCGCCCGTATTGTCTTGGGCGTGATCGATGGTGTTGGAGCGCTCTGTGTCATTCTCCTCATCAAAGCATTCTTTGATGTCGGCAATGCCTTCGAGGATGGCGACCCAATGCTCACCGCTGGTATAGCGCTGCTCCAAGGGGCTGATTTTCATATTCCCGCGCTCCGAGTGCCATTCTCGCATTGACCCAGGCGAGGATGCTTCGCAAGCTTTCCCAGACGAGGCGCCCCCGGCCGCATCTGGAGAACTCGTCTGGCTGGTCTTCTCGGTGCAATGAGGCATGTGAGACTTGACCAGCCGTTCCAATTCCTCCAGGCGCTCAAGCACGCTGGGCATTACTGGCGTCTGTGACAGCACCGATGCGGCATAATTTCCCGGGTATGTGCATCGCAACCCACGAGATATACAGCTTGAACAGTACGGCTGCATGCGGTCACATCGCAGTCTACACATGGCTTGTCAATTCAAGAGGCCCTATCAATTGAAGGGGTAGCGAAGGGGGCGCGAGGGCTCACTTGCGCTGCCTGCAGACATTGCACGATAGCTGAGGCTTCTCTCGTCGTCGACTTGCTTTAGAGTGTGGGCGAGAGTCTGATTTAGCGCTTCTGTCTGGCTGACTTTCAGTCGAGGACTCTAGTATATGCGGCGTCGGATCTGGTGCCGACATCTGTGACGTATTGCAAAAAGGCCGTGTACCACAAGGGAACCAGGAAGCCGATCGAGCTCGCGGCAATAGCAGGCAGTAAGCACAAAAATGATATCCTGTAGCGCAATCAATGCTTGACAAAGCAGAACATTGTGATTGAGGGTACGGACCCTCCGCGGGGATCATGGACCTATACAGGGATAATGAACCTACACGTGATGGCAGGCCAATCAGAGAAATATGACATTGGGGGCCAGTGAAGGCATCACTGGAGTATATCTCTCTCTTATGAGGAGGCCATCATGAATGCCATCACGCGCGATGCTGAGAGGCGTTGGCTGTGGCAGATCACCAAAGCTGAGGGCATTGTGGGGCATGCATGGCTCCACTGAGGAAAAGAACAGGATGGGGAGACATAGCCCTTGGCAGGTATATAACTGTCTGTGGAGCCATTGATATCCACTCCTGCAGACCATTATCACCAGTCTTGGCTAACTTTCTGCAACCTCAGGACATCAGGACCATGTCTGGTGTGTCAGTGTTGAACTAACTCACTATTGCTATTCTCGCAGACATTCTTGATTACATGGACATCTTCTACATGAGCGGATTTTCAAAACACATCGTCTTGCTTGTCCATCAGTAGATTGTTGTATTGCCAAATGAATTGTTAGTTCTAAATAGACATTTGAACCTCTTAGGGCAGCATTGCAGTTTACAAAAGCAGGACTTTGATTTGCCGAATCTCACTCCTCTTCACTCACCTCACTCTCTTCATTGTCTGGTGCGGCCCCGGTGATGCCAAGGCCGTATGCAGGATGACTGGCGCTTGCATCTTGATCTGCCTCATCCAATGCCGCTTCAAACTCGGCAGCCAAATCATCATCATAATCATCATCTACTGGCTGATCAGTGGGAGTTGGGGCGTGTCCGGGCTTCGAAGATGTTGCAGCCTGAGGCGGCGGCTCAACCACAGAAGCACTCCTGCTTCCAGTCGTGGACAGGTGGCGGGATCTGGGACTGCCCAATTCCAGTTCTTCAATATCCGCGTCCTCTTCTTGCTCCGAGTCCGTGGTCTTTGGCATGGGCTGTTCTTTGGGTGCCCGATTCTTGCTTCTGCTTACAGTCGAGTGGTCTGTGGGGCCTCTGAACGCACCCAAGTCAAGGCGACCACGCTTCCGCCCTCTATCTTCTCGCGGAGGGGATCCCATGTCGATCTCCAAGCCGCCATCGTTAAGGACAATGTGCGGAGATCGACCAAGGTTGCTGCTTGAGAGGTTGCGGCCATGGCCCTTGTCCGCTGATACCGGGGTTGCTGCCACGATGGTGTCGCTGTATTCATCGTCTGAGTCGGATATTCTCTCCTTCGACAGGCCGTCCTTGGCCTTGGATTCTGCCTTCTTGGCCGTGGATTCTGCCTTTTTGGCCGTAGATTCGGCCTTTTTGGCCGGTCTCGGTCGCAAAGGTGAGCTTGCCTTTTCGCTCTTCTCCCCTTCGACCTTTCGCTTCTTTTGCAGCGAGCTCGACGACGGGGCAGGTTTGACGTGCGGCGTATTGCTACCAAATCTAGCAGGCCCCGGAACGGGACTGGGGAAACCACCGGCGGGGGTCCGAGCACCGGCAAGAGGAGTGTTGCTTCCTGTCGGAAGCCCGGACTTCTCTGCAGCCTCCTTGGCCTCTGCTAGGAAGTGACGGAAGTCGAAAGGGTTGGAGTGGTCGGCGTCTTCACTGTCTGTGGCGCCGTTGATGTCGCCATTGGCGACGGGCTTGACATACTTTGACGGCTTGGGAAGCTGTCTCAGGTCCTTTGCGGCTTCATATCGCATCGAGGGGCCCTCCTCCACATTCATATCGATCGACTTGGCCACTTTTTCCAGCAAGAAAGCCGACTTTTGTTTGTTGAAGACCAGCGCGTAAGACCCAGTGTCACCGGCTTCGGGTCGGGTGTGGCCCTTATAATAGTAGGTGCTGGTGTCGGTGTCGCCGCTGGCATCGTTACCCAGAGCAAGCGAATAGCCGACGCTGGTCTTCTTGAGAGTGCCTGGTACGTGGCGAAGACCGGTGTTGGGCTGCCAATTATATCTTAAATTTAGAAGTTGGTCCCTGGCATCCGAGTTGTTCCGGAGACTGTCGCCAAGCAAGACTGGATATTCATGTGGGCGTCGAAAGTCGAAGCCTGTGACCCGGCTGGCAGGCAGTGCGGGTGAAGCCATTGTTGCCTGTCAAGAGATATCCGGCTCCAGCAAGGCAGATTTGAAAGAAGACCAAACAGGGCTGATCGGCCGGGTTTAAATTCTGTTGGCTGCGAATGCGACGAGTTTCAAACAACTTGGATCATCATTCACCAGCGACGCCGGACACCATCCAAGACGGAAGAAGGATCAATATTGCAGCCAAATCATCACAGAGAGCAACGGACAGAGCATAGGAAGGGGAAGCAAACATTGCATTGTAAGAAGCAACAAGGGTAGTTTTCATTCCGTAAGGTTCCACCAGGGGCCCACCTTATCCGCTTTTTAGTGCCTAGATCCCACTGGCGTCGGGGCGCTGGCCTGACCGCCAACAGATCCCCGGGGTTACAACAGTGTCATTTTTTTATTGTTCCATGCCCCTGACTGAGTCAGCTTGAGCGAGATCAAGCCCCAATGAGCCAGATGCAAGGGCCCTTTATTGTCATCATTCAGTCCATCAACAGTCACAGTTGGGTGTGCGTTTGACACACAGTCTACGGTACGGCTGAAGGGCTGAAGGACAATCACATTTCACAAAGACTAGGCCACCTAAAGTGGTCACAGCGGAACTACACCAATGTGTGTATCCAAGGTTGTCGTGCAACCAGTGTCTAAGCAACAAGCCACCGCTTCGGAAATTGTGGAACCCACCCGAGTGGAAGCTCGACGATGTGATTGGCTCAGCACTGGGCAGGAATGGATATGAGCAATGTGTTCGGTTCTGCTGAGAAATCGTCGTCGTCACGTGCCACATCGACAGCTAGGTGCGGGAGTGTGTTCAGACTGATGGGTATTTGCCTCATGGTTGCTGTCGGGGCCTCGAGATCAGTGCTCACGGCTGACTTGCCCAGGCTGCTTAAGCCGCTTAAGCTGCTTCGGTCGTTAAATCGGGGCGTGATGGGAGATATGGTGGGTGTCTTGGGAGAACTTGGCACGACCAGACCGTGTTCGTAGTCCACCACAATTGGCTTGCGGTCGAGAAAAGGGGAATATTGTGGACGGTTGCGAGCCAAGGGTGAAAGGATCTTGTCTCTGAGACGAGGAATTGCGTCAATCTGTTGCAGCGGACTTCGCTTCTTGTGATGAGGTGTACATGGAGGCGCTGGCAATGGTGCTGGCGTCACGGTCGCGGCCTCGACGTAGACCTCCACTCTCTTCGATGCCCGCTCCTCTGTCGTCATGTTTTCTGCCGCACTGCTCTTCCGCTTCTTCTTCGGCACGGTCGGCTTGGTGACTTTTGCGTCGATTTCTCCCTGCCGCAGCCACAGGTCAGGCCGTCTTTGCTTGAGATCCTGAATCCAGTCGTCGCAGTCCATCGAGACATGATAATCTATGAAGCTGTCCCACACGCTCTCGGCCGGCTTTGTGCGATTCACAAATATGACCTTGCCTTTGCCATTCCTCTGCTCATGCACCGTATTGGCAAATTGCTTGACAATCTTCTGGAGGCCAAACACCTTCAGAGAGGTGCCCATGATGATCAGCATGTCCGGCTGCGAGCCGAGGTCAAAGGGAACAAAAGGGCTCAGCAAAGCATTGGACGGGTGATCCTCGCCGTACAAGACAACGTTCGGCCGCAGCATTCCCACAGACAGCGCTCGTTTGCCCGTGGCTTGCCTCTGCTCGCTTTTGGCCGCGCACTTTCGGCACTTTGGAGCACAGCCTTCCAGGAAGATCTCTGTCTCGTCCGCTGTCCAAGTCCACTGGGACGCACAAACAGTGCATCGAAGGGTGTCGAGATCACCATGCAGCTGCACCACCTCGCAGCCACCGTCGAAGTCCGTGTCTTGGGTCCGCTCAGGCCGAGGGACCTCATAATACTTCTTCATGAATCGCCGCTTGCTTCCTCTCCCTCGCTTGAGGTCGAGGCAGAGTCCCTCTCTGGCTTCTAGAGCATCGATGTTTTGGGTGTAGCAGCGCATGAGCCGGCCACCATCCCTCAGAGCCTTGATGAACTTGTGCGTGCAGCTCGTGTCCTTGACGTCGTTGTGGATTTTCTGGCGCATACGGGTGATGAAGCGGTAGAAGACCGATGTGGACTCGGCATTCTGAAAAACGCGTGCGTGGAAAAGATCTTCACCTCGCAGCTTTGTGCCTGGGCTGCCAGTCGAGCTGCGAGACGATGCTGACAATGTTGACGATGCTGACAATGTTGACGATGCTGACAATGTTGACGACGCTGACGATGCTGACAATGTTGACGACGCTGACGATGTTGACGATGTTGACGACGTCGAGGATGTCGAAGACTGCGACGAGGGTACATCATCGTCGTCCATCTCAGCCGCCTTTCTCTTTCGCGACGGCGTTGACGGGTTCGACGGCGGTGGACTGGGCAGACACTGCTCGGGAATGAGGCTGTAGAGGCCGTCCTTGGACCGGAAGTCCTGCCAGGAATTAGCGGCACGAAGCTGTACACGGAGCACCCAACATACCGGGATACCCAGGCTTGTGCTGATGCCCGCACCAGTAATCAGCAGCACCTTGCGTGAGCCGCCAAGCGCGTCAGCCACATCTTGGAGAGCGCGATGGTCGGCGGACAAGACCTCGGACAGCGGCATTGTCGATAAACAGGATGTTGTACCAAGCTGCTGACTCAACTGAATAGGATGAAGCTCAAGCTCTGAGCCCTCAAGACACCATCCAGGCGCGCAAGTAGTGTTGCAGCGTTGTCAACAAGGGTGAGTGGACCGGCGTGATGGAGTCGGTCCTATGGCGCGTCTGGATTCGCGTGGGGGGTGCTCGGAGCTGCGTCGTGGGCCGTTCAAATATGCTTTTGGTGATACAGGGCTATTATTGTGCAATCACAATAATATGCAGAGCAGCCTGAGATGGATATGTGAAATGCTGTATAAGAGGTGGGAATGCCACAACAGGTAGCGCACTGGGTAGCTCCTTCTCAGTTTGTTGTGGGCTGCGCGTTTATGGCGTGTCGGCTGCACTTGCTGCTTTAGAGCGGCTGCACTTGCTGCTCCGGAGCTGCATTTACTGCTGCACTTGTTGCTTTGGTGCTGCACTTGCTGCTTTGGTGCTGCTCCTGCTGCTCCTGCTGCTCTAGAGCTGCACCTACTCTTGCTGCTTTGGAGCTGCACTTGCTGTTACACTTGCTGTTGCACTTGCTGTTGCACTTGCTGTTGCACTTGCTGTTGCACTTGCTGTTGCACCTGCTGCTCTGGTGCTGCTCTTGCTGTTTTGAAGCTGTGCGCGGGAGATCAACCGCTAGTCTCCGCAGAGTGGAGCCCACTAGCGCAGGTGGAGTTTACTGCTCCACCGAGGGTACGTCTTTGTTCCCCTGCTCAGAAGCATGGAATTCATCGAGGTCGTGTGTCTCCCATTCGGACTGGTACGCAGTTTTCCACCGACGCACCTCGTCCTCAGTCTTGCGGCGCACCCTGGGTCGGTAACCGAAGTCTGCCCATTCGTGCGCGGGATGAGGAATCTCCCCCACTTTTAGCACCTCCTTCAGTCTTTTCTCCTCCCGTGCACAACTCAGAGCATCCAGGTCCTGCATGTATATCTCGTGTGCCTCTTCCTCAATGCGCCGTCGCTTTCGCGACGCTATCCTTGGCGTATCGTGTGCCGGGTCCAGGTCCACGGAAGACGCTGAGGAGCTGAGTTGGCTGTGAGGCTCGTCATCGCTGTCGGTGTCATCGGCCATCTTAACCGTGTAATCGAACTCTGGCTCTCTCCGCCGACCCCCATGTGGAATGGGCTGCTCGTGTAGATCGAGGGTGGAGACATGTGCAGGAACAGGCTGGTCGTACTCCGCAAAGCCTTCACGACTAATCCTCTCCCGTCCACATTCGATTGGACCCAGGCCGTCGCTGTCGTCCGGGTCCTCCAGGTCGCTGAAGCCGTCAGAACCACTAGAGCTGCCAAGGGAGCGGTCGGTCGCTAGGGACAAACTTCTGCGCCTTCCGCCGCGATGTCGGATCGACAGGGCCGCCTCAACCTCATCGTAAGGCACTATACATGTGCCGCCATGGCCCTGTTCGTGATCACCACGGATCACTCTCAGATTGGCTTTCCGTGGCAATCTCGTCCAGAAGTCCCAGGAATCGGATTGAAGGTTCAGCACCCGACGCATCGCCACAACATCCACAAGTTTGACTTCGTTCTTTGGAAGCCGATCCGCGTTTGTGCATGAGCGAATTCTCGACTGTGACAGAAAGACGGCCGTTTGTAGGATACGGCGTAAGAAGTTGACCATCAATTCATAGAACTCCTCGACTGCTTGGCTTGTCATGCTTGGGTGCTCGTCAGGGCAACCATTGTAAGCCCAGTGCTCATACTCGGCCTTCTTACTGCCGATCATGAACACATTCTCGCTGAGCTCGATCATCATGGAGAGCTTGAATAGGTGATGCGGCATGTCGGGGCTGCCCAGTTCACTCATAGGGTCAACTTCTGAATCTGAAGCGCCCTCGTACGCTTCGCTCACCTCGCTGTCCAAGCGTTCGGCAATCTCAGAGGTAACCAGCCATGGTAAAGAGTCTCCGGTGCTCTTGGCTCCGAGTGCTTGATCATATCGATCTTGATAGGCTTCCAGCGCATCTGCAAACACTTCCAGGCCGCGCTCGACGTCTACATCGATCTCCACTGCAGCCGGGATTTCCGCTCTAGAGACATTCTTTGTCTGCTTCGTGAAGTATTGACGATCCAGCTCGGCGCTTTCTAGAAGGTCAACATATGCTTTGACTTCGACTTGAGACTTTGAACCTATCCGTGCAGCGATCTCTTGTACATTTGCTCTGCCACAGCAAGCGAGGGCCTTGAAAAACGCAGCCTTTTCATCGGCGCTCCACTTGACTGCGCCATACTGGCTTGTCTTGAATGCCTTTGCGTCGTCCTCATCGGCGGCAAATGTCTCCCGGAAAAGGTTTATATAAGTTTCGTTGTAGCCATCGTTCGAACGCTTCCACCTTCTCCCCGTAGGCAGATCGAATTCTCCCCCTGGTTGCGAGTAGTGGTAATCACTGCTGTAGCCGAGATGGTCTCCAGAGTCTATCAATGAAGGTGATCTGCTCTGTGTAGCCTCGCTTTCCTCCAGACTGTTCTTGTCACTTTCACTCAGCTCTGGCGGAATAAAATCTTCATCATCCGGGTTGTCCATGTCCATATCGGCGGACCAATCTCTGTCTCAATGTCACAGTTAACACGTAGGCTTATTGTACTATTGATACTATTGAACTTATTGTACTATTGATACTAGCAGTCTTTGTCGTCACAGCAGGCAACCAGAACAAGGTATTCGAAGTCACGTGCTTAGGCGTCAAATAGCGTTCAAATCGCGTTGCTTGCGCGTTGGGGTGACTGACTCCACTCTTATCGCATATCATTATTACACGGCAAGACCATTTTTATATCATAGTCAATAAAGTCATCAGCATGGAATTTCTCGACAATGAAGCAGAAGTGAGTGAAGATGAAGATGCCGTTTTGCCAAACTCGCGCCGTATACTGAGAAGACGACCCCGAAAGCGGCGACGGTCTCATTCAGCTTCCAATGAATCGGCCGACACCTGGTCTTCTGATTGCGAACTACCTTCAAATGATTCCCAGGAGGAAGACTCCGATGTCGAAGTTGATAAATTTACGCCCAACAAGTCCAAGTATGGAGATGTTGTTCACATTCCCGAAAATCCGAGATCCCACAGGAAAACCTTCGTTACACAGTTAAGCCAGCCATGGTCAAGTCCATCTCACATTCGTGGTCCGAGATGGAAGAAGCCAAGGACTTCTGAATCTCCTGTAGCGCAACCCAACACTCTTGAACAGCCCCCGGTTGCTCCACACACCGAGACTCCTCCACATCCAGTACCAGGGCATGTCTCGCCTCACACCTTTGACGAATTCGATGACGATGATCCAGACCTATTAGAGGCTCTGCTGGCGCCCCCCATAGGCAATGTACAAGCGCAGCCGACCGCAAGTGTTTCCACGCAAACGGCACGTGCGGGTTCAGCTTCGCTTCGACAGACTACTCTATTTGGCATCAACACAACCCAGCGAGGCCTTCGAGCTTCTCAGTCGACTAGGGCACACAACTGGCCTCTTGCAAACCGCAGTGAGAAGCCTACCCACCATGCTATCAATGAAGAAGCCATGAAGACGTGGCTATACCCCACCAATCTTGGCAAGATCAGGGACTACCAGTACAACATCGTACACAAAGGCCTGTTTCACAATCTTCTTGTGGCACTTCCCACTGGGCTTGGCAAGACCTTCATTGCTGCCACGGTCATGCTGAATTGGTACCGCTGGACCAGAGACGCGCAGCTAGTGTTCGTGGCGCCGACCAGGCCGCTCGTCGTTCAGCAGGCCGAGGCTTGCTACGGGATCGCCGGGATCCCAAAACCAGACACGACCATAATGACAGGCGGCGTAGCTTCAGCGCTTCGGGCGGTTGAGTGGCAAGAGAAGCGCGTCTTCTTCATGACCCCACAGACGCTTGAGAACGATCTCAAAAGCGGGATAGCTGATCCGAAAAGGATTGTCCTGTTGGTTGTAGATGAAGCGCACAAGGCCACTGGGGAGTATTCCTATGTCAAGGTGGTGCGCCTCCTTCGACGCTTCACCGACAGCTTCCGCGTTCTTGCTCTGACAGCTACTCCTGGATCCAAAGTTGAGTCGGTTCAGAATGTCATCGACAGCCTGGGCATCGCACGAGTAGAAATTCGCACGGAAGACTCGCTTGATATTCGCGAATTCGTCCACTCCAGAGACACCCAACTGAGAATGTTTGATCCCTCGGAGGAACTGGCCATGACTCTTGAGTTGTTCGATCACGCCGTCACGCCAGTACTCGGCCAGCTCACTTCACAGGGTGCATATCACGAGCGCCGGCCGACGAACATGAATCTGTACAGCCTGAAGATGGCTCGCGACCGTTGGGCTCAATCTGCAGCAGCGAACGTTGCTGGAATGGGGTTGAAGATGAAAATCAAGCGAATCTTTGAGGTGTTGATGGGCCTGGCACATAGCATTGATTTGCTCAAGTTCCACGGTATCGGCCCATTCTACCACAAAATGGTCAACTTCGAAAGTGAAGCTGGCTCCGGCAAATACGCCAAGATGATTGTCGACAACGAGCATTTCAAGAAAATGATGAATTACATGCGCAGCTGGGTAAAGAACCCGGACTTTGAGGGCCATCCCAAGTTGACTTACCTCAAGGAAGTCGTGCTCAACCACTTCCTGGATGCTGGTGAAGGGAGGGGTGGTGAGAACAGCGGCGGCACGGCCGAAACCAGGATCATGGTCTTTGCACATTATCGAGAGAGCGCGGAAGAGATTCAAAGGCTGCTACACCGGCACGAGCCAATGATTCGGTCGCACGTGTTCGTCGGGCAGTCTAACACCAAGGGTTCGGGAGGTATGAACCAGAAGAGCCAACTGGATATTGTTCAGAAGTTCAAGTCGGGAGTCTACAACACATTGGTGGCAACGTCCATCGGCGAGGAAGGCCTAGACATCGGTGAGGTGGACCTGATTGTATGCTACGACTCTTCGAGTTCCCCCATCCGCATGCTGCAGCGCATGGGTCGAACGGGACGCAAGCGAGCGGGCAGGATTGAAGTACTGCTTATGCGAGGCAAGGAAGAGAACAACTTTTACAAGGCCAAGGACAACTACCAGAAGATGCAGGAAATTATCGAAAGTGGCACCGAGTTTGGCTTTCGCGATGATCAGTCGGCCAGGATTGTTCCTAAGGAGATACAGCCTGTGGTAGACAAACGAATCGTGGACATTCCCGTTGAAAACATACAGCCAGGCCTGCCGGAACCCTGCAAGAGAAGGGCAGCAAAGCTCAAGAGACCACCCAAAAAGTTCCACATGCCTGATGGCGTTGACAGCGGATTCGCTTTCCTTGGCGGCGACGACAGGACGAAGAACAATGAAGCGAAAAAGGCTCAGAGACAACACCCGGTGCTCGATACCGTGATAGCAGCTGTCCCTGCTCTGGAAACTGTGCTGATGACAGCGGAGCAAGAAAAGCAGTTTGACAATCAATACCGACAGATATCCGGCACCGAGCCCCAGTACATTCAGGTTGTGCGTTTTGATGCATTCCCAGAATCACAGCAAGAACTGCAAAAGACCTATCTCATTGGGCATTCTCGGTACACCAAAAACATTACGTCAACGATCAAGAAGATGAATGACGCGGAACGAGAGTGGAAGCGGCCAACGGAGGAGGACATGATGCAGATGCAGGCGAATGACCCAGAACGAGACTGGACGGGACCAACGGAGGGGGCCATGAGGCAGACGCAGACCTTTGGCATCAAGGCAGTAACAAGAGCAGAGAAAAATCATCACAATCATGACAAACCAAGAGCAAGTGACGCTCCCGCGTCCGAGCCATCAGAGATGCCAAAGCGGCCGAACAAAACCAGCAAACCACCGACGGGTACTTCTGAAACCTTGGACTCGTCAATCAGTCATGGCAGTGTTGGCGAGTACGACGAAAACGATAGCTTCATCGACGATCTTGAGCATGCCTCACATCGAAGCCGGGAGAGCTCCTTTACCTCGCCACCGACACTGGATGATGTATGCAAGAACAAAAGCAACAAGGCAGAAGAACAGCCTTGGTACGTATCGCAGAAGAGTGTACAGGATGTGTTGGATGACGATGATGAGCTGCCCGACTTTGGAGATATTGTGGGGCAGGTGCGCAGCAGCAGGGAGGCTGCCGGTGCAGGACAGACGAAGAAGCAAAGGGAGACAGGGACGGCCAGAAGGAGGGTTGTCGATAGCGATGACGAATGATGAATCATAATATGGTAGAGCAAGGCGGCAGATTGATCGAGGCCGTGAGGTGAGCCGTGTCGTTCGAGGAATCGGCTGGGTCCAAACCTGACTGAGGGGCCGGCCGTCCTTTTCAAGTTTAGTTGGGTATCTTTTCTGGAACACCGGCGCCGACTAGCTCATTACCGGGACGTAGGCCAGACACTGAACACCTCGTGTGTTGCCAAGACCTGCGTCCCGGCTTGAGATTGTCGGGCCTTGGAAGGACAGCAATCAAATGATTTGCCCAGGAGTGATCTGTCAATATTGTGTGTCGATGCATTTGCCTGGGCCTGTGTGTCATGAATGACACACATACATATTGGAACGCCTGAATCTTAGCCTAGAAGTGGCAAGACTGCCTACCTTTTTGGAGTTATGGGGCTCTCCAGCCTACTGGTGTTCCAGGCGTAACACGCGTCTTCGAACAGCTGTTTGCCGGTCGGGTCATACTTCTTCCGTACAAGCGAAATGAGTGATGGCTACTAGACAGGCCGCGCAACGCACTGGCAGCACTGTTGATACGCGAGTCAGCCTGGAAGAAGAAGAAGGCGTTGAGTGTGCTGGCCTGTGGGGTTGTCGATCCTAGCTCTTTGATGATGCCAGAGCAGAATCCGTTTTCCCTTTCCGAGATCGCCCTTGGCCTAGAGGAGTCGACTGCCTGCAACTATCTAATGAGTTTTGTGTCTGAATGATAGATGATAACGAGCGAGTGTATGGAATGAGGCAGCGCAAGGCTGTGTGGTAGTCAAGGCAGAATTGAATGATCTGGAGTGGGGAAGGTATGCGCCAAGACCGGTCTAGGAATTTTAATGTAGATATTTTAATGAATATCAAAAAGGCCACTTCTTAAAGGTATTATCATCCTTTGGGGAAATTTTCCATTCAACTGCAAACAAGCAATTGGTTTCTTGACGTGCAATCATTTCCTTCGACTCAAGTTGGAAAGCAAGAACGAGGGTCCAAAATCTGCTCATGATAGACATCTCCTCGCGTACACCGACTTGGCATTTCCACCATGGCCACTACTACGAGCACTACTAGTACTACGACGAGTGCTACTATGCCGTCACTCAAAGACCTGGCCTCGTCCGAGGCCTCGCTGCGGCGGAAAAACCTGGGTGCCGTTCTCGCCTACGTTGGCAACAACTCGGCAACACCAGATCCAACGCAATGCCTCCAACTCTGGCGCGGCCTCTCGGTGGCGCTGTACATGCAGGACACGAAGAAAATGGTCATGGTGCAGCAACTAATCGCGACGCTCGCGGGGACTGTGGACACGATGTACTCGCGTGACTTGGCGCGAAGCCAAAGCGAAAGCCGTAGCGCAAGCGGTGGGGACGACGACGAATGGTACTGCACATCAACGTGGACAAGCGCCTTCTGGGAGACAATGGCGCGCGAGTGGAGCGGGCTGGACCAGTGGCGGATGAACAAGTATCTACTGCTGGTGCGGCTGGTGGTGCGGGCGGCGGTGCGGGTGGTATTTCGAGACGAAGGCAGGAAGGAAGCAAGAAAGAAAAGGTTATTGGATGCGCAGATGGAAGTGCTAGAAAAGTGGCCGTTGAGCAGCAGGGAGAGGAAAGTGCCGGATGGGTTGAGGCTGCACGTGCTGGATGTGTGGGTAGAGGAGGTGGAGCGGGCCAGAGGGGAGGCGGCGGCGGGCGAAGAAGAAGAAGAAGAAGAAGAAGAAAAGGAGAAAGAGGGGTCGAAAAAGCGCAAGAGAAGGAGTGAAGATGAGAATGACGAGGATGCAAGAGGGGAGGAAGGAGCGGCAGAGAAAAGGACGGTGGCTCGGCTAATGCAGCCGATCCGGAAACTGGCCAAGGAAGCGCTGGGCAAAGGCGTCAAAGCGAAAGCAAGAGAGATTGTTGGCGAGCTGGATGGGAGTGATGGTTAATGTTGATAAAAGAGTTAAAGTAAGAGAGATTGTTGGGTTGATGTTGGTGAATAAGAGAGATTGTTAGCAAGGTAGATGGGAGTGATGGTCAATGTTGATAAAATAAGAGATGTAGCAAGGTAGATGGTGAGATTATTAGGTTAATGTTGATAAAAGAGTCAAAGAAAGATGGTAAGAAAGATGGTAAGAAAGATGGTAAGAAAGATGGTAAGAAAGATGGTAAGAAAGATGGTAAGAAAGATGGTAAGAAAGATGGTGGATTAATGCTGATAAAGAGAGAAATAGAAAGGTTGATAAATTAAAGTGGTACAATACTACAGGCTTGGGCATTGGCGTAGGGTGCCCCCCCATGGATGATGCATGTCGCAAAACTCCTCGCTTGTGATAACTGGAAAGAAGTGCAGCAGTCGGGCCGCCTAGGTGAAGACGGCGGGCTGCCACCAGCTCCGGCTGGCGCGATTGGTCGATTTGTTGTCTGACTCGGCTTCCTTGGCCTTGGGCGAGTCTGCAATTGATCAGCCTCAGTACTGTGCGGGATAGAGTGACATACCAGAGCGTGGGCCCACGTCGTCGTCCTGGACCGGTTGGGCTTCTTGCAACCGGGGTGCCGGGTCGGTGGCGTCGGTGGCGTCGGTGGCGTCGGTGGCGTCGATGGCGTCGGGGGACACAGGGTCGGTGGCGTCGGGGGACACAGGGTCGGTGGCGGCGTGGGTGTGGCTGGCCAAAGAGTCGGCGGCGTCGTGGGTGTGGTTGGACAAAGGGTCAGTGAGAGGATTGTTGGTGGGATTGTTGGTGGGATTGTTGGTGGTATTATTGGCGCGAGGCTCGGCCGGCGCGTCGTCTTCATGGCTAGTGGTAGTAGTAGCAGTAGTCGCAGTAGTAGCAGCAGCAGTAGCAGCAGCAGTAGTAGCAGCAGCAGCAGCAGCAGTAGCAGCAGCAGTAGTGGTGGCATCGTTGGCGGCCGCTTCGGCACTCGTGTCCTTGTGTGCGTCTTGGGCTGCTGCGGCTGCTCGGGCGGCCCTGTCCTGTCGCTTCCGCTCCATCTCGACCTTGCGCTGCTCTTGGCGCTCCCAATTCTCCCTCCTGGCCTTCTCGTCGGCCAGGTTGCGGCGCCGCTCGACCTCGTCGGCGCCGCCGGTCTTCTTCAGCTTGCGCTGGCCGACAAACTGCTCGACCTCGCGCTGGAAGTCGCCGCCCTTGCGGCTCTCCAGCTCCCTCAGCCTGGCCTTCTCCGCGCGCTCGATGGCCTCGACTCGGTCCTGGTGGTTGACCTTTAAGCCCCTGACCTCGTCCAGCATGCCCTCCTTGGCCTCGTGGGGATCGACGTCACTGTCAAAGGCCAGGCGCACCTTGGGGGTGGGGCGCAAGGCGGCGGGGCCGACGCCGCCGGCATTCTGCTGCTGCGCCTGCTGCTGCAGCGGCGCCTGCTGAGCAGCCTGCAGACTCTGCTGGCGCATGGCCTCCTCGACCAGCTGGAAGATGGCGGTTGACTCCTTCAGATCCATGCTGAGGTCGATGAGCACCTCGTCCTGATGCGTGAGGTCTTGCTTCTCGCTCATGACCAGCTCGAGTTCCTGCTCCCAGATCTTGGTCCACACCGGCTTCTCGCGCTTGACCACGTCCTTGAGCCGGCCGAGCTCCTTGGCCACGGCGCTGAGCTCCTTGGCGATGTCGTCGAGCTGGCGCGGCAGCGGCCGAACACCGCGGGCGACGACGTCTCTGCGGAGCTCCTCGATGACATCGGCAATGTCGTCGTAGCGGTTGAGGATTGCCTCGGAGTCGACGGCCAGCTGCTTCTTGCCGGCGACGATGTGTGCTCGGCCGGCATCGCTCGTGTACGCGGGCACGGAGGCGTCGACCGCGGCCTGCTTGACCTTGTCGGCCTTGGCTTTGATGCCGGTCATGGCGGCGGCGAAGTCGGCGGCCATGGTCGAATAGGTCTGTCGGAGCACGGCGATGTCACGTCTCATATTCTGGACTTCCAGGACCGAATCAGCCGAAGGCGGCGGCGGCGGCGGCGGCGCCGTCGTTGCCGTCGTTGCCGTCGTTGCCGTCGTTGCCGTCGTTGCCGCCGCCGCCGCCATCGCCGTGGTGGGCACGCGCGCTGGATCGGCGGGTGCAGCCGCCACCGGCGTCCTGGGCGTTCGCGCGGCTGGCACAGCCGACATGCGGGCCATCTCCTTGGAGGCCTCGAGCTGGCGGTCGGAAAAGCGCTGCATCATCGAGGCCTGGCCGTCGAGCTGGTGCTTGAGCGCGTCGAGCGTCTTTTGCAGGCCGCCAAGGCCGTCGTCAAAATGGCGCTTGACCTCGTCGAGCGGCTCGACGTTGAGGACGAGGACGACGCGGTCCTTGACATCGGACAGATCCTCCAGCTCGTGCCTAACGCCAGAAACGGGATCTTGGATGTAGATCTCGGGCAGGTCGAGGCCGTCGTGGTGGGTGTGCCACGCGAACTTTTCGATAAAGGCAAGCTGCAGGCGGGCCAGGGTGAGCTGGTGGTCGCGGTGCGGCAGGACGACCTTCTTGATCTTGGTCCTGTACTGCAGAAAGAGCGTCAGTTCCTGCGACGGGCCCGGCGACGAGTCGGCGTCGGCCGCGTGAGACGGCTGAGCCGGTGGCGGCGTTGCCGAGACCGACGCTGGCTTGCGGTGGATTGTGGTCGGAGTGCTGGCAGCCTCGCGCTGGGCAGGCTCGCTGTAGCCGGGCGGAGCGGCGGCGGCGGCAGCAGCAGCCTGGTCACCGGTTGGCGTGGGCGGCTGGTAGGAGTCCGGGGCGAGAGTCAGCGGGCCGCTGACGGTGGCACCGAGCGCCGTGTGGGCGCTGTCGGCAGCGGGGCCGGTGGAAGTGAAGGCGTTGGCGGAAGTAAAGGCGTTGGCGGAGGTAAAGGCATTGGCGGAAGTAAAGGCGTTAGCTGCATTGGCGGCGTCGGCGGCGTCGGCGCCTATGCTGGCCACGCCTGGGCTTGCCACGCCTGGGCCTGCCACGCCTGGACTGGCCACGCCCGGGCTGGTGTCGAGCGTGGGCGGCAGAGGCTGGCCGGGCCGCGTGCGCGCTGGCTCAGACCGGCCGCTGGCGTCTTCGTGCTCGTCCTCGACGATGCGTTCGGGCGCGCGCACAGTGCCGCTTCTGCTGGGCGAAACGTCGGCCTGCTTGCGCACAGACCGCGTTCTGTACGTCGAGCCGCGCGACTGCACGGCTTTCATCGACTCGCGGTAGTCCTGGCCGCGGTTGGCCATGCGCGAGTGCTGCGGCGGCGGCGGAATGACAGGCACGCCATTGGGCGACGCACCCAGCTGCTTGGAGATCTGGTAGGCGGAAAAGCGGCGCGAGGCCCTTCGTTCCAGGTCACCTCCTCTTTGCAGCGCAGCCAATGCGTCGTGCTGCTTGGGCGGCGGCGGCGGCGGCGGCGGTGTCGGATAGGCATGGGTAGGGCCGCTGGTTGGAGACTGCACGGGCAGCGACTGCACGGGAAGCGTCTGCATCGCCGCCGCCGACAGCGACGAGCCGGACTCGGACGCGGCCATGACCGGCGCTTCTCGGCGGACGCTGCGGCGGGTGGCCGAGGGGGGCGGTGCGGGAGGTGCGGGCGTGGTGGTGGTGGTGGTGGTGGTGGTGGCCGCGGCGGCCGTCGGCGTCGACTCGCGCTCCAGGCGGCCGTCCGACGCCGGGCCGGCCGGGTGTGAAGAGGAAGAGGAGGCGAACGAGGAGGAGGGCAAAGTGGAGGAGAAAGAGGAGGAAGAGGCTGGTCCTGGCGCCGCCGCCGCCGCCGTCGCTGCCGCCGCCACATTGTCCCGCGACGGCCGCGCGCGCAGCTTGCTCTGCTTGCGCTTCAGCCCGTGCAGCAGATTCACAATGATGTCGCGGATTCGCGGCAAATAATGGTCCAGCGCCTGCGGCGACGCCGCCTGGCTCAGCGTGTCCTCGAGGATGTGGCGCAGCAGGTCCGGCACGTTGCCCAGGTCGGCCGTGTCGACGCCGATCGAGTTGAAGGCGCGGCAGGCCAGGTTGAACTCGTAGCCCAGGCGGACGTAGACGTCGGAAACGTCCTCCTCCTGCGCTTGGCCGCGCGACCACTGCGTCAGCGTCTCGAGCAGCTGCTTGGTGGCCACCAGCAGGTGCGTCACGCTCTTTTCAATCTGCGAGATCTGCTTGTCCGGCTGCGCCGCGTTAGCAGGCACTCGACGGGGGCCGGCCAGGGCCCGTCCTTACATTGCCAGAGCCTCGAGAGCGGGCTGAGGCGGCCGACACGGCCGAGGCCGACGACGTGCGCGGCTGGGAGGCACTGCCGGCTGCACTCATTGCTGTTTCTGGCGCTGCTGCCGCCGTCGCCGCCGTCGCCGCTGTCACTGGGATCGAGACCACAGGCTCTGCAGGGTCGGGATAGGACCGCTGCCGCCGCTGTTGGGATTGCATCTTAATGGCCGCTTAATGGCCGCTTAATGGCCGCTCAATGGCTGCTCAATGGCCGCTCAATGGCCGCTCAATGGCCGCTCACGTGGCATCTGTGGCGGGCATGTCATGGGCTGGCACACCGTCAGAGAGCCAGGGCCGGAAGAAGGCGGCAGCAGAGAGGCGGCAATAAGGTGCTGAGTGAGGCCAGCAACAGACGGTGTTGAGGAGAAGGGGTACATGCCAAGACTTTCGGCTAGCCACTACGCCAAGATCTCACACACGCTTCAGCGCACCAGTGAGTGACGTGCAGCCAGGCAAGAGTCACATTAACAGGGATTCTCATGCATTTCTGCCCACAAGGCATTGGCTCTTTCAAGGCCTGCTGGGGGCATGTGCGGCGGCCTGCCAGTTGGAGGCTTGGCATTGAAGTTAGGGTTGGTATTGCAGTTAGGGTTGGTATTGGAGTTAGAGGGTTAGTATTGCAGCTAGAGGGTTGGTATTGCTTGGCATGATAGTTGGAGGGTTGGTATTGCAGTTAGGTTTGGTATTGCAGTTAGGGTTGGCATTGCAGTTAGAGGGTTGGTGTTGCAGCTAGAGGGTTGGTATTGCAGTTAGAGGCTTGGCATGACAGTTGGAGGCCTGGCATCATAGTTAGTATACAGTAGTTAGAGGCTTGGCGTGCTTTGTCTCTCCATTACGTAAGCACGCCCGCAAGGCTGCAGCGCCAAGACGCCCAAGGCTGCACACTGCGCCGCGCCTCTACCAGACCCGCCGCGGCCGGTGCATTGGCCGAGTGCATCGAGTCCGGCAAGGCGTGGGCCACCGTGCATCCCAAGAATGATGCTGAGGCCTTGATCACACCTGCACACTCCCGCTCTCCGCTCTCCGCTCTCCGCTCTCCTGCTCTCCCCCGCTCCTTTCCCGACCGCCATCCGCCTGCATTTCCCACACTCGGCCCACCATGGCCCAGGCTCAGCAACAGCAGCAGCAGCAGCAACAACAACAGCAGCAGCAGCAGCAGCTCAGCCACAAGGATGGCTCGCTCTTCCGCCAGGTGGTGCGCCACTTTGAGAACAAGCAGTACAAGAAGGGTCTGTCTGTCTTTTCCGCTGCTACTCCTACTCCTGCTACTCCTACTCCCACTACTCCTGCTACTCCTACTCCTGCTACTCCTGCTACTCCTACTCCTGCTACCCCTGCTACTCCTACTACTACCACTAATACTACTACTCCTCCTACTCCTCCTACTCCTCCTACTCCTCCTACTCCTCCTACTCCTCCTACTCCTACTCCTGCTACTCCTCCCACTACTACTACTCTTCCTCCTCCCCCTCCTCCTCCGCCGACTAACACCCTCCAGGCCTCAAGGCTGCCGAGCAGATCCTGCGCAAGAACCCCAACCATGCCGATACCCAGGCCATGAAAGCCCTCATAATAGGCACCCAGGGCCACACCCAGGATGCCTTTGCGCTGGCCAAGACGGCGCTCAACAACAACATGAAGTCGCACGTGTGCTGGCACGTCTACGGCCTCCTGTACCGCTCCGAGAAGAACTTTGAAGAGTCCATCAAAGCCTACAAGTTTGCCCTTCGCCTCGAGCCCGAGTCGGTGCCGATCCAGCGCGACCTGGCCCACCTGCAGATCCAGATGCGCGACTACGAAGGCTACATCGCCAGCCGCAAGAACATGCTGCAGCAGAAGCCCGGCTTCCGCCAGAACTGGACCGCTCTCGCCATCGCCAATCACCTGGCCGGCAACTACGAAGCGGCGGAGAACGTGCTGACGACGTATGAGGACACGCTCAAGTCCAAGCCGAGCAGGGCCGACATGGAGCACTGGGAGGCCGTCCTGTACAAGAACTCCATCATTGCCGAGTCGGGCGACCTCAACAAGGCCCTCGACCACCTCGACGCCGTCGCCAAGAAGAGCCCCGACGTGCTCGCCGTCATGGAGATGCGGGCCGACTATCTGCTGAGGCTGGAGCGGAACGCCGAGGCCGAAGAGGCCTATGCCGCGCTCCTGGATCGCAATCCCGAAGACTCGGCCTACTACCACGCCTACATCAAGGCCAAGCGTCTTGTGGACGCGCCCCCCGCCGACCTTCAAGTCGTCTTTGATGCTCTCGCCGCCAAGTATCCCAAGGCCGATTTGCCACGAAGACGGCCTCTGGATTTTCTCTCCGGCCACGCCTTCCAACAAACCGCGGATGCCTATTTGCGCCGGATGCTGCGCAAGGGCGTTCCTTCCACCTTTGCCAACATCAAGCATTTGTACTCCGATCCTTCCAAACGCGACACCATCCAGGCCTTGGCAGAGGCCTACGTCCAGGCCGAACCGACCAATCAAGCCAACGGCACTCCTGACTCGGGCCATTTGCACTCGGACAATGACAAAGACCGTGTCCAGGCCGATCATCAAAAAGACCGTGTCCACGCCGATAATCAAAAAGACCATGTCCACTCCGACAATCAATCCGACCATGTCCACGCCGATAATCAATCCGACCATGTCCACGCCGATAATCAATCCGACAATGACAAAGACAATCACAAAGACAATCACAAAGACAGTCGCAAAGACCACTTCCACTCCTCGGTGCTCTACTTCCTCGCCCAGCACTACAACTACAAGCACAGCCGCGACCTGGACAAGGCCATGTCCTACGCCGAAAAGTGCATCGCCCTGGATCCCAAATCCGTCGACTTCCTCGCCGTCAAGGCCCGCACGCTGAAGCATCGCGGCGACCTCGCCGCCGCTGCCGACACCATGGAGGCCGCGCGCGCCCTCGACGAGAAGGACCGCGCCATCAACACAAAGTGCGCCAAATACCAGCTGCGAAGTGACCAGAACGACAAGGCCCTCGAAACCGCTTCCAAATTCACCCAGAACAAGACGGTCGGCGGCCCCCTTGGCGACTTGGTCGACATGCAGGCCGTCTGCTACCTGACCGAAGATGGCCAGTCGTACCTGCGCCAGCGGAAGCTTGGCCTTGCCCTCAAGCGCTTCCACCAGCTGCTCAACATCTTCGACCTCTGGCAAGACGACCAGTTCGACTTTCACAACTTCTCCCTGCGCAAGGGCATGATCAGGGCCTACGTCGACATGCTGCGCTGGGAGGACCATCTGCGCGCCCATCCCTTCTTCAGCCGAATGGCCGTGTCCGCCTGCCACGCCTACCTGGCCCTCGACGAGAACCCCGACCTCGTCCACGGCCCCATTCCCGCCGCACTCAACGGCCAGGCCAGCCATGCCGACCTGTCGCCCGCCGAGCGCAAGAAGGCCCTCAAGAAGGCCAAGCGCGAGCAGGAAAGGATGGAAAAGGCCGAGGCTGAGAAGAAGGCGGCCATCAAGGCCGCCAAGCCCACGCCCAAGGCCGACCAAGAGGAGGGCAAGAAGGAGGACACGGATCCCTTTGGCAAGAAGCTGCTCGAGACCAAGGACCCGTTGCACGACGCGTTGAAATTTCTCAATCCCTTGCTAGACTTTTCTCCCGATCTCGTCGATGCCCACCTCGTTGGCTTCGAGATTCACGCACGCCGCGCCAAGTGGCTGCTCGCCACAAAGTCCTTGCTCCGCCTGACCGCCCTTGACCCTGGCCACGCTGACATCCCCGCGTACAGGCAGCGCGTTGAGAAGGCCCTTTCCGACGGCCAAGTTGCTGATCGAGCCAAGACCATTATTCAGCAAGAGCTGACCAAGGCTCTGCCCTGACCAAGGCTCTGCCTGCCCTGAACAAGGTGCCGCTGCAGAGATGCGCTGAAGAGATGCGCGCGCCCAGAGATACGCTCACGAGCGTATGCATCGGACGAATACATGTAATACGAAGCAGCATCTGTTGGAGTTGCCAAGCCTCAGATCAGAGAAGCCTCAGGTCAGAGAAAGCTCAGATCAGAGAAGCCTCAGACCAGAGAAGCCTCAGACCAGAGAAGCCTCAGATCAGAGACATGGGGGGGGGAATACCAAAAGTACCATCTATCTATCCGACCCAGTCGGCAGTAGAATGCATCTGTCTTCCATCCGCCAGCTTAGACATTGGACAAAAAGCAAATTCATGTGCCTACTCTACGTCATTGCCAAGCCCACTCGTCCTACTCTTCACCACCGTCTATTCAGTCAACAATTTCAAGCTTCAAAGCTGCCTTGCACCCTCTTTTGACAATTGATCCACCCATTCGCTTCAATCATGGATAAATTACACACCACTCCTGCCGCCACTGAACCCCATGGATTTGCATTCATCGACACCTCAGATCCCAACCTCTACAGTATACCCCCCCCTTCTGCCCCTCTTCAACCAAAGATGAAAGATTGAAAGATGATTCCACCGCATTGCTATTGCTATAATTGGTCTTTTCTCTCTCTCTCTCTCTCTCTCTCTTTCTCTCCCCCTCTCTCCCTCTCTCTCCCTCTCTCTCCCCCTCTCTCCCTCTCTCTCCCTCTCTCTCCCCCTCTCTCCCTCTCTCTCCCTCTCTCTCCCCCTCTCTCCCTCTCTCTCCCACTCTCTCCTCTCCCTCCCTCTCTCCCTTTCTCCCCCCCCTCTCCCTCATTCTTCTTATCTCCCTCTAATCATTCTATTCTTATCCACTCAGTCGCCGCCACGGCCATCATCTTCAACCCGCTCTTCTGGAACATCGTCGCCCGCGCCGAATACCACACCCACGTGCTGACACACAGCTTTGGCTCCGCCCGCAACGGCTGCTACGCCCTCGCTCTGGCCATCTTCTCGCTCGGCATCCTGCGCGACCACCTGTACAAGACGGCGCTCGACTCGCAGCCGCTCACGCCCCAGGTGCACCACCCCTGGCTCGCCATCCCCCTCTTCGCCTTCGGCCAGCTGCTCGTCCTCTCCAGCATGTGGGCCCTCGGCCTGACCGGCACCTACCTGGGCGACTACTTTGGCATCCTCATGGACCACAAGGTCGAAGGCTTTCCCTTTAATCTGACCCTTGCCCTGGGCGCCCCTATGTATGTCGGCAGCACCCTCTGTTTTCTGGCCACTGCGCTGTGGTCCGGTCGTGGCGCTGGCTTGCTTCTGACCGCTCTTGTTGCCCTGACTTATGCCGTTGCCACTGTCTGGTTTGAAGAGTAAGATTGTTTTTTTTAATGTTTTTTTTTCTCCTCTAACGTTTATACAGTCCGTTCACATCTATGATCTATGCCAACAAGGACTCGGCAGCAGCAGAGAAAGTGCCGGCAGCAGCAGAGAAAGTGCCGGCAGCAGCAGAGAAAGTGCCGGCAGCCGGCAGCAGTACCAGCAGCAAGGAGTCAAAGAAACGGGCCTAGAAGAACACCTGCTCCAGCCCAGTCGGCCAATCAGCCAAGGCCTATTGTTAAGACAATACTATCGACAAGGCAAGAAAGGACAAGACATAGACCTTTTACAAAACAATTAAAATGCGCTTGTTCTATTCTGATCCGTACGCGTGGCGACGCATCTGGCATCGTTCACGCCTGGCATTCAATCAAACCACACAAGCCTGGCATTAATCAATCAAACCACACCAGCACACCACCGCTCTTTTTATCCACCTTGACCACCCGCTCTTCCGCCGCGCCGCCATCCGCAGGCAGGACTCGCAGCGTCTGGTTAAAGTACGCGTCGACCACATTCAACTGCACCCTCACCCATTCCCCGCCCAGCTTCCGCTTCGCCACCAGTCGATAATGTACCGCGTGCCGGCTGATCGGCGTCACACTGACCGCCACCGCTCTGGCACCGCTGAACGCAAACTCCTCGCTCGAGTCCATCGTGATGTTGAACGTTAGCAGGTGCATGCTTGGGTTTTCGATCGTGTACGTCAGGTTGTAAGAGGACACGTCGTCGCCCTTGTCGCCCTCGTTGCCCTCGCCGCCCTCGCCGCCCTCGCCGCCCTCTTTGCCACTGACTTGTTCCACCGTCAGGAGAACCCGCGGCTCGGCCATGGAGATCTGCAACGGCGGCACCTCCAGCATCGTCGTGTTGACCGTCGCCGAGTTCAGCCGGCGCCAGCCGATTTCCAGTGACAGACCGAGAGATACGGCGCTTCGGTCGCCCAACACCAATTTCTGTACCGACAAGTCCAGGTCGAATTGCCGCGTCTGCTCGGGGTTGATGACAGTTGAGATTTGATCGGCCGTGGGGCGGTTGCTGTCGCTGCTGTCGCCGCCGCTGTTGCCGCCGCTGTTGCTACTGCCATGCTGCACTCTGCTTGCATCGCGGACCACCCCCATCGTCGAAGAGGCGACCGCACCACCGCCCACGCTCGTTGCCGTGAGCAAGACCGCCTCGATGATAACAGGCTGCGTGGCAAAGGAGAAGACGTTCGCCGTCACCTGATACAGATGTCGCAGTCCCTGCGGCGACCGTGTCGTTGACGTAGTCTCAGTCGGCATCTCGAAAAAGTTGGGCCACGACTCCTTCAGCAGTCGAGGATGGAAATCATAGTTGGCCTCGAACGGACGCGTCACTGCCACATCCAGTGCCACCACCTTTTGCAGAATCGACTCTTCGTCTGACTGCAGCTTGTACCGCACCGTCACTTCCAGTTCGTGATCCAGCGCTGCTACGGCGTCCGTGATCACAAGCGACACCGTCGTCCTCGCCGCCGACTCAACTGTCCCCACATCCTTTGCCGCAAGTTGCTGCATCACCTCCTCGTCATTCTGCTCTGCCGACCCTGCCGCCCCGTCCTCGCGCCAGTACATCCTTGCGCCGCCTGGGACAGGGCTGATAAGCCTCGCCTCGATTGAAATCGTCGCTGCCTCATCTTCCTTGTTGGCGATTTCAATGTCAATGCCAATCTCCTCATTTGTGTAGTAGGTCTCTTTGAAATTTAGAGCGTTGATCTCCACTTTGGGCGCTTTTGGAACCACTCGAAGTGTATGCACATCGCGATCCGGCCCAATGGGCCTGCTGATGGCCCGTCCTGCCCTGCTTTCGAACCATTGATTGGCCTCATTCTCAAAGTCGGAAGACGTGACCGTCAGACTGTACTTTTCTTCCTCCACAATCAGCGTGATCGCGGCAACCGACATCTCTCCAGCCCCACGAGGTGTCATGCTCATGTTGAAGACTCGCGTCTGCCCCGGGTGAAGCACAAGGTCTGCTTGGCCCGTGAGTGAAGTAATGCCTGCCACCAAAGTCCTTTTATCCGTTGATTCTCGTAGCACAACATCAACTGCACCAACAGTTTCTGCCATTGCTCCGCTGTCAACATGCTGATCGTGCATGAGGTAAATAGACTTCAGCCCTCCTTCAAACCCAATCTTGACTTCCTTCAGTCTAACTGGCTTAGACCCAGGATGAGAAGTACAGAACAGAACAAATTGGCATTCAGCCACTTCTCCAACGGGACAGTCCGGCGTTGCGAACGCGAATGAAGGCGCCACCCTGCTAGCGTACAAGTTTGCATCCATCGCAATCGACAGTCTCCCCTCAGCGGCAGCAGCCGCAGGATAGTCATCAAGGACACGGTCAAGGGCCAAAAAGCCGGCGTCGCATTTAATATCAAAGGACCCATTGCCGAGTTCCCATAGGAGCGGAACGAGTAGTTGTCCATTGCCTAGCCTCTGAGCACATTCTAAGAGGGCCAAGCCGACAGACTGCAGTAACTTCCACCAGCCCGCTTCTCGCCATAGCTGGCTGTTCCACATGGGCTCCAGAATCGTTGCGGCTTCAGACCAATCGCCGTTGTGAAAGAACTCGAGGGCCTTCTTCAAGAGCAGCACTTGAATTTTGCGCAGTTGCCCGTGGCTGCCAAAATACCGAATGGCAGCGTCGAGGTCGGCAGCAATCCTGGCTGTATAGTTGAAGCCGCCCACCCCTCCAGCAGGCAGTTCCTCGTAAGGTGGCGGGCACAGGTAGCTCCCGGTGCTGATCCGGCCGTGGCCGACTTTTTGTTTCGGCTCTGCCCGTTGGTCTTCAGACATCTCGCTGGCTCGTTGACGGCGAGTCTTTGTGAAGGTTTGAGCCATATCAAGCCAATAGCCTTCATGTGCCAGATACTCCCATGGCGTCCAACCTTCTCCCACAGCCGTCGACTTCTCTGGGCCGGCAAAAACCGAGATCAAATCCGATGATTCCGCGCTGGTTATGCTCAGGGCCGGCAGTTCTGCCCTTGATACAAGCTGTGCCATGGTTTTTGCCCAGAGCGACTGCCAGGCCTCCCATTCATAGTTCTCCGTTCCTTTGCCCCGCCGGTCCAGAAGCTCCTGTAGGCGATTGCGGTGACTGCACCAAGCCCGGACTGCGCTGGTACTGTGACCGCTCCAGAGGAAGCAACGAATAATCCGAATGGCAATCACGTCGGCGAGCAGCCGCGCCTCGTCGAACCGTGCATCCCACACTGAGATGGACTCGAAGACCTCGGGCGAGAAAAGGTGTTCGTAGGACTGCTCATAATTGCGACAGGCTGCTTCCATTTCCTGTCTAAACTCTGCAAAAACACCCAGCTTGAACTCGTATCTCACATTCCACCCTCGGAATGAGAGGCCGTGCGAATCAGGCGAGGGAATGGTCGGCTGTGGAACAGATCCACGGTTCCGCTTGCGCCGAGCATGCTTGGACAAATCGCGATAGTAGTCAATGCAATTGGGGTATACAGACGACAGCAACGAGCGGACAAACTCATTCACTTCGGCTGGGGAAGAATTGTGCGCACAAAAGTAGAGACCCTTGGAATCCAACGCAGCCGCCTTTCGGATCAAACCTAGGCGATCCTCAATGTCGGATGCATCAATTGGCCCATCTCCCAGCAAGACGACCACCAAACGAGTCTTGTAGTGGGTAGAAGCAAGGGCAGAACGAAGAGTACTGATTTCAACCTTGGTCTTGTTATCCAACAGCGACGCCGTATTGGCATCCGCCGTTAGCGTGAAGAAGACAAGCAGCGCAGAGGGCAGATGATACTGATGCTTCATGATCCACTGAGGCGACATCACACCATCCGGATACAGTGGAGAACTCGGAGTCAAGGGAGACAGGGGCGAGTGTAGCATCAACGGAGCAGGAGCGCCATCCGCATCATCTCCTGATGAGAATCTCGGAGATTGAGGCGGCGGCGGTGCTTTTCGAGGAGGGAGAGAGAAGACCTGGACAGCGGACATCAGTATTCTGTCTGGCCTTCAAGTCCCGTGACTCCGGGCCGAGGGCTGTCGACCTACCCGACCAACAAGCTTTGTCTTGAATAGCTTGGCATCCTTGCCGCTGGCACTCTGCGCCTTCCACGGTGCCTGAGACCCGTCGTGACTGCAGAGTGCGCTCTGAACAAGATTCGCCAAGCGCCCATCCAGATCAGGCAGATCGATGCTGATTCTAAAGCCTCCCTCCTGCAACGGGGGCCCTGGATGGAGTGTTGTGTCTTTCTCTGCCTGAGGGGACTCACCGAGGCCACAGATCAGGAGCAGTGGGAGGTTGTGGACGACATAGTCGTCGCCAAATGCATCCATAGGGGCGGCACATGGTGGGGAAGGGTGGCACCGGGTCAGATCATCGCGACTCAAGACCATTCATTCCTGCGCATCACGCTTGTTTCATGGCCGCGGCCTCAAGGCTCGCAGCACCTCAGCACGTAGAGTGAGTGGTCTAGATACCCAGTTCCCCGCCGTCGGTTTGTGGGCGTGACAAGAGGGCCGTCGGCAAAGTTGCCATTCTGGGAATCCGCAAACCCGAAGCTTGTTTTTCAACTTCCCATGTGAAGAAGACAGCTACTTCACTCAGTACACGGCCAGCCGCTTCGTTGTATTATTCTTAATGCCATTTTCACGGCTTTTAACCCTTAATGCCATTCTCATGGCTTTTCTGCGACCTTCAGGTCTGGCAGTGCTACTGACCAGCCCACTTCCCGCAGTATGATTGCCAGGGCAGCTTCGTCAGGGACAAGAGCCTGCCACTCGGCATATGCCGTTCTCCGGGTTCCGCTGAGGGCAGCGTCCCAGCTCCGTGCAGTGCTCGACCGCAGCGTCACCCCTCTTAGCAAAGCAGGCAGGTTGTCGAGGTCAAATGGCCCAATGCTTGTCTCCCATGGATCCGGCTGCGTAAAGCAGTCCCGGAATTCTTGCATAGAGCTGAAGCCCTGCCCGGCCATGGCCCCCGTGAACCAACGCGCCCCCTTTTGGGTCCACCCTTCGTGTATATTGCTGATGGTTGCATGCTCCCCGATCGTGCTCGCGATGATACTGGCCACCTCGCTCACAGCCTCAGCCCTGCTTCTCTTCTGGACAGCTTCAACAAAGGCAATGACGACAGTGATCATACCCCGCGAGGCGGCGTGAAGCCGGAACATGTCTTTGGCCTCTCTCTCAAAGATGGCTCGCTCCCGGGTTTCGATGGCGCACAGTTCGGCTCCCAGCATCAACATTCGAATTCGTCGCGAGACGTGCTCGACATCCTGCTCCTCGAGAGTGGTGCTTTCAAAGTTGCAAAGCCCAGCATAGGTCTGCAGGGCCCCGACCTCTTTGAACTGGTGCAGGGCCGCTCTCAAAGCTGTGGCTCGGAGGTGGCCATCCACTAGCCAGGCAAGTTCTTTTCCTTTCCAGCAGCCATTTTCGCTACGGATCTGATACGTGTTCTCCAATATGACCTGCTCCGTCATCTCTTGTTTCCTGGCAAATACCAAACACAGATGGCTGGCATGCTCTTTGAAGAAGCGGCGGAATTTTGAAGATAGGAGGCTGATGTTCAGCAAGTCCTTGACATCTTCTGTCCTCTCGCAATACACCACCAGAATTCTTCGCAGAATCTCATTGGGCATCTGCTCCAAGGTCGCGCCTTTGCTGGCATGGTTTCCTGTCGCAAGTGTGCTTGCAGCAGCGTCTTGGATACCCTGAACATTTGTCAGCCGCCGGGCATATATGAATAGTAAGGTATTCTTACAGTATGCTTAGGACTCATGATTGCTGTCTTCCGGCTTGATCAGGGCGTATTCTTCAACAGATAAATAATGTCAGAGAGGTGGCAATACTGGCTCAGGCGGTTGCAAGAGCTCTTTGGTTGAGAGGCTGCCAGAATTTCGTGTGTTCTGGTCGCGTGTGCATAGCAACCAGGCGTGTCTGCCCCCCTCCCCTTTCTCCTCCAGGACAACAGAATCACTTTGGCCTATCTGAGGCACATCTTTTCTCGCTTCTATCATGATATTCTCCAGTTTCCTTCCAGTTGAGTTACGGTCCGACTCTAGCTTAACCTCCTCCACCTGTTGTTTCCTGAAAATAACAGCATGCCTATCACCTGTAGCCTTAGTGACCCACCCCTTGGTCATTCTAGCCAACACCCTTGTCAGAGCTTTCCAAATGATTCTCGCTGCTGCTGTCTTTTGGATATATGCCGAAAGGATTAAGGAGTTGAAGGGTACTTTCATATACTATACTGCGAGGCACCACATTATGAGTTCAAGACAAGACATGTTAACTGAATCACAGTGAACCAGACATAGGATCTTGCCATGACAACAGCAGCTCTCACGATCTTGACAGACCTTGTCTGCATAACATTTCCCATCATCCTTTCTTACTACTACCTGGCTATTTCCTTTGTGTGGGATCTAGCCTTGCTTACTATGCAGACTGCTTCCTTTGCTTGGTTACAAGGCTAGTTGTGGAATCAGCAGACATTAGACAACATGAATCCAGGAGTGGATCAGGAATTTACAAATTTGTATCAGCAGCTCTTCAGCATATTGTGATGAATCTGGCTGAACTTCTTCTCTTCCTTACGACGGCATGTCTCCTCAATCATTGTACTATACAAGAGGCTAATCAACTACATGTGGACGAGTGAATTTGACTAGCCACTTGCATTCTTATGCTTAGCAAGAGAAATAACAGGGCCAGGTTGAGGTGTATGCTTCCCATGGCAGGAGGTCGCATACCGGAGCAAAATACGCAAAATACAATAATAGCAAGGTTAGTACAAACAAGACTGTGAGGCTTTAGGGCCTGGCCATGGACGTAATCGTGGGCGACCGTCATGTATTGAACACAACAACTGTCTACCAATAGATCAAACTCATATCTAGTAAAGCCACCACTTGGGATTCGAAGTTCGATCATTAGGTGGTGGATCTATTGCTTTCTACAAGAGATAATGTTGGCGAGCTACGACAGGGCATGCTACTTTCAGCAGCCCACGACAACATGCTCAAACTTCTCTCCGGAACCCTTCTCACGCCGTCTACCTAGCGCCTGTAACCTCTCTCTCTGCGCCCTGTACGCTTCTAGGAAGGCCGGTGTATGCCCAATCATCTTTGTCTGGCCAGTTGTCTCCACGTTTGAGTTCACCCAGTCGACCAAACTTTGAACATACGCAAGTTCTTCACCTTCGCCCCTCAGGCTATGGAAGTCTCGCCCCAATCCCTTTTCTTCCGCTCTTCGGCGGTACTCCTCCCTCATGGCTTGCGTGTCTGGCAACTGTACATGGCCTGCGAAGACACGTGCCACGACCTGGGCCTGAAAATCAAACAATGAAAAGGTCGAAATGTGATATGGTGCTCCGACGAAAGCGAGGGTTGGATCAGGAATAAAGAAAATGTCCTTGTGTAAGTTATGGGTCATGTTACCGTCGCTCGTCACTAAGGTATCGACGTTGGCTTCTTCGGCCAGCTTGTCGTCTTCATGGTATTGCGACAAAAACGGGTACGACGTGATGTAGCCTGTCCCGAGGATGACCTGATCGATCTCACACAGTTCCGACCCGTTGGTCAACTCGATGTGGCCGGGTATGCGACCTTCTAGTGGCTGGCTGAGGGTGGCGTCTGGGTCATCCAGGACAAATCGTCTGACACCGCCAATACGCATCGCACCTGGGGGCAGCATCGATGTAGGCAAGTCTAAATCGCCGCCACGAGAGCTTTGGAACACCTTCTCGGCTATGCCGTCAGACTCCTTTGCAATATCATTGCTCGAGACGCCCGCACCGATCAGGAGGATTCGCTTGCCCTTGAATGCAGCTGCTGACCGGTATCGCTTCGAATGCCAGACCCGCTCAGGAAAACGAGCCTTCCACTCTTTCAGGCCAGGAATGTCTGGTACTCTGGGCATGTTATAGTGGCCGCTTGCCACAACAACGGCATCGAAGAGTGATTGCTCCTCAATTAGCCTGGGGTTCGCCTTGCTAGCCGTATCCCATCTCTTCAACGACGTTGTTAGGACCCTCCATTTCCCTTCCGAGGGCAGCTTTGTAACTTCTTCAACCCTGGTATTGTATCGGGCAATCTTGTCAACCCCACTCGAATGAGCAATCGATTGGATATACTCCTCCAGATATCGTTGGTTCACAAAGTCCTCCAAGCCGTCCGGCCACTCGGCCAACGTCGTCTTCATCTGCGTCAAGCTAACATTATTCTTAAGGCCAGCGTAACATGGCCCCGGAGGAGCATGGAGAACTTCCAGGTCTGTTATATCATCATCACTGCCTTCCGTGGCCTTGACACTGTTCGCCGTCCTCTCTGCATCTGGAGTCCTCGGTGGCGTCTGATAAGCATACTGCCCGCTGGTTGCACTTGAGTAGTCACCCAAACTCGGCCTTGTGTTTGGGTATGGCGGGTCAAAGGCTGATCGCTCATCGAAATGCCACACGCCACCGGAAATTGAGGACCTCTCGAAAAGAGTCACATCAAGTCCATGTTTCAACAAATGGGCTGCCACAGACACACCTGAGATGCCTGCTCCGATTACAGCTACTGATTTAACGTGGACGTCCATGAAAACGTAGCCGTGGTGATGATTCCGGTGCTATTTCTGCTGGATATACACGGTGCAAAACCGAAATAATTGGTTAATACCACAAGGTGCAGAGCGCTCGTACGTGTGTATCAACATTTTCACGACTAAAACTGCATGTATAGTCGGGTTGAACGACATACTCAATTGCGATATACAAGACCAGATGTCGTGATCTTGTAATCGGCTTGCTATTGGCCATACCCTCATACTGAATTATCAGCGCCTTTTGATGAACTGCATCGAGATCTCACGTTTTCGGATATAAGCGTGAAATTATACATTCTTTATGCAACTATCTCAATCACACGCTTCTTGCCAGCCTTCTCCCTTGTGTGGAGATGCTTAATAATCCCAGTAACCAAGATTAGACCAATAGCAAACCCAATCATGGTTGGCATCCCCTTTGGGTACCTTGGAGCCTCCACCTGCTGCCAGATAAGTAGTGGCAACCAGGCCTGGAATACGTATGCCATCTCATTCATCGTTCCCGTCACCAGTGCTCGCTCTTCATTGTCATCGCTGCATATCTCGTGTGCCCAAGCGTATGTTAGTCCACTGATGCCACCACTGAAGCCAGCGAGGAAGAAACAAGCCCATTTCCATCCGAGCGAGATGTCCCAGATAGTGAGGGAGACATACACGACGATGTTCATGGCCCCAGAAAACACGATGGGCGGCCATCTCTCGCCTTTGAAGATCGTGTCCGAGGACCAGGCATACGCAAGTGTGCTTAGGACTTGGACCAACGCTGTGAGCGTGGGATAAAGGTTGATCTTCTCAACGCTGAAGCCGCGGCTCTTGAGCCAGAGGGAGAACGCTGGCTGAGATAAGGCACCACCGCCGTTGTTGAAGAGGATATAAAGCAGTGGGAGAAGGTAGATGTGCCACGAGGAGAAGATCCTCTTGAACTTTGCCTTGGTATAAGGGGCACGATTGGCTCTTCCCTCGAGTTGCATTCGCTTCTTGGCCAAGGCGATCTCGTTGGGCTTTAACCACCATGCCTGCGTAATTTCAGGCAGGTCTGGTAGCATGAAAAACCCGGCGATAGCAATTGGGAGTGAAATGATGGTATTGACAATGAATAACCATTGCCAGCCTTTCCAGCCGCCAACGCCATCGAGATGATATACTGCGGCCATGAGATAACCACTGCAAGATTCAGCAAAAGGTTATCCCACGCGATCCTTGAACCCTTGGGATTGACTTACGAGAACATCGTGCCTATCGCGGAGCTGACATGGAACAAGCATGACCGCTTCGCCAACTCATCTCCGCGGTACCAGCTGCCAATGATGTACTGCATGCCAGGGTAAAATGTCGACTCGGCAAGTCCAATGAAGAATCGCAGGACATACATCTGTTGTGCATTCTTGCACACTGCCAGCAAGATGGTCATTGTCGCCCATGTCACCTATTGATGCTGTCAGACATCCTTCATTTATTCGCGCTTTCGATGACTTCACCTCACACGCCGGGATCCATAGAGACGGCCGCACCCGAGTCAGGAGCATGTTGCTTGGAATCTCTCCAATGACATACCCAACAGTCCACAGAGACTGCATGTAGTTGAGTTGATTGCCATACAGACTGAGGTCCTCCTTCATACCCGATACGAAGGCATTGCTAATATTCACCTGGTCTAGATACTTGATAAAGTATCCAAGAGACGCGAAGCTAAGAAGAACTGCATCCAGCTTAAACAGGAATCGGCGCTCCTCTGGGGATTTATCAAATGTGTCCCAGAGGTAGCTCTTCCATGTTCGCTTCGGTTCTACCTTGACAGGAATGCCGTCACTTTGTGCTGTTTGAACGTGGGCTTCCGCGACCGAACCGGACTCAAAGGTCGAATATTTCTGGATGTCAGAGCCTTCCCTCACAAGGGACGTCGAATTCTTCTCAGTCGAAGCCATCATATGGTGGAAGTACCAAGCTCAGCGGCCTTACTAAGGTCGCCCCGATCTTACTCTGGCCCGGATTCTTCATCATGCAGCGTCTTATATTGATAGGACCACCCCACCTTCTGGTATGCAAGTCGATGCGACGAAACTTCGAGGTCTTGAATGGCGTGCTCCAGCGCCAGCCCTGGTGGGCCACTGCAACTAGTCATCGTCTATCACGGCGCTGGCATTTGCAACCATGTCTATCGCGGCACTGGCATTTGCAACCATGTCCATCAAACGGGCAGATCCCGCTTCTAGATCGGGGTGATAATGCAGACACTGCGCATCTATGCGTGGGTAGAGCGTCATGTGCCGGACCATTAATCCTTTGAGGTTCTATCATACCTGAGTGTGAGCTCACAAGATCTGACTTAGATGGCGCAATTCTCATTCACGTGATGTGAAGTGTCTACTATTGGATTATACCTACCCAGGATGTAACAACGCCTTTCCCCTCCTCGAACTTCGGCATAGGTATTGGTAAGCTTCCACGTTCCGCAGCAGATAAGGGTGGGTGCTGGCATTGGAGAAAACGGTTATTCTGGCGGGGTTGTCTGAAGGGCCCCAGACCTACCGGTAGTTTCATAATTAATGCACGCAGATACCACAGTCAGACAAAGGCGCCATTCGGGGGAAATATGTCACCACTCATCCCCGCATGAACGTCTACCTACTACTCCTTTGGATGTAATAAATGAGAGCTTGAATACAGGACTCGGCGTGACCTTCCACCAGGAGAACGTCAGCTTACCAACGCAGTTTGTACTAGTATATCATCGACCCGTCTTCAATCATTTCGCCATAAATTCTCACGCATTCTAGTTGCATTTCAAGAAACGTCAAGGATAGCATCATATCATAATCATGCCACCCTCAGCGATACTTCCTGAGATTGTTGATGTCGCCCCGCCCAAGAAGGACACCCTCAACCTCCCTGACAGGACTCGTGACCGCCTCGCCAAAGCCGGTATCGACCTCTCCGATGGCTACCCTTACCGGCCTTCCCGGCCACTCTATCTTCAGGACGTGTACAATATCCGCAACGTCGAACGCGAGCATATCGACGCCGGAGCTCGTGCCGACAAGTCCAAGTCTGCCCTGCTGTCTGCCGCCAAAAAGGTGACAGATCTGACGACGCATATTGGTACAGAGATTGAAGGCCTGCAGCTGAAGGATCTGACAGATCAGCAAAAGGATGAATTGGCGCTGTTGATTGCGGAGAGAAGCGTGGTGTTTTTCCGCGACCAGGATCTCTCGCCCCAACAGCAGAAGGCATTGGGAGAGTACTATGGTGAGATTGAAGTTCATGTAAGTACCAGTCTAGTACTCCCTTGTTTCCTCAAGCTTTTGCTCATACAAATTTTTTCCCTCTAGCCACAAGTACCTCAAGTCCCCGGCGTCGTGGGCGTCACTGTCATCTGGCCAGCGCTCCAGGCAACAGAAAACCCGGCTTCGTTCCGTAACCCGGGCGGCGCCTCACGATGGCACTCAGACTTGGTCCACGAATTGCACCCAGCCGGGATTACTCATCTGCACAACGATGTCGTGCCGCCCATCGGCGGCGACACGCTCTGGGCATCGGGCTACGGTGCCTATGAGAAGCTGTCGCCGGAGTTTCGTAAACTGATCGATGGCAAACTAGCCGTGTATCGCTCCGCACATGCCTATCTCGACCGAGACGATCCAACAAGCGGGCCCAGGTTCATTGAACGCACACATCCGTTGGTGAGGGTGCATCCGGCAACCGGATGGAAGGCGCTGTGGGTTAACCGAGCGATGACAAGTCGCATTGTCGGACTCGACAAGGCGGAGAGCGATGTAATTTTGGGGTATTTGTTCGACGTGTATGAAAAGAATGTCGATATTCAGGTCAGGTTCAGGTGGCAATCTGGGACGAGTGCTTTGTGGGATAACCGGTAAGCCATGAGTGCCTAACTTCCTTCTTTCTGTAGTCGTCCACGGAAAATGGGAGGATAATTAGAGATTTGGACTGACAGATATCGACAGGATTACAATTCACAACGCGAGCTGGGACTATGGTGGGAGACATCCAAGACATGGTACCCGAGTGACGAGTTTAGCGGAGAAGCCGTTCTTTGATCCTAGCGCGCCGACGAGGAGACAAGCCTTGGGCCTGCTGGGGGAGGATGAGAAGGCTGTTGATGGTGTGCTTGCTGACTGATATGGGGATGAACGTAGCTGCTCATTTTGAGACTCGCAGGGGAGATCTCGTTCAAGTCTTCTCTCGCGCGGCACTTTGCATAGTGGTAGCTCAGAATCTGAGAATATCATCAGTGTGGTGAACCGGACGGCCTCACCTAATTCTCAAGAACCCATCTCTTGTTCTGCCTCTCTTGACATACACCTGAGCTAGCAGCGATTGCATTCCAGAACTGAGAAGCCTGCTTCACCGTCATCACAGGGAAGAATAGACGTGAACCCGGGGGTGCATAACAGCATTCATATCCAGAGAGGACCACAGGAATAGCAGCAGCAGCAGCAGCAGGAGTAGCACCACGCCAATGCAAACAAGATCTGAGTCAGCCCCCAGTCGCTCTCCGGTTCAGAAATGGACATTGCGCCGCATCGAGATGATTGAAAATCGACCGTGGTGCCGCTCTTGTGTGGGCTGCGATGTCGGCGAGAGTTGGCTCGTCGGTATTGTCGAACGTGCCGTCTGCTTGCCCACCTAGCAATGGTCCTCGCCAACATTCTGGTTCCCATTGCCTGGCTTGGATAATCGCCCGTCTCTCCATGCCGTCGAGCCAGCATTGCTTCCAGTGTCCGCCGATGGTGGGGTTCCAAAAGAAGCTCTTCAAAACTGGTTCCAGAGTCTCCCATTTCCGTGATAGTGGGTACATGGCGAAGAGTCGATCCAGGACTAGATGTGACCCGGGCATCCGTATGCGTCTGAGATTTAATGCTCCTGCAACAGCCATAGATATCCAGCACAGACATCGCTGTTCTGGTATAGAGTCCGGCTTTTCATGTACAGGGATGAGCTTGACGAATGTTCTGAGCGGCGGATCGTGTAACAAGGTCAAAGGTCTCAGATTGCAGAGCTGAAATGCCCACGCCGTCAATCCGACAGTAACGTATTTCTCTATTGATGTGGCCTGCATCGACAACAGGCGTTGAAGAACGGAGAACATTACATGCGGCTCCATTTCAAGCCTACTCCCACACAGCTCTTCTGTTTCGTAGCGTTTACTGGCTACAGTCATTGCAGCTAGGACGTCCACGGTTTGCACCGAGATGCGGCCTGACAGACAGACTTCAGAGAAACCGGGAGGGAATTTCGCCAAAGTGATATAGAGACCAGGTTGAAATGGCAATTCAGGATAAGCCATCTCGCCGTCGAGGGATAAGTCGGCAAAAGCTTCGGTAATAAATCCCTGGGAGTCTGTTGGAATGTCTGGAGGTTTGCCTGTCATGAATGAACCCAAGGATTCGTAGGCGTGCAAGCCACGTTTGACGAACGACCTCCAAGGGGTGATATTATCGTCCAGGTCTGTTCTCATGGCAATAAGCTGCCTCAGTCCAGTGAGGTGAGCTGAAACGCCGTATGTATTGTCGGCCAGATACTCCAAGGTCAATAGCATAGCAATGGTTAGCAAATTCTCATCGGAATTACACTGCTCTGATTTCAAGTTCTCCCTCAGAGAAGTCAAGGCCTGGTAACGATGGTACAACACAGGCACATCATTCAACGGGAATTGACCGAGAGATATGAGGATCGAGCTTCGGCACAGTGCAATGATCGACTGGAAAAGGCAGGCACTCTGAAGCATGAAAGGCAAGAGCAGTGTGAGATGGTGATCGAGAGCTGAATCAACAACATTGCCTGTACGAGCGAGCTCTTGGGGACTCACAACCGTGATGACTACCATTTGTCAGTAATAAATAGTACACTCGGGTAAAGCTATGTTGTACAGTAATCAAGAGTGGCGGACACACAATTAGTCGCCTTGATGGGTAGTTTGATGAATGGATCTTGCCGTATGCCGTTGATGGGGAGTTTCGTTAAAGGACTAGGGCAGCGATACCTGGCTTCCATAGTCTCGATAGCAGAGCCCCTGGCAGAATGTACAATGTGGCTGTCTGGCTTGGATTTGTCATTGCTACTCGATCGTTGTTGCTGGCCATGGACGGGCGCTGGTGTATCAGCGTAATCGTTGTCGTTCGGCACCCAGGCCTTGAATCTGATCCTCCTGTATGACGCCCCCTTCTTGTGCTTCTTGGGCGCAGTTATTGACCCAAGTTGTTGATCAGGCATCCTCCAACCAGTGACAATACCTCAGCCACTTGCAATGGCTTTATGCATCAATCGCTAGGCATAGGGGACGTTGGTGTGCCTATTTTAATCTCACTCGCGAATCATGTATGGTGGCCCGTTGGTGAGAACGGACCACACATTGTTTTTCGTGCAATTGACAATTGCGCAACTGCCCCTCACCATATTTTTACCACAAAAACAGCTGGGTTAACCCAGCTCTCTGTTGGTACTCACTAATTATAGCATCTAATCCTTATTCCAGGTAAATTTATCCTTTCTGCTTGTCTGTATAGAACATAATTTACCCCCAGTAATGAGCATTTCCTGATCACGTGTCTGTGAAAGAATATACTAAGACACTAGTTAGATCACATGATATATTATCTGAGTCTTGGCAGTCTATATTAAGACACATGATCAGCAGGTGATCAGAAGGGGTTGTCAGTAACAGCGAATATATGAGTAAATCAGCTAGTTTTAGCTAGTATAAAGGCTATAGATTAATGATCAGCTAATACGAAATCAGAGCTAGGTTAAATCCAGCTGTTTTTGTGGTAAAAATATGGTGAGGGACAGTTGCGCAATTGTCAATTGCACGAAAAACAATGTGTGGTCCGTTCTCACTAATGGGCCACCATATGGGCCACCATAAGCGAGGAGATTGAGGCTCTATTAATCCTTGGGTGTGTGACAGTAAACAAAACAATGTTCCAGACTAGAGAAAAGCCAGCCTGCGATCAGATCGATTTCAAGCGTAAACTGCCTGTGGAGAAACTGCTTGGTGCATTCAATGACGGGACCTACTGTAAATTCTCTACATCCAGCGAATACAAATTCGCACGTTGATGGGATACATTTCTAATATGTCGCCAAACATCCATGCTGCACTTTTTTTTGCCGATGGTTGAAAGGAAGACATGAAGCTGATGTTGCTGGCAGTATCTGCCTTTGACCTATCGAAGCTACTGTTGGGAACTTCTCGCGGGAGAGACGGCAAACTGGTATTCAAACAAGTCCAGAACCGGCCTCCTGACTGGAACTGATAGCCATTCCGAATACATTGGCAGATATGGTGAAATTCCCTTGAAACACAGAGTATCTGGATCTAGAATAACCAAGGACACCCTGGGGACTTCATTATAGGGGGCGCTCCAAGATCCGATTCTGTGGAGAACAGACTTGCTTAGACTTCCTCTGCCTAGACATCATTGCCATAGTCATATCATTGCCTTGCGTATTAAACAGCCTTCTCTCAACTTGCTGCTTTCCCTCCACGGGGCACAAAGTCAAAGCCGGCGCGTCCGCTTCCATCAGGACCTCTCGATTGGCGAATCGGCCTCTCAGCACTTTGCTCCTTTCTCTCCCCCAAGTCGCGCTCTCTCCGTTCAAAGTTGGCAAGCTCTGGCCTTGGTGCATACATTGGTTCAAACAATTCTTGCTGCTGCTGCTGCTGCTGCTGATGTGGCTGCTGCTGATAATGCTGCTGCTGTTGATAATGATGCTGCTGTTGATAATGCTGCTGCTGTTGATAATGCTGCTGTTGGGGCTGCTGTTGATAATGCTGCTGCTGTGGCTGCTGTTGATAATGCTGCTGCTGTGGCTGCTGCTGATAATGCTGCTGCTGTGGCTGCTGCTGATAATGCTGGGGCTGTCGATAGTAATTGGCGGATTGCTGAGCCTGCTGCTGCTGGTGTTGCTGTTGCTGTTGATAGTATAGCTGACTTCCGCCTCTGCCCGGGCCACCATTTCCCCTCCCAGCTCCCCTACCGCCTCTCCCTCTACCCCGATTGGGCGTCTGGGACCTGGACCCTGGCGGCGTGGCAGAATTAGGACTAGACCCACCCGATCTCGACACGTTCGCACCATTCACTCCCAACGAAGTTGTCCCAAACAACTCCTGCCTCCGCTCCTCATATTTCCTCTGCTTCTCCTCGCGATCTCTCTTAGCCTGCTCCTTGCGCTGTTCACGCTCCAGTCTCTGTCTCTCCAGCTCCTCTTCATCATCCTCCGACTCGTCCTCATTATCATTCCTATTGTTATTCCTGCCGCTCAAACTTAAATTCTGCAACCCATCTGCTAGCATGTGATTTCTCAGCCGCTGCTGATTGTGTTGCTGATTGTGTTGCCGCTGCTGTACAACAGGCGGGCCACGACGGCTCAGCAGGACAGGGGGCGGCTTAAACTCGCTCCTGAGCGGAACATCCTTGCGAGATTCAAGGAAGAAGTTTGTCTGTCGCGGTCCCTCGGCTTCAGCCCATAGTTGGCGGTTGAATTCGGCTTGCTGTGCCCGTCTCTGGGCTTTGGTCTGCTTCTTTGACGGCTGCGGCTTGTTACCGGCTTCGTCTGTGCTCGGTGTCTCTTGCTTCTACCCAGATACTCGTCAATGCTTTTGCAAGGATAACACCCCGTAATGGGGGAGGGGGGCTTGTTTGAACTGACATCAGCTGCTAGAGAATAATTATCGTCCCAGGCTTCTGGAACGTTCGACATACAGGGCGCAGAGAGCGCAGGTTGAGAAGATGCGTCTGATCAGAAGCAAAAGAGGGCTTTTGCAATCGGTTCTATCAGCGTCGTGGTGGCCCAAATACGAGAGGTTGAACTGAATTTCTTTCGAGGCGGGGAAGAAAATGGGGCAGTTATTAATTATAGGCCCTGAAAGAAAGGAAGGGGCGAGTCGGGAGCAAACTTTATCTCATTCTAACTACAGCAACTGGATCCCCACACAGCCTTGGCATAGAGGGTGGGTCCACTTCTGCAAGAGAAGATGGTGGGTATGTATGTATTAGCAGGCAGGCATACACAGTTTCATCATTATATTATACTTCAGGCCGATCACTGACGGTGTGCCTCCCCCCCTTTTTTTTAAACGAGATTAAGAGCTGGGATTGCCGTATGTACCATCCTGTTCAAGAGTTGGTCATCGGTCATCGGTCATAATTAAAGATATGGATACAATACTCACATAGTCAATGCCACCTGTCGCGTTAACGAGGGTATAATTGCCGAAGCAGACCTGGGCAGATGTATCAGTTTCGACATGTTCAATCACAGTAGCACCACCACCACCACCACCACCATCATCATCATCATCATCACTTACATAGTCATAGTTCGACAAGGCGTAGGCATTCGCCTGACTCTCGAGGAAGTTGGACAGTGGGCACAGGCCATCCGCGCGACCCTTGCACTTACCGCCCCTAATTGTGTCAAGGGGCAGGATACCGTTGTTCAGACGAGCTCTGATAAACTTGTGCGACGCGTTACTGGCATCATATCCGTACTGGGATGGGGTGTACTGAGTGCGGTGGTTCTTCACTTCCTCTGGATTTGCGGAGGAGCAGCCGATTACCTCTGTCACGAGGCGTGCCGCAAAGGGGGTCAGATTAGAGACGATGAAGTGACGCTTTGGGTCGGGAGGGTAAGCCGAGAGGCTGGGAGTCTCGCGGAGATAGTCAAGCGACATTGCGGTCAGGGCGGAGATGATGATATCATCATGGCTAAAGTCGGCGTAGAACTTCTGGCCGAGGGGGAATGTTTCGCTGTTGTCGTCGAGTGTGCTGTTCACGCTCGAGTTCGAAGTGAAGATGTACTGATTTTCAATACGAGCGAGGAGTTCTTGGAGGTAGCCAATGCCCTGAGCGCGACCGGTGGGCTGACCCCAGGCGTAGTCGAAGTAGTACTGGATGTCGTGGGCATATTCGAAACCCTGCCATTCTTCCTCGGTGAAGAGCCCGCAGAAGTCGGAGGAGTAGAGGTAATTATACTCGTACGCACAGATATCTTGAAGGGCATAGGTCTGGAACGTGGGTCAGGGCACAGAAACACTTTCCAACGAGACAGCTACCAGTCAGCTACCGGCCATCAACTTACATCGTTAATTGTCAAGGTAAAGCCGTCGGGGGCATAGTCCTGGAGCCTCTTCTGCGCATCCTTGAGGTAGAGCTTGGCGTAATCGCCCAGGTCGAAGTCGCCAATGTAGCCGGGGATATCCTCGTTGTCGTTGAAGCAGCTATCATAGCTTGCCAAGGTATTGTTCTCCGTGCCGCCTTCCGGGATGATTAGCCAATCGAAGGCACTGGTGGAATTTTCAAGCTCCGGGTTGGGCACTTCCTCGAAACTGGGGCCAAAGAAGCCCAATGCCCAGTTGATGCCACTGTTTTCAATTCTCGACTGGCCCGTCGTTCTCAGCGTCAACTTGGGCCTGACTGTGCCATTGGCATAGCTGGCATTATATGCCAGCGCGCCACTGGTTGCATTGAACAACGTCCTCCCATACTGGGCCCAGAACCTGACACCCTGCTCGAAACTCTGCGCCGCGCCCCTTCCAACGAGATAACTCAAGCCCATCTGATACTCGTAAGTATTGAGGAAGCTCAACGGCCCGGTGAACAGCTTTGTCGAATTTACACTGGTCCAGTTAGCCACCTTGTCGGCGAAACGCTCATTGTTGGTGCCGTCACTCTCGGAGCCGGTGGGGAAACGGTTGCCGTGTCGTTCAAGTAGATGCACCTGCTCGACCTGGCAACCACTAGGAAGGCCAACGTTCTGCACGCCGAAGTAATCCTCATCGTTCTCATGGTATGGTGTCATCTCACCCCAGTGCTTCTGGATCTGGGTAATGTCTGTGAGCAGAGTGGCAGAGCCTTCTCCCCGGCGTCGTTGACCGGGCAGCGTGGGCCAAGCTGCAACAAGGGAAGAAGAAGCCACAAGGGCGGCGAGACAGACAGAGAATGAATTTTTCATCTTGACTGATTCAAATGTACAGGTCCAGGTACAGACAGACTTCTATGGGCATTGACAGGAAAAAATAAAAGGGCCCTACCCCCGGGCGGAGGGGGGGGGGAGATCTCGACTTTTTCAAGAGCTGCAGCTCCCTCGTGGGAGAGCTCTGGAGCTCTGGAGCTCTGAGAGCTGCTTCACTCAATCTCCAGTTTGCCTTAGCCATGTTGGCTGACGTATCCTAGTGGTTTAGATAGACGGACTTGGTCGTTACGGTGACATGCGCCAGTAGTAGAACTCCACAAGATCTCCCCCAAATAGGGCAAGTGAAGCCCTAGGGAAAGACAACGTGCCTTGAACGGCGCACTCTCAAGCATTCTCGCTAAAAGCTTTCTCAAAGGCTTGGCGCACTTGGCAGCTTTATTTCGCTCCTCCAAGCAAAGTCTAACTGAGTGAGTAACTTACGTGGATCAGAGAGTAATCTGCACAAGTACAGAAACCGCCACTTCTCTCATATGGCGCCGATTCCTCTGGAGCTCTTCCTTTGTGTGTTGCGGGCATCACCGTTACATCAATATCCAAGACAAATTGCTCTTTCGCTTATCTGCTTTCCCACGTCAGCGAAGGGCCAAGCACTAGTTAATAACGCAAAATGGTACCCTAAGTTTAACGAACCCAAACACAATTTAATTTGGTATCAACAAGCTCGCCACCGGCACATCTAAAACTACAAAAGCTAGCTCTAGAGGGGTTCCTCCACGTGGGTATGACGAGATAGATCAGATAGTGCATCGTATTAGAGTAAGAAAGAGGACAAGATATTACTGCTCTCGGTCTTATGCCTACAGCTCATGGCAGATGGGAGAAGAGGAGACATCAACATGCTTTCTTAGTACAATGCATTACTTACAGTCCCCACTGCCGGACCTCTTGGAGCTTGCGGTAGCAGCTGCTCGTCTGTAGAATCTATGCCGTCTACGGTGGTTGATTTGGTGCGATAGATCTAAACTGGCAGAGCGAAAGAAAACAGCGAGCGTTACACCAGCATTGTAGACTTGTAGCGATTCTCCAGGCTGGTCTTGATTGCTGTGTAGGATGAGGGTCATTAGCTCGCCGCACACAGAAATACTCTTGGCCAGGGCAAAGTGCAAGTTGGGTTTGGGGGGGTTGCTCACCATCACAGCTGATTTTTGCGTCGCCAAAAAGCATCTTGGTGTTCGGCATGTAGAACATGGGGTTCGGAACATCGGCTGTAAGACGCAGGCACACAACGTTAGTGCAATGTCTGAGCAATGCCGACCGACTCATTTTTCCGAGGGCGAAAAAGAGTGGGTGTGTCGTCGGGAGTACTTACCGTAACCACTGGCCATTCCCCTCTTCATTACAACCACGTTCTTGCTCTTCCAGGCCTGGAGAACCGGCATGCCGGCAATGGGACTTCCCGGCTCCAGCGCGATCGGATTTACCGTGTCATTCGCCCCAATGACTAGGGTGACGTCGGTATCGGCAAAGTCATCGTTGATCTCGTCCATCTCCAGCACAATGTCATAGGGCACATTTGCTTCGGCGAGGAGCACATTGCACTGACCTGGCATGCGCCCGGCAACGGGATGGATGGCGAAGCGGACATTGACACCCTTTGCGCGCAGCATGGCCACTATTTCCGAGATGGCGTATTGCGCCTTGGCAACGGCCATGCCGTAGCCAACGACGATGATGACGCTCTCGGCATTGGATAGGGCCTCGACGGTGTCGTCGACACTTGTCTTGGTGACAGTACCTTTTATTTCGTGGGCTGTGGCTGCCGGTGCGGCAATGCCTCCGAACAGCACGTTGGTCAGGGATCGGTTCATAGCTACGCACATGACGTACGACAAGATGGAGCCGCTGACGCCGATGAGTGAGCCAACGGTGAGAAGCAGAGGATTGTCCAGCATCAAGCCCTCGGCGACCAGCGCGAAGCCAGAGTAAGCGTTGAGGACGGTAATGACGACGGGCATGTCGGCGCCGCCAATGGCTGCCGTTGTTGTGAAGCCTTGTGCAAAGCTGAGAGCTGTGCTGGTACCAAGACAGGCTGCTGCGATGCCAGGAGATCCGGGCGCCAATGCAACAAAGGTGCTCATGGTGGCAGCATTCGCTGCTAGCAGACCACCGTTAACTGCATGTCGTCCTGGCAAGATGGTGGGCCGGGACGACATCTTTCCTGCGAGCTTTAGGAAGGCCACAACGGAGCCGGTAAAGGTGATGCCGCCGATGACGACGCCGAGATATGCCGTTACCATGTGCAGGAGTGAGATGTCGCCCACATGTGCCAGAACGCTGCCGATGCTGGTCAGCACGGCAGCGAGACCGACGACCGAGTGCAGGGCAGCCACGGTCTGTGGCAGCTCAGTTGGACTGATCCTTCGCCCGATGATGGTACCAATGATGCTACCCACCCCTGCAACTGCTGCCCACTGAGTCAGCACAGCAGGCGAAAATCCAACGGCAGCAAGCGAAGCAAGCACACCACTGCCAACTCCCAGGATGCCCAAAAGATTGCCCTGTCGTGCGGTTGCCTGAGAAGCAAGTCCTGATATCGATCCGATGCATAGCAGGCTGCTGACTAGGTAACCTGCCTGTACCAGACCAGCCATGCCTGTGCTCGCAGAGGCAATGAATCCAACGCCAAACAGCGCTCCCGGGATGGCGTACAACCAGGGATACTCGGAAGGATCCATGGGCCGCTTGAACATGTCCAGCATCCGCTTAGTGATGACGAAGCCTCCAGACACATTGACAAAAGCCAGACCGACAGACAAGGCACCGAGCAGCTGCGGGACTGTCTGGGGGAGGTAGCCGCCTCCCATGATGAAGAAGCCGCCTACACCGACTATGCCAGAAATGGCGTTGGTGACAGACATTAAAGGTGAGTGTAGGGCAGGTATCACACCCCAGACACTTCGGTAGCCAATCAGACCTGCTAGACCGACTGTGAAGATGTTGCTCATGAACATGGGCGTAGTGAATTTGCCGAGAACGAGGGCGGTGCCCATGGCACCGGTAACTGCACTGACGTTGTTGACAGCCCTTTGCCACGGCGTGAGCTCGACGGGGTGGTGCTCTTCCATATGCTCTCTTTGAGCTTGGGCCGGTGCCGGTGGCGGGGCTGGTCTGGGTGCTGGCGGCAGGACTTGGCCGTTGTATGCCACTATACTCCCTCTGACGACTTCGTCGGACAGATCGATACCAAATGCCTGGTCCTCTGGTGCCATTGAGAGCAGAAACTTGGTGATGTTGTTGGAATATAAATTCGAAGACTGAGTCGGCAGCCTTGATGGAAAGTCAGTGTATCCAATGACATAGACGCCCTTGTGCACAATCATCTTGCCGGGCCTAGTGACAGCACAGTTCCCACCGCCCTCGGCGGCTAGGTCCACAATGACAGATCCCGGCTTCATGGCGGCCACCATGTCTTCCATGATGAGCTTGGGGGAAGGCCTGCCGGGAATCTGAGCTGTGGTGACGATGATGTCCACCTCCTTACACTGTTCCATGAACAGCCTCATCTCTTCTTCGATGAATTCTTTGGACATCTCCTTGCCGTAGCCGCCGGCACCAGCACCATCCTCTTGAATTTTAACTTCGAGAAATTCGGCACCAAGCGATTGCACCTGTTCGCGAGCAGCAGACCGGGTATCAAAGCCTCGAACAATAGCGCCAAGCCTTCGAGCGGTGGTTATGGCACTCAGGCCAGCCACGCCGGCACCAATAATCAGGACCTTTGCAGGCGGAATCTTGCCAGCAGCAGTGACCTGGCCAGTGAGGAAGCGTCCAAAGACGTTAGAAGCCTCCAGGACTGCCTTGTACCCAGCAATATTGGCCATGGAGCTCAAAGCATCAAAAGCCTGGGCTCTAGATATCCTCGGAATACTCTCCATGGCAAACAGCGTTGCTCCACGCGCTGCCAGCGCATCGACGACATGTTTGTTCTGTGCTGCTTGCAAGAATGAAATCAAAGTTGCGCCTTCTTTGATCGAATCTGCTTCGCCTTCAATCACCGGCGGCCTTACCTTCAAGATAATGTCACTCTCTGCCCAGGCGGTGCGGCGGTCGACAAGCCTGGCGCCGACATTCTCATAAGCTTGATCGGCAAACTGGGCTTCAGCACCGGCACCGCGTTCAACAAGGATGCGACGGAAGCCTTTCTTCAGCAACAACGCCACATTGGGCGGTGTCAGGGCGACTCGCCTTTCGTCTGGGAGCGTCTCCTTCGGAATCCCTATGATGAGATCGCGGTAGGGGATCGGGTGATGTGCAGGGGGGGTATGCAGATATGCACGAAAAACGCCCGAGGAGGTGTCCTGCACCAGGTCTAGGGTTTTTTTGTTTGAAAACCGGGAGATCCCGGGGCTCGAAGTCTGGTGCAGCCATTGTCGTGCCGTTACTAACACCAGTGGGCCCTTCGATTTGCGTCTAATCAGACTTGCTGTGTTGTTCTCTTGTTAGTAGGCAGCTCTTGGCACAAGGAGTCTTAAGTTATGATGGGTTTGGTGAGACAGAAAAAAAGCGCGCGTACTTGGACATCTAGCAACCGTTCTCAACGGCAGTCTTGCAGCATGACTGGCACCGGTGGTGGTGGTAGGCACGAGAAGTGCCTGCCACGGGGGGTTGCGGTGCAGCATATGCAAGGGTAGAGACATGGCTGTTCATCATTTAATGCCGATCATTTACTGCCGAACAAAGCAAGCCTCGAGGTGGTGGTGGTGGTGGTGGTGCTGTTTGTCTGTCTTGCAGCTGGTTCTCATGCGGGGCCAGGGGGGAGCGAGAACACTGCGTTTTGTGTGTAACAAGGGGGGGGGACAAGGGGGGGGAGCTCAAGACGCGTGAAAGAATTGAACTCTCAATTCCTTTCGGCAGAAAGTCCCAGGGTTCATCGCTATCATGCAAACTGGGCCTGGAGAGAGATACACTCGCTCTCGCAGGGCGGGCAGACGGGGGGCAGTTTCTTGCAATTATAAGTACCAAGGTTGAATTAGGCAAGGGGGGCCCTGGAACAAGCAGGTGATTAAGGAACATGACGACTTGGTCTCCTAAAGCCCCAAGAATGACAACCAATACATTGTCATTCTGCATAATTGCCGCAGTGGCAATGCGCCCGAACTTGCGGGGAAGATGTCAGCCGATGTGGGGATCAATTGTGGGGGAAACGGGTACGCACGTGGGATGGGGCCAGGGCGGAAGAAGGCATCATCGGGGTTACTCCGACCACGCCATCTCGAGCACGCACATGGGATGAGGCCAGGGCGGAAGAAGGCACCATCGGGATTACTCCGAGCACGGCATCTTTTCACCTGTTACCCGGTACTGTCACATAGCGGTTGCCTTACGCCGGCTCCATAGCACGCTCATCGATACCTATCCTTCCCCAGTCATCACCACCAAGGCCGAAGCCTTCCTCGCGCAAGATCCTGCGTGCAAATTCCGCCTCGACCATGACTTTCTTGCTGTGTCTGACCAGGCGTTGGCCTTCATTCCCATGTGCTCCTGCCTCGGAATTGGACAACCTCGTGTCCATATCCACAGGCCGCGAAGGCATGGCAAGGCCAACGGCGTTCCTCTTGGCGCCTCTGAGATGCCAGCCTGCATCATTGGAGCGTCCATCCCAGCCATCCTCTCCGACACCGCGATAAATATGGTGGTAGCTTTCGTCACTACTCACCGTTCTCCTGATCCTTTCATCGCACTCGATGGCATCTACCCATGTCTGCCATCGGGTGCCAACCTCGGGCCGTGGAAAGCGGCGATAGTATGACAAGACACGGCTCAGGCGGATGATCCACGGCGCAAAGGCAACGTCAACGTAGCTGATGGAATCGCCCAGGAAGAATGGGCCAATAGCATGGCTGGCATTGACGAGAGCGGTGATCTGCTTTTGCAAGGTGGAGATGAGAATGGCGTGAGGCTCAGGGGTTGCAGCGGCTGACTCGTCTTCCGGTGGGTTCGCTGGGGCGGCGGCGGCGGCGGTGGTGGTGCTGGTTGTGGTGGTGGTGCTACTTCGTGGCGGGGTGAGGAGCAAGGCATAGAATGCCGGTAGGACTTTGCGGTTGATATGATCGACCCAAAGCCGGCAGTGGGCTTTCAGCTGCGGGTTGCCAGGGGGAAGTAGGGGAAGAAAGCCGTCGAGATCCTCGAGGTACTCGAGCATAATTCCACTCTCCCAAATGCCCCAGTTACCGTGCTTGATGCAGGGGATGATGCCTTCGGGATTGACTTCCAGCAGTTCTTTGGGTTTCGCGGCGGCAAGACTGCTGCCGTCGGATGAGGTCGAGCATGGCGCAAGAACGTGGGGCGGAACAACCTCGATGTATTGGTACGGGATTTGCTTGATCTCCAGGGCAATCCAGACACGTTGCGCAAAAGGGCAGTAGGAGTTGCCGTAGAAGGCGAGATGCGAAGAGACGGGCGAGCGGTGCAAGTTCGAGGTGCGTGCGGCAGCGCCAGAAGCAAAATAGGGCAGTGAAGCCTGGTTGCGCAGCGAGGCCGAGCCAACACTGGCCTCGGGCTTGCGCACCTGGATGCCCTTGAGCGACTGGCGCTTCTCCTTTTCCTGATTCAGCTGCCACCTTTGAACGCTGTTCTTCTTGATCCGGTCCGACTCGTCTAAATCATGCTTATGATCGAGCGGATGGCCATCGGCATCCGGGTCAGCCTCGGCACCGCCGTCTGGCGCATTGTTTACACGTTGGATTGTATACCATTTCTTGCCATTGGCACCCGGATGGCCGGGTGGAAAGGCCTTTGCGGGACCGAGCATACCAAAGGCATTTTCCGGGCTGGCCACGTGGTTGTCCATGACGATATGCAGATCGGCGGCTCTCTCGGCAGCATCTGCATCGGGAAAGGGCGACTCATCACTTGGATGGGGCAAGTTCTGCTCGGCACACTCCTCACGACTGAACCACTCGGTGATCTTGATCTTAACATCACACAGGTCCCTTTCGCGCTTTTCGCGCTTTCGCTTCTTCTTGCTGGGGTCATCACTCTTTTTGGTGCCGGATGGGCGGCCCTTGAGACGACAGTCCCAGTAGTGGCTCATAAACGGCTTCCGTTTATACTTTTGGGTGCTGCGATGCGAGTAGACATTATCCACGTGGGGAAAGTAGGTGAGAAACTCAGCCTCAGAGAGGGCAAGGGGCTGGTCAATGTTGAAGAGGCGGTTGCGCCACTCTGACAGGTTGGGGGGATATGGCACAAGTGCAAGGTCAGGCTTGAAGGGATTGGCGCCCGCGTTGGGGTCTGAGGCAAGGGGAGGGGGAGTGGGCACAGTGGGCAGCTCGGGGCCGGGGGAGTGGGCAAAGTAGCTGCTCAGCTGGTTGATGTTGGACTGTTGCAGCGTGGCGAGGGGAACGTAGGATGTCAGCTCTGCCTCCTGGCCTCGGGCAGTACCGCCCGAGGGGAAGGTGGAGGATGAGTTTTTAAACACGAGTGCATTGGGGGTGGCGGCCGCCTTGGCGGGCGCAGTGGCTCTTTTGGCGCCGTTCTTCTGCTGCACTGGCGACGACGAGGCGCCGCTGGCGGCAGCCAGCCTGACATTCCGGCCACTAACAGGCCGTGATGGGCCCGGGGCAGCGTCCTGGCCGGCACCGCGCTGGCGCTGGCCGTAGGCAAACTGGCCGACAGCTTCAGCATACTGAGGCGCGCCGGGATGGGCCGGGAAGGGATAGTCGGAGGTGTTGTAGAAGGGCTGCTGAAGGCGGGGGTCGATGCCTACCTCCATGGTGGTGTCTGGCGCGCACGCGCGGCAAGTACGACGGACTGGCTGGGTTTGGGCGGGTTTGGGTCTCGTAAAGCAGCAAGAGATGAGGTTCAAGCAAGACCGGCCCGATTGGGGTTAGCGGGAAGGAGGGGTGGTCAGCAGGCGTCTTGCACCTCGGCTGGCCGGAGTAGTAGTCTTGAATGTCATAGTCTTGTGTGACGTTGTATTAGTTACTAGTCTTGTATGATGTTGTAGTTGGAATGTTGTAGTTGGAATGTTGTAGTCTTGTATGATGTTGTAGCTAGTTACTAGTCTCGTAGAATGTTACAGTCTTGTATGATGTTGTTGTTGGTTACCAGTCTCGTAGAATGTTACAGTCTTGTAGTTGGTTACCAGTCTCGTAGAATGTTACAGTCTCGTAGAATGTTACAGTCTTGTATGTTACAGTCTTGTATGTTACAGTCTTGTATGTTACAGTCTTGTATGATGTTAGATGCCTAGTCTCATATGATGTAGTTACGAGTAGCATTACAATAAGATCATCCTACGCACCCAGGGGTATCTTGCAGTCGTACGCCAAATAAATCGTCACCCAGACCAAGTTCCGCACAAGCATCCTCCCGCTCTTGCTTCATTGTCACGTGGCCAAGTCAAAATGCGTCAGTCTCATGCCCTGGTGCTAGTGCTGATGCTGATGCTGATGCTGATGCTGATGCTGATGCTGATGCTGATGCTGATGCTCCGGCCCCCAGGCGTGGTGCCGAAAGGACGGAGCGGGGCCCCTTGATTGATACTTCTTCTCGCTTCTTCCTCTCCTTCCTCCCCGCAATCTTCTCCCACTCATCCCATTCCTTGGCCTTCTCGGTCAGAACACTGCTCATCACGCCGGCGTTGGCCATCAGGCTGTGGCCCTCGTCCTCGAGGACTCGTAACTCGCACCGTTTCATGACGCTGTTCAGCCATTTGACATTGTCCAGGGGAACGCGACTGTCCTTGGCACCGTGGGTGATGACGGTGGATCGAGTGACGTCTGCATATCGGAAGCCAATGGGCTTCTTCCGCTCCAAACAGATCATGAGATCAACGGCAGGGTTGGCGTTGAGCGTCGAAAGCGACCAGATCTTGCGCGTCAGTGTTTCATTGTACAACGAAGCCCGGGCCTCGGGCGTCATCCGCGGCGATGCCAGTTGAGGCGAAGCAGCACCCAGTCGCGCAGCGGCCGCGGCGGCTAACCGAGGCTCAGGTGAGGGAGACTTGCTAACAACAAGGCCCCGCGCATTGGCAGCACGGCCGTTATGCGTTAGGTAGGCAGGAACAGCCGTGGCCCTGGTAGGGCTGTGCAACTGTTCATCTGCCGACCCATCCAGCAAGTTTTCCGGCTGAGGAGCATGCAGGTCTGTGAAGGAATGGGCAATGTCGGCCGCTTCTACGCGAGCGTCGGGGCGCTTGGTCTTCTTCTTCAGAGGCTTGCTTTCGGCCGATGATGCAGCCGCCGTGCCCGAGAGGAATCGAGAGTTGGCCACTTTCAGCACGGAGGAGGGGAGAACGCTGAGCAGACGGTGGGCCATGGGCAGGTTGGCGATTGGCTGCGAGTCGGGTCCAATGGCGGCGCCTTTGGGCATTTGCGACGGAGGGATCCAAGGCGCCAGCAGATGTATACGCCCGCGCACAAACTGGGGCATTTTGAGTGCAGTGGCCAGCGCGTAGATTGTACCGGCCGAATGGGCCAAAAGCGAAAAGCGCGAGATTTCCAAGGTATGGCAGATGATGGCCACGTCATCAACCCAGGTGAGAGGGTTGTGCAGACGCTCGGGCACGGCCTCGCTTTCGCCAACTCCCGGCCGGTCGGGCGTGATCAGCCTGAGCTTGAGGGTGCGTGCTAGATCGTCGTAGAAGGTGGTCACGTAGCGCGTCAGGCCCATGCCGACGCAGCAAAAGACGGCGAAGCCATTGGGATCGCCCACTTCGGAGAATGCGATAGTGCGGCCGGTTCGGGGATGTCGAATTCTCTGCGTCAGTCGCGGCGACGACAGAAAGGCATCGACCTCTTCGTGCGTTGACCTGACAGGATCCAGGTCGCTGTCGTGCGCTGCTCGGCTGCCGGTAGAATCTCGCTTGGCGTGTCTGCTGGACGAGGAGCGCGGGTGTGCGGTTGCTGCGCCGGACTTCTGCAGCGGCACCGTGGGAGAAGCTGTAATAAATCGGCCGTTGGCAGGCGGGTGGCGCTCATGCGCTGCCAAGGGCGTGCGGCCGGGTACGAAGGCCGGGACGATGTTGATGTCATCAGAGACGGCAGCGGCGGCAGCGGCGGCAGCGGCAGCAGCGGCGAGATCGAAGACTCCCTCCTGGTCGGACTCAACAAGCACTTCGGTCACAGAGAGCTTGCCTCGGTGAGTGGAGTTGGGCGTCTGAAGAGCCTTTGGACCGGGGGTAGAGTGCCTCTTGGGCGGCGGCCTCTCGTGTGGCTTTCGCGCCTCTTTACGCGCCTCTTTTCGCCCCTCCAGTTGCCGCCTTTCCCTGGCCTCCTGGAGTTCGCGTATTCTCCGCACGGTGTAGTCGTCGGCCTCCAGCAGGTCCTGGTCGATCTTCAGGTCGATCAGGCTGCGGCTGCCGACGGAATGGCGGTGGCTGTCCTTGCCGTCGACGAGAGAGCCGGCCCTTCTCAAGGAGGATATGCGACTGGGGATGAGATGGTCCTGCAAGTCGTCCCTGTTCAAAGGGCTGAGCGCATTCAAGGCCGGCGAGTCGGCCGCGGCGGCCGCGGCGGCGGCGGAGAGAAGGGAGCTTCGCCGAACCGGCTCATGGCTCATGTCGAAGGAGAATCGGGGACTGGCGTTCTCCTTTCCTTGCTCGGGCACCATGTCTGGATAGGAGCGCTGGGCCAAAGGACGCACGCACGAGGCGGGCGCCGCGTGGCCGTCTGGGTCTCGCGGCCTGCTCGAGCTTCTGCTGCTGACGCCTCTGACTGACATGGGCAGGCTGTTGGAGGAGCCGTTGGCGCGCTCGATGCTGGGGAAGCCGACGGAGCCGTCGTGCGACTGCAGGCTGTGGACTGAATTCTTCTGGGACGGACCGAGGCCGTCGGGTCGGTGGCCGGGCCTTGCCGTCAGATGGGACCGGGGCGAGGCCGTCCTGCTGGTCTGTGTCGCCGCCGCTGCCGACGACGATCGAGACATGTGCACTACGGGGGCAACAGCACTGTCGCCATCGCTGCCGCTGTCGGCGTCGGCCAGCCGATCAGGCGAGCGGTCTCGCCGCAGTGGGATGCCTGCGTGGAAGGAGTCGGGCGTGCCAGGCCGCAGCGGTGTCGCGGAGGCAGCGTGAAGCAGAGGCGCGCCCGCGCCGGCCCCGGACTGGGTGCGGGTGCGGGTGTGCGCCGACGCCGACGCCGACCCAGAGATGGCCGACAGGGAGCTGATGAGCGTGGATATCACTTGGTCGGGCGCGGGCGACGCGGGCAACGCGGGCAACGCGGGCAACGCGGGCTCGGCCAAGTCGGTGGCGGTGCTGCCGCTGGGCTCTGCAAATGGCGGTTGTCGCCGCAGTCGCGTCGGCACAGCGTTGGTGGCGTTCAGTTGGGGCAGAGGCGGGAGTTGGTCGCTAGTGGCGTCACCGTCCATATTCCGCAGTTGTTGACAAGACCACGCCGTCCGAGAGGGCGGCGGCGGCAGCGGCAGCGGTGGCGGCGGCGGCAACAGCGCGAGACGCGGACCAGGCGGTGTGTGTGCGCGCGTAGCTTATTCGCCGATTTGAATAGTAGCCGGAGATTAGTCTGGAACGTAGCCAAACATCCGCGCGGCGGCGACGGCAGCGACGTGGTGAGCAGCCGGCCGTGGACATCCAAAAAGGGCGAGTTTGCGGAAGAGGCAACAACTTACGAGTGAGTAATTGAGACCGTTGGCGAGTGGAGATGGTGCGGGACAGGCTGAGGGGAGCGCAAACACGTAGTGGCGTCGGCGGCGTCGGCGGCGGCGGCGGCGGCGGCGGCCAGGGCGACAGGCAGTGGATACATGGATTCAAGGCCGAGGCGACGCCGCTGGTGTCATGTGTATTGTTTGATTCGCTAGGCCAATTCCGGGGTACGGCTCGACGATGGCCGTGTTTGGCTTTCGGTTGACGAAAGAACACGGGCACTGGCGTCTTCCGATGATGCCGCCCAGCATCGGCTGTTCGCTTGTTCGCCTGCAGCATGTCCAGGCATGCACAGTCATCTCGACTAACTTGGCCGGGGTGACGGGTGACGGGCGACGGGCGACGGGCGACGAACAAGGCAGGGAGATGTCTCTTGGGAAGCCGGGCGTCCTGTATGTAGCCTGTGCGTGCATCATGTACTATCTGCCTCGTCTCTCTATCTCTGCAGTTCACGTATGATGTCTCCAGTCTCTCTCTATCTCTGCAGTGCACGTATGATGTCTCCAGTCTCTCTCTATCTCTGCAGTGCACGTATGATATCTCCAGTCTCTCTATCCCTGCAGCCGGGCTGTTCATGTACTATATCTCTAGTCCCTATGTCTGGAGCCGGTGTATCGATGCAGTGCAATATGTGATGCAACAAGCATCGCATGCACCGGCACAAAATGTGCGAGCAAAGTGATGACCCGAACGCCTTGCTTTTGGAAAACCATCAAATCAACCATTCCCGTGCAGCCGATGGTGGTTGTTGAAACACAAAATGGTACCGCTGCCACTATAATGATCGCTAAAGCCGCAAGAATCGTGCACGAGTCGTAGATGACAAAAGAGAGTCTTTTTGGCTTGGGTGTCGGCTTGACGTCTGGACGTCTGGACGCCTCAGGCGCTGAGAGGAGCTGCTGCTGCCGCTGCCGCTGCCGTCGCCGTCGCCGTCGCCGCCGCCGCCGCCTTCAGCTTCTCGCGTTCTTCGGCAAACAGCCGCCGCGACATCTCCAGCACCATTTCGAACCCTTCTCGGCCGCGGGCCGCATTCTCGCGGAAGCGCTCGATGCTGACATCTTCGATTTTGCTCTTGATCTTTTGCCAGCCGCCGCACAGGGCCATGATCTTGGCCGTCTGGTAGAAGTCGGTCTTGCCCTGGCGGTCTGCTGACGAGGGCTGGTAGACCACCGTTTCCCGGCATTGCAGCAGATTGGACCATGTCATGTTGGTGCTGCACATGGTCACCTTCTTAGCCACGGGGTCGACATAGCTGACTTCGTACACGAAGTTGGTGGTGTCACCGCCCAGGAGCGACAAGACCCACTTGGGAGCAGCTTGGTGGCAGGTGATCAGTCTCTCGGTGCGCAGAATGCCGGTGGCGGCGTCAACATGGCGAGAGACGGTGTCGACGGCGAGAACGTGTTCGGCCTTGTCATTCCATGGGCAGTACTTCCTCCAGTTGTTGGTGCTGACTTCCTCCCACGAGTAGTCGAAAGTGTATGACGAGGAAAAGATTCTCATTCTGGACCGTGCTGTGCCGGATTGACTATCTGCCGGATTGGATGGCTTGCTCGTGATCAAGCTAGGGTGACAGCTGAGAGATGCCACCACAGGGCGGTGCTGATGATATGGGATCGAGGACGGCACCCCACGACACGGGAGAGGGGCCCAGCTGATGATGATGATGATGCCTACAGGGCAAGGAGCCAAGTTGATGATAAGAACAACAAAAGAGCCGATGATGATGGTGCAATGAAATAAAAGGCGGCGACGAAAATTTCTAGGGGCGCTCGGACCCGTTGACTGGGTTGACTGGCAGAAAGAGGCGAGAGGTTTTTCACGCGCTGTCATTGGCTCGTGGACGCCAAGAATCCCCACTTTATGCCGTGCCGGAGTTAACTGTTGGAGTTAACTGTTCCGCCCGGCGGAGACGGCCGCAGTAGTGAGCCTAGTAGCTCGTTCTTGCAATGATAAAACAATAGAATGATAGAATGACGCGCTGACTGTCTGTGGTCCATCTGCAATGGGCTGCTGTATCTAAGACACTGCCGGGCAGGTTGATGCTTCTTTCCTGTTTTGGCAACAGACACCACCGGCTGTGGAGAGAGAGAGAGGGAGACAGACAGAGTGAGTGAGTGAGAGTGAGAGTGAGAGACAGAGAGACAGAGAGAGAGAGAGACAGAGGGAGAGAGAGAGAGAGAGAGAGAGAGGGAGGGAGACAGACAGAGAGAGAGAGAGAGGGAGAGAGACAGAGAGAGAGTGAGAGAGAGAGAGAGAGAGAGAGAGAGACAGAGAGAGAGAGTGAGAGAGAGAGAGAGAGAGAGAGAGAGAGAGAGTGAGTGAGTGAGTGAGCGAGTGAGTGACTAAGAGGAGTGAGAGTGTGGGAGAGTCAGAGTCAGATAGAGTGTGTGTGAGAGCGAGAGAGAGAGGCAAGCAGTGTACTATTGCTGTTGCCATGTCCGAGTACTGGAAGTCTACGGTACGCCTCGCCGCGGGCCAATTGGCCTCGCACCACCCACATTTACTGATTAACTGACCGTGCGCTGCAGCCCAAGTACTGGTGCAAACACTGCAGCACCTATGTGCGAGACACGCCCTTCGAACGCAGGCAGCATGAGAGCACTGCCAAGCACCAGAACAGCCTCAAGCGCTTCCTGCGCGACATCCAGAACAGCCACGAGCGGGGCGAGCGCGACAAGGAAAAGGCCAAGGCAGAGGTAGAACGGCTCAACCGGCTCACTGGCTCCGGCCCTGCGCCCTCGCCGGCCTCGGCCAAGGCCCCGGGGCCCGCACCCGCACCCAGCTTCACTAAAGAGAAGGGCGGCCAGAAGGGCGGCCAGCAGTCGGCGGACGATCAGAAGAGGCAATGGCAACAGCTCGCCGACATGGGCATCAAAGTGCCCGATCACGTGCGCACTGAGATGGCCATGGTCGGAGACTGGAAGGCGCTTCCCCAGCACAGCCTAGACGCTGCGGCAGAGGACGCGCTGAGCGTAGGTGTGCGCAAGAGGAAGGTGGAGGACGAGGAGGACGAGGGTGACGAGGTCGCAGAAACGCTCCAGTCGTCTGCCAAGAGGAAGGTCTGGGGCAAGTCCATCAAGAACCTTCCGGACAGCGACGAGGACGGCCTTGACGCCCTGCTTGCGACCACAAGTCTTCCGCTCAAGAGCGAGCGCAAGCATCATGTAGGTGAGAAAGACGACGATCTGCTCAAGAGCGAGCACAAGCTTCGTGTGAGTGAGAACGACGACACTCTGCTCAACAGCAAGCACAAGCTTCATGTGAGTGAGAACGACGACACTCTGCTCAATAGCAAGCACAAGCTTCATGTGAGTGAAAACGACAACACTCTGCTTGCCACCACTAGTCTTCCGCTCAAGAGCGAGCACAAGCTTCGTGTGAGTGAGAAAGACGGCGATCTGCTCAAGAGCGAGCACAAGCTTCGTGTGAGTGAGAAAGACGAGCAGGCAACTGCTGATGCTTCCGAGCACGCTGGATCCATCCATCGGGGTGCAGATGCGTCCGACCGCCCAAGCCGCAGTGCATCTGCTGCAGAGCCGCTGGATACACAGCGGTCCGACAACAGTCGAGCCCAACCACGCGGCAAAGCCGAGCCGAAGCGTGAGGAGTCGGACGGAGTGGCCACGTCTCTGGGACTGACCAGCATCCCCGAGGCCATCGCTGCCCCCTTCTTCAAGAAGCGTAAAGCCAAAGGCAAACCCTAAGCCCACGCGACAGTCATCTCCCGCGTCCACACCATCTTCCGTGCAGCTCAGCGGCCTGAGATCGAAGCATGTGCCTATTATTCTCTGTGAGACTCTAAAAGCATTCTTCCCATACGAGCGCGCGTCTCCGACACGTTGAAATCCGGGCAATCGGCAGGGCGGAATGATCAATCACTAGCTCTGCTGGCTGCTGACTGCTGACTGCTGGCTGCTGACTGCTTGCTGACTGCCAAACTGGCTGGACAAAGACGCTCGCCTATCCGGGCACGAGCTGCGAGCCCACGTCCCCGGGTCCTACCTAGTCTCAGCGTCGAAACTAGGTGGGGTTTCCTAACTCGATATGCAGCCCTTGTTTTGGACCAGGGGCTGTCACACCTTAGACCTGCCCACGGCGACACAACACGCCTCTCCCACCACCCCGATCCATGTTCTAACGGTCAAAAGTGGGCTATAGTCAGAGCACCACCTCGTACGGTTGCTGCTGGACTATGGGCGCCGCTGCCCGGCTCCCCGCGCCAGGGTGTCGTTACTGGACGGGTCGCATCATAGCAGGCAGGCCTTGCAACAACCGTCAGTCATCCAGTAGCCATCATGACCCCTTCTCGGCGCGCGCAGGTCCCATGCTTCCTCCCACCGCCTGCCAATAATTAGCAATGCAATCAAGAGGCAGCCCCAGACATCGCAAAGCCACACACAGCTCTTATGCAGCCCAGACACCGCAAAGCCACACACGGCTCTTACGCAGCCTCTTGCCCCCCCCCCCTCCCCCCCCCCCTTCAGGGCCCCGGCCGTCGAGTGTAGCAGCAAGCAGAGGCTACGCGGCAGCAGACCACAAACAAAGCGCCGACCACACAAGAACCCTGCATCGGCAGGTACTCGTCGTACCCTCACTGAGGACAGCGCAAAGTCTAGAGTCTTTCACAATCATCCCCGAGCATCGCGCGCGTCGGGTATGCGCAGACAGTACCATAGTAATTTTAAACGAACTCAGACGGAGATTGCCACTGCACTGAACCACCGAGCTCGCGCAGCAGCAAATCTGAGGACTTGTCGCAATATGGCATGGCCAGTCCGACCGATCTCTCTCTCTCTGAAATTTGCTACTCTGTTCTGCTGCCACTGTCGCATTGACGTAGCACTGGGTCGGCCTACCAAGGGTATGTGCGGCCGTCGCTGCAGGCCGGAGAATTCTTTGACATGGCTGACCCCGGCAAGACAAATCTGTCTGATTTTCGAATCGAGCTAATTCGACGATCCTGGCGAAAATCTTGTGCCTCATTTGTCCACCTGCAGCATGAGAAGCAGGCGAGCGTGCGAGCCTCTAGCGAGTGTTTCAGGCACGCCTAGGACGACGGGGGTAGACACTGGCCGTGTGTCACAAGCCACTGTTCTGCTTGATCGTGACAAATGATGACCGATGCCGAACGAAGGCCAATGCACCGACCTCGCCGCTGTTCTGGTATTGAGAAATCGATAGTGCTGCCGCATAGTGAAATTACCTGACATGCAATCAATCACGCTCGGTCATGCTCAATCACGCTCGGTCATGCTCAATCACGCCCAGTCATACTCAATCACGCCCAGTCCTGCTCAATCATCATCCTCAACCATCCTCAACCGTGCTTGCTCAACCGTGCTCAACCATGCTCAACCATGCTCAACCATGCTCAATCACCATGCTCAATCATCATCCTCAACCATCCTCCACCATCCTCATTCATGCTCAATCTCGACTGAGGCAATTCCGTCGCATCAGCCCTGCCTTTGGTCTGCAATCCTGGTCGGCCCTCGTCCCCCACCCCTCATGGCCGAGAGGAGAGGACTATAGTAGTTAGTGCTGGCGCCCCCGGAGTACCATCAAACATAGACAGCGGGACGGAACTAGACCTGCGCGCGCGCATTCTTCACCTCTCTGCGACAAATTCGGCCCCCCCTGGTCTCCGTCACATTTCCAGCTTGTGTCTGGCACCGACGGCCGGTGGGCAAGGAGCTGGTCTAGTGCGGCTTGGCAACGGTTTGCCACGCAGACGCATACGCTCTCCAGCGCGCTAGGCTGCATCAGGCAAGACCGAAAACCCGCCATGGTGTTAGTGCCGAAGCCAATAGCTCGCCTATGCCGCACCCTGGTCGCTGCATGTTTATTGACCCCCCCCCCCCCAGTGCCGACTGACTCGCGCACGATGAACGGCCTTGAGGCGGCGGGAGATGCCCTAAGCGAGCGACGCTAATGCTCTCGCCGTTGACATTTGCCTCGAACCAGGGGTCCCACCCCCGGGGCCCCCTTTGGGTCGCGAAAGCAGTTAACATGAACGGCACCTAGTCACGATAAGGGTATTGGTCCGGGCACTGGCCTTGACTGAGGGAGGGAGGGGGTCGTGCCCGCTCGAAGCGAGCCCAAGCGAGCTCGCCTCAATTTGTCCATTCTCGTCCGGGTCAGAGCTGATGCGCTTCGGCAGTTAGGGGAGAATTCTGCCCTCTCGTAGGACGCGCTCAGTGTGTCCGTGTGACTGGTGGCCGCCGTCGAGGACATGTGTGTGTGCGTGTGTGTGTGTGTGTGAAGGGGGCGGGCAGCAGACCGGCTTTGAGCTCCACTGTCCCCCCTTCACTCAGCAGCCACGCGAGCACTGCTAGTCATGCTTTGCTTAAGCTACGTAGACCAGACAGAATCCACCGCCCTCGAGGCTTATCTGTACTTCGCCTAGAGGCCGCCGACTCAATGCTGCGACGGCCAGGCAGGTTCGCGTCTCCACTGAGCCTCGCTAGGAGATGATTTGCTGTTTAAGTCGCTCGCCTGCTGCTCTCGCCTGCAACCGGAGCCTGCACATACCGTCTTGAGATCACACCACCTGTACCTGCTTAAGAGAAGAAATATTATTGTCTTGTTGAATGCTCCGTACCAAACAACGAACGACATTCAACCGCGGGGCCTGCCGTTTCCACCGCCTTCAGGGCTCCTCGTCTGCCCCATGAACTATCCAAACATGACGACCACCGGTCTGCAGTCCGCCATCAGTCTTCCGCCCATCAGCAGCATTGACTTTCGGGTACAAGCAGCGCATCATTCACCTCAAGTCATACAGCCTTTACCACCACCGCCGCCGCCGCCACCACCACCGCCGCGGCAGCTGCCGCCACTGCCTTACTATCCCAATGCACGCCTTCCTCAGCAGCCAGAGTATGTACAGCAACGGCCGATCTACCATGGAATCCCGTCCGTTTCATCATATCCGCTGGGTTCAAGTCGAGTGCCGCTGGCGTCGACCAACGACCCAGGTCTGGTCGTGGCTCCCGCCAGGCACAAGACCAAGGAAGTTAAACGGAGGACCAAGACGGGCTGCTTGACCTGTCGCAAGCGGCGTATCAAAGTAAGAACACCCCCATTTTTGTTTTCCTTTTGTCAGTTTGCCCCCGTGTGTGTGCATGCGTATGTGCGTGTTTGCGTGCATATGTGTTTGTGCGCGCGCGCACGCTCAGGCATCAAAATGGGCGAATGGAGTGCGACGGGAAATATCGCTGCCACTGCCAGCGCGAGATAATCGCCGGCAGCAAGCGTGGTATCTCCTCGTCTACACGGTCGCGCCTGGTTGTTGTGTCCTGTTAGGCACTCGGCACGGTTGCTTACGGGCAATTTCACGGGCAATTTTACGCGGGACCCCACCTGCATCACCCAGCATTTGGTGGTCTTGTCAGGCGCCACCGCAGCGCCGATCGGCGTTCTTTCTGCGCACAATCTGGGGCCCAAGCTTCTGACCGTTGTCGTTGTCGTTACCGTTGTCGTTGTCGTTGTTGTTGTCGTTACCTTTGTCGTTGTCGCTGTCGCTGTCGCTGTCGCTGTCGCTGTCGTTGTCGTTGTCGCCGATATCAGGCAACAAGACTTTGACGGTACGAATTTGTTGCCTTGTTGCCGCCGCCGTTGCTGCCACCGCTGCTGCCGCTCTTTTCATCTTCATTTTCAGTTTTTGTTATTGGTTTTGCTTCTCTGATTTGGCTCGCCTTTCCTGCTTGACTTGAGCTCGAGATCTTATCAGCTGACTGGCTTTTTGCTGTTGTTTTTTCACCACTCTAGTGCGACGAGGGCAAGCCAGAGTGCCGCAACTGTCAGAAAAGCAAACGCCACTGTCTTGGATACGACCCGGTCTTTCAGTCACAAGGGCCTCACTCGATCCTGCCAGCATCCAACAACAGTGTGTCATCCGCGGGCACGTCATCATCGTCGGCTGCCAGCAGTGTGCCCACTCGCCGGTACACAGTGTCATCGAACCCGTCGGCCACAGTGTACGGCACGTCGCTGAACACGACGACGCGGCGAGACTCGCTCGACTACCCGTACAGCAAAGCGCCGGACCTGGTGCCGGTGCTGGGTCCGCCGTACAGTAAGATGGACAGCACTGGACCGGGCAGCCTGACGTATCCGCCGCCCAGCAGCACGCGTCGTGAGCCCAGCCACCAGCAGCCGCTGACCACGTCCGGTCTCAGCTGGTCGCCATCGCAGTATCGCGAGTATGACTGAGATGGGGTGGCCAGCAGCTAGGAAGACGATGGAGGAAATTTGCTCGGTCGGGGGCACCAAGCTGCCTCCGGTGCCCGCCATTCCGCCCGATTCAGTCCCGAACCTGGAGCCGATTGGCAAGGTGTACAATATGAACTTTGCCCCCGGTCTGGACAAGCTTCTCGAGTCTGACAAGCACTGGTTCGCGAGTGAAGGGTTCAAGCTCGTGGCAGGCGACCGCAGCATGCTGGGCCTGGTGCTGGCCTACCTGACGCTGATCAGCAACAACGCGGACAAGGCCATGGGCGAGGACGCCACACTGGCCAGTCAGGAAGCACGCGTCACGTACGGCTCGCTGCGGCAGTGTGTGCGTCTTGAGCATGACGGCGGCCGCGAGGGCGAGAAGCTGGCGCGGCGCTTCCGGACGATTGAGTCTATTCTGACGGGAGAGCCGCTGGCGGTGCCGCCGGCGAGCATGTCGGAGTTTGTCGATGTCGACATGGACGAACAGCAGCTGGAGCCGAGTGAGGTGGGCGTGGGCGCGGATGGCCGGGCAGAGGCGGATGAGGATGGCGATGGCGATGGCGGTGGCAATGGCAAGGCGCGGACAGCGTTTGACAGGCAAGTGGCCAGGCGCACGGACGAGTTCTGGAAGACGCTGGAATTCATTGCGACTGCGCAGCAGGGAGCAGCAGCAGGAGGAGGAGGAGGAGGCGCGGCAGCAGGAGGGGCGGGAGCAGGGCCAGCCACCAGGGAGGAGGAAGTGCGCGAAGCGGTGGAGCAGATCAAGGGCCTGGCCGATGGGCGCGAGAACAGGGACATTCTGTACGCCATCCTGCTGCTGGGATGGGGGAAGAATGGCGACCCGGGCAGTGAACGCGAGTTAGCCAAGCGCTTCCTGCAGAGCGAGGCGCAGGGCCGGGCCACCGAGTTGGTCTTTGCCACCATTGCCGGCATGGGCCTGCGCGCATTTGGCGAGAGCTGAAGATGTTGAGTATGACGTAGGAATTTAGGCATGGGAATTGGGAATTGAGAATGGGAATTCGGATTTAGCAATGGGGGGGCATGGGAATCGGGAAATGGAATCTTTTGGATTTTGTGTCTTCTTTTTTATATTCGACGTCACTGTTTTCGCTTCTTCTTGGTTTCCTTTAATATCTTCTTCTCATCGCCTCTACCATCTGTAGTAGTAGCAGTGGTGGTGTCGACGGGCTCGACGCTGACGATGCGCTTGCCGGCCAACTTGCGGATGGTGTCGGCCAGTTTGCCCTGGTTGTGCAGGTCGACAATCTCGTCGCTGCCGCCCAGGCTCTGGCTGGCGATCATGATGTTGGGCACAGTGGAGCGGCCAGTCAGGCTTTTGAGCAGGTCTTGGATTTTCCTGCCCATTGTTGTTTTGGTGCTGGCAGTTTCTTTCTCCTTTGATTTTGATTTTGATTTCTTCTTGCTCTCTTTCCTACTGTCTTCATCGTCGTACTCGGCCTCCTCCTCATCGCTGTCATCATCATCATCATCATCATCATACTCATCCTCATCCTCGTCCCGCACAGGCAAGGGATCAGTCAGCTGATCGAGCTCGACGACGTATGGCTTGGGCACAATGTCGTAGTCGTGCAGCAGGACTTGCTTGGCGCGCCGCGAGTAAGGGCAGTAGGATTTAGAGAAGATGATGATCGGTGCTTTCGTCAGGATCGACTGGATTTCCTGTCGCGCCGCGATTTCGCCGGGGTCGGACGAGGCAGCAACTATGAGCGGGTCGTTGCCGTCTTCGCCACTGCCGTCGCCGTCAGACGAAGCCGGTGGGGTCTTGGGGTATTTGGGCTTGGTTTTGTCCTGGAGTGCCACTTGGTGGTCGCGTTGCTGTGGCTGTCTGCGCGGGGAAGGCGTGCCATCTTTGAGCTTGGGCATGGTTTTGCGGCCAGCGATGGCGATTTCTTCCGCGTCCAAGTCCGCATCCGCGTCGTCCGCCACCGTGTTGTCGGAGTGGGAGCCGACATCCTTCTTGCGGCCGGCGTCTGCGTCTTTGGCGGTGCCAGGCGTGGCCGGTGGGGTGCGGGTGCCCTTCAGGACGACGACGTCGCGGTCGGCATCGGCGTTCGCCGCGATGATTCGACTGAGCCGGGCGTTGGTCACGGCCAGTAGATCCTCGTCCGAGAGGTCGCCGCGCAGAGGACTGTGTCTGGAGCGGCCGATGGCGGATTCGGTGCGGGCGCGGAAGGAAGAGGGTGACGAGGAGGATTCGGAGGAAAAGAAGAGAAGGTAGACGAGCGAGATGGCGACGAGGAGGAGGAGGAGGTGGGTGCGCCGCGAGCGGTTGGACATGATGTGGAGGAGGAGGAGGAAGTGGTTGTGGTGGTGATGATGGTGATGGTGATGGTGATGGTGATGATGACGGTGATGATGACGGTGATGATGACGGTGATGATGACGGTGATGATGACGGTGATGATGACGACGACGACGATGATGATGACGATTTGGCGCGTCGATTCAGCGTATCTCACTTACGTAGTCTCTGTCTCACTCGACGTCGACAGATGGATGATGGATCAGCGATGAGATGGACTCGCCGTCGCCGTCGTCGCGTCGATGTAGTACCTAAGCAGAACTAGTGAAGCATGTCGGACCAGTGGTCGGCTATATTACAATTCACTCTCTTTTACCCAAACACTCCACCAAAACGAAGCAGCAACAGTGACAGCAAGCGTGAAACAACACCAGGAGAGACTTGGAGCATGCAGAACAGCAAGAGAAAGAGAGAGAGTGTGTGTGTGTGTGTGTGAGAAGGCAAGGTAGCTTAAGGAAGCATTGGTGTGAGAGACAATGCCTTGGACGCGTGCATGCATGCACGCACACACTCAGTACATGCACAGCATTGACCCTGCAAATGCCTAGGCACAAACTTTCTGGCAGGTGAAATATTGTTCAATGGGGTAACTAACTAGCTTTCCCCGAGTGAGGGCACAGCCAGCCATTGAAATTGTACGGTAGGTATTAGCCGTAGCGACTTCGGGTGTGTGGTAGAGTTTTGGGGAAAAGGAAAATTATGGGGTCGGCCTGGATCGAGAGCCGAGACGGCACACTTGGGGACACACAACCCACCACATACCACAGAAGGAGTGGAGGGTAAAGAGCGAGGAGATTGGCCACATACCACAGAAGGAGTGGAGGGCAAAGAGCGAGGAGATTGGCCGTGGGGCCCGGGCACTCTCCACGTATTGAGCTGCGGCTGGCTGGCTGGCTACCCCGCGTCTGGGCTCGCTTGAATACGGGACCCGTGGGCTTCCTCCGCAAGCAACAACAGAAGGCCGCACCGAAAGCGTCCAACCAAGCATTTGACAGGCCCGGAACAGGGGCAGTAAAGGGAATGGCTTCAGGGGGGGAAGCAGGAGGATTTACGAGCTCAACTTGGTATGCAATTAATATATGCCTGAGACAGAAATCTTACACGGTTGGCCCGATTCATGTCACGGCGTACCTGCCGTTTGTTGGCCAGCGCCAAGGGCCCCACTTTTGGAAGCCCCACCTCTCAGTATATCTGTAGCCTGACGGTTCCTCCGTCAGATCGATATCAATTCATTCAGACAGATAGCTTGTTCTTCTTGTTTTTTCGGTTCTCCATCGTGAGATAGCCGAGAGCCATCTCACAACTCAGGAGAAAGGAGCGTCACGCGTTTGGCGACAGTCGCCTGTAAAATCGGCCTTCCTCTTCAGCCACAATGAGGTAAGTCAACATCAACTTGACCCTTGTTTGGTGAAACACCGCCCCGGCCGGCGTTGATTAGGCATCAAGTTCAGGCAGCAATACAAGTCAGATCCACTAATAGAGGGGCTATTATAGGGCAGGCACACCTATAGGTGCTATGCTTATTCTAGTAGTGAATATGGGGGAAAAGCAGAGGTAACCTCTCCTAATGTCACGATCCCCAAAAAGACTGAGAGTACTCCCAAATCCTGGGGCACATCTTGGAACTTGTAATATTTATGCTTGTAACTGGCACCATGTTACAACTAACTACTTGATTATTGGTTTCCGAAGTCAGTGTGTTATACATACTCTCTACCTCGTACTTGTCCTGCCTGATAAAAGTGCATAACCTATCCTATATCTAGAGCTCTTCTAGTAAGGAGAAGACTTAGATAACCTGCACCTAGCCTGCTACCAACCCCTTCCAAGGGCAAGGCCATCAAGACAAGACTAGCTTAAGGCTGATAGACAATATTATTATTACTATGTAACAGAACCAACGTACTGTGATGTGACTGGTTGTAGAAGAGCGAGAGGAGCAGGGAACTTGTCAAGACAGTCTATGATTAATACTAAACCCGAGGAAGAAGAAGTCTAGTCTCCCGGAGCAGATGTAACAGAACCAACAAACACGACGGATCGAGCCCCCGAGTATCCGCATGTTCGAAGACAATGAGCTGGTGAAGCGTGTTCGAAAACGAATGAGCTGGTGAAGCGACAAGGAGATATCCCATAGGTACCGCAGGAGTCCCCGCCACAGGCAAAGCCAGCAGACAGACATCTGCGATCGAGATTATTAGGCCTGGAATATATATATGTGTACTGTCATTCATGACAGGGAGCCCACAACTGGGCTTGGTCGCCCTAATATACATTCAATCGTGCATTACACGATTATTACGTTCAACTTGATGTTATTGCTCTACTGCCTACCTGACCCTTCTTCTAGATAGGCTGTGTGCTAATTATGGGCGCATAAGATAGATTTGGGGGGCGCACGTGATACCCAGTATACTAGGGTCTTGGCGCCAGTGCCAAGCCTGGACCTCCGTCTCGAAGCAAGCTGCTGCTAGCTATTAGTACGGCAGCAATACTCAGTCGCATCGCCGCATTGGACTTCCGGATTCTCTGCCTGTCCACGGCTCTTAAAAACCATCAGAGCCTTTCTTCTCCTAGGCGTGCCCGTACCCGTACTTCGCCATGGCCGCCGCCGCCGCCAAGACGGCCGTTAGCATCTCCAAGGTCCCGTCCCGCCTTCCTCTCTCCATCTATAGAAATAGAGACATGTATGTGGGTGTATACTGACCGTACGGCAGAAATACACGCAACCCAGCACGGGGATCTGGGAAACGATCCGGCGGGTGCTGGCGGTCGACCCAGACCGGTCAAACGGCGTGCCCGTCAAGGCCTTCCGCAACCCGCCGCCGGGGTCGGTGGACCCCAACGCCTACGACGACCCGGTGACGGTGCCGGCGGCGGACATTGCTGACAACCCGTACTGGAAGCGCGACGTGCGGCGCAGCTACCCGCGGCTCAGCAGCGTGACGCAGGCCGATGCGGTGGCGTTGCTGACGGTTGGGTCTGCGGCCGCGCCGTCGCCGCAGCTGGCCGCCGGCGAGGAGGGTACCAAGCAGCTGGTTGCCGCCAAAGAAGAAGGACTCAAGGAAGGCGGTGGGCTGGCGGTGTTTTTCGAGAATGGCCAAGGCGGCGGCGTCCAGGCGGTGTTGCAAGAGAGTGGTGGGCTGCCGCCGAAGCCGGTGAGTACGTCGAGGCGGAAGGCTGTCTTGACTGCGCAGAAGTATGAGTTGCTGGAGGAGCAAAGTTATGAGAACAAGTGAGTGTTTTCTGGTTTTCTGGTTTTTTGGCTCGACCTTGTTTGCTGGTCTTTTGGCTCGACCTTGTTTACTGGTCTTCTGGCTCGACCTTGTTTACCGGTCTTTTGGCTCGACCTTGTCTACTGGTCTTTTGGCTCGACCTTGTTTACTGGTGTTTTTGGCTCGACCTTGTTTACTGGTGTTTTTGGCTCGACCTGGTTTACTGGTCTTTTGGCTCAACCTTGTTTACTGGTCTTTTGGCTCGACCTTGTTTACTAATGTGTGGCTATCTAGATATCCGTGCCGGTCGTTTGCGTAGTGGATTGATTAGCTGCTGGTGCTGGTGCTATAACTTTTAGGCTGTGTGTACATAGTGAAAGAAAACAGAGCCGTCGGTTTATTATATCTTCTGCTACAGCACAATCAGAGACTACAGACTACGCGTTTTAGTTGGCAGGCTTCGCCTTGGCCGCAGCCTTCCGCTTGGCTTCGTCGGCGGCCTGCTCCTCCTCGAGGATTTCACGCTGGCGGGCGGCCTCCTCACCCACGGCCTTCTCGCCCTTCCGCCTCTGGCGGGCCTCAAAGGCCTGGCGGCCGCGGATGATGCGCATGACAATGTCGCCGGCGTTGACATGGGCGTAGCGGTGGCTGTCGATCTGGTGGAAAATGCCCATGGCCTTGGCGTCGGCGTAGGGGTCGAAGGTCAGCGGGATGAAGGAGGTGGGGCCGTGGTAGACGGCGTCGATGCGCGGCAGCGGCAGGGCCTTGAGGTAGGCCGTGGACGGCACAAAGGGCGCAGAGAAGACGACGGCGTTGATGTAGCGGCATTGCAGCACGCACAGGCCGCGCTCGTAGATGTTCATGATGGGGTAGTTGAGCCCCTTCCAGCGGTTGATGACGTTGTCGTCGTGCACGCCGGCGACGATGTAGGCCGCCGCGGCCTCGGCTTCGTTGACCCGGCGCAGGAATTCGATCTGGCCGGACGAGAAGAGGTCGAAGCCGCCGTCGACGTAGACGATGCGCTGGCCAGGCCGTGGGCCGATGCCGTCGACGATCTTGGCGAATGTGCCGCCGCCGCCGCCGCCGCCGACGGCGGAGGTCGAAGTGGCCGCCGCATCATCGGCCGTCCAGGTCCAGACCTCACTGCCCGGCTTCAGACCGGACTCATCCAGAGCATAGTTCGTGATGCGGTGGTGCATCTCCTTGCCGCTGCTGACGCCGTCGCGGGTGTCCGGGGCGCGCTCGTCGCCGCGCAGGACGGCGGGAAGGCTCTTGATGAAGTGGGTCTTGGTGCAGAGCAGCATGCGGCCGACCAGATCGGTGGTGCTGATGCCCGGGGTGCGGGCGACGATCTTCATGCGGCCGGCCTGCTTGACGAAGCGATAGCAGTCCTCGCCGTTGGCGTCGCTGGTGATGTCATCGCCGTGCACTACGTACCAGCAGCCGTAGTGGCTGATCCACGGCAGGCTGGTCACGTAGGGCGCGCCAGGCACGGCCCTGGTCACCCAGCGGCAGGCCTCGGTGGCGGCCATACGCTCGTCCAGCGTCATCACCGTCGGCCCCTTGTTGTCCAGTATGGCCTCGTCGGTGTGCAGGCCGACCCAGAGCTCGGTGCCGAGCTGGCGGGCTTGCAGCAGCGCACCGGCATGGCCATGGTGGGCAAAGTCGAAGCAGCCGTCGACCCAGAGCCGTGACTTGGACATGGCCACGTCGTCCTGAGGTGGCACAGGCCAGTGACCCGGCGCGGGGACAGCGGAGTCGGCCATGATGACGACGACTCTTATCGCAGCATGGCACGGGGGTTGTGTGCTGCGACTTGATTTGATTTGGGTTGATACTGGTTGATGTTGGTTGATGCTAGTTGATGCTGGTTGATGCTAGTCGAAGCTGGTTGATGTTGATTGATTTTGATTGATGTGATTTGATGGAATTTGATTCGGCCTGTGACAGCCCACAACGGTGGTATAAGTCCGGGTGTCAGTGTACTCTGACACAGGCATTAACTTTTGTACGCTAAAGAGTTGTGCTAAACATTGTCTTACTGACTATGGTTGGCAGGAATTACAACAGCATGGCTGTGGTCCAAGCTAATTCAATTTTACTTAATATATTAACCCTGAAGAATCAGAAAGCTTAGGGAAGCAAGGAGGCTAGCAACTTTAAATTGCTAGTGTCTAAAAATTCCTCCATGTGCTATGTATCATATAAGTAGCGATAGCACTCAATCTTGCGCACGTGCCGGGCAGCTCAACACCACAGTGGCCCACCGCCCGGTTGTGGTTGGTGGCGGCCGGCTGCAGGGAGCAGGGAGCAGGAGACAGACAGGCCCACAAGGCACGCCCCTGCATGAGCGGGAACGGGAGTGCCCTCGCCCTGTCCAGCCCCTGTCAAGCACTTATCCAGGACTCCCCTCCAGGCAGTGGCCCCAGGCACATCCATCTGGCACTCCCACAGATACCGCAGCAGTGGCACTTGTCACCTTTGGCCCCCTGGACACGCCAGTGCAACGCCAACGTAGCGCCAGTGCCAGCCCCAGCACCAGTACCAGCACCAGCACCAGCACCAGTACCAACGCCAACGCCAACACCATCGCCAACGGCCATCTGGCGCTGTTAGCGACGCCAGAGCGACGGGCCTGCCATGCAGCGCGATCTCGGGCCTGCGCCTACTGCAAAGAACCCGCACCATGATCTCAACGTCAGTAGCCGCGCCAGCCGCACTCCGTCCGTCCGAGCCAGAGCAGCAGCCCACGGCAGCGTCGACGTATCGCTGTCTGGCACCGCCGCGACCTCGCTGCTGGCCAAGTTTGCCCGCTCGCCGTCGCGGCGCCGTGCTCGCCCGACGTCTGAGTCGATCCCTGTGGATGCCGCCGCCATGAGTGCCGCCGCCGCCGCCGCTGCCAAGTCGCCTACTGCTGCTACTGGTACTAAGACCGCTACCACTAGCACCGCCATTAGCGCCGCTGCTAGCACCGCCACTAGCACGACTACTAGCACCACCACTAGCACCGCTACTAGCACCGCTACTAGCACGACTACTAGCACCACCACTACCATCGCCACCGCCCCCTCCCCCTCCCCCGCCATCGCCGTCGTGCGCCAGCGCCCATTCACCTCGCCGTCGGCGGGAAGGGCGGCCGCCCGCAAAGAGAGCACGGCCTCACTGGCGACGATGAGCTCGGTCGACAACATTGTCGGCCTCTACCTCGATGGTCCGCGCCATGCGAGCGTCGCCTCGAAGAGGTCGGTCGACCGCGACCGCGACCGCGACCGCGACACCGATCGCGACACCGACAACGAGGCCGACCGCGACAGAGACGGCCAAGCCAGCAGCAGCGCCAATGTGCCCGTGCCCGTGCCCGTGCCGGTTCCGGTGCACAGCAGTGTGCAGAGCGCCAGCACGCTGTACCAGCACATCCACGACATGTCCAACAAGCGCATCGCCACGCTGAACTACATGCGCCGAGTGTGAGTACTGTTACCAGGCCATCGGCCACCAGCGTTGCCCCAACTGAACTGACCGGTCGCCAGACACCAAGGCCATACGTGCTGGTTCAACACGGTGCACTTTTCGCACTCCGACATCTCTCGCCTGCCCTCATACTCGCCCGCGCGGCTGGCGCGGCGTGCTACTAACTACATGCTGCTGGGCATGTCCATCCCCGCCGTGCTCGACGTCTACCCGCCGCCGCACCCGCAGAACCGGCCGGCGGCCAACGCCAACCTGGCGGGCGAGTACTTGCGCGCGCTGCACGCGCTGCTAACCGAGTTCGAGGCCTTCCAGCAGCTGCACCCGGCCGACGGCAGCTCGACGTCGTCGCTGGCCCGCGCGCGCATCCCGCACATGTTCAAGCGGTCGGTGTCCGGGCGGCCGCGCAAGTCCAGCACGGCGCCCGTTGCCGACATAGGCGCGCCGCTGCCGCAGTCGGCCGGCCTTGGCGGCGGCCTGGCCGATGCGCCCAGCCAGGCGGCCTCGTTCGATTCCTCCTCCACGTACAGCAACTCGTCCTTTGCATCCAGCGCCAGCATGCTGGTCGCGCCGGCCCCGCTGGTCGCCGCTGCACCCTCGGCCGGCCACGCCACCTTCCCGCCGCCGCCGCCGGCCGACGCCCCCAACTCGCTGCTGCTGCCCAACGAAGGGCCGTACACCCACCTGCTGACGCCGCCATTGCCCTTTACGCCCGACTTCTTCGCCGTCTTCAGCACGCTGTGCGACGTCCTGATTGACGCCTACCAGCGCCTACAGCAGCTTCTCTGCTCGCCCGCCATCTGCACGCCTGCGCTGAGCGACAGCTTCAGCAAGGTTGACGCTCGCCTGCGCAAGGTCATGGTCGGAGGCATTGTGCGCGAGTTTGAGCAGGCCAGCCGCGAGGCCGCCCGGCGTGAGGTCGTCGGCCTGCAGCGTGTCGTCTTGGGCGGCCTGATGGGATGACCCAGCGCACTGGCCAGGCTGTCATGTTTCACGCGTGGCCCATATTACAAGGATATTGGGAATACAGTACAGCACAGTAAGGCACAATATAGCAGAGTATAGCAGAGTATAGCAGAGTATAGCACAGTATAGCACAGTATAGCAGAGTATAGCAGAGTATAGCAGAGTATAGCAGAGTATAGCAGAGTATAGCAGAGTATAGCACAGTATAGCACAGTATAGCACAGTATAGCAGAGTATAGCAGAGTATAGCACAGTATAGCACAGTATAGCACAGTATAGCAGAGTATCACAGTATCGCAGCATCGCAGTATCGCACAGTATAGCAAAGTACAGCACACAGCAATGCCCTCCATCTCTGTGATAATAGCTGTCCAGTTCAAGGCAATTTGCTTGAAGATCTACATACACAATCTGCTCTGCGCAATATTTCACTGTCTTACATAAGGTATAATCAACAGCCATCCACCCTGGATATATGTGTGATGTCAGAATGCATTTCCGCCTCACATGGTCATGATTGGCTCTATGCGATTAAGACTAGATTCATCAGAAAATGTGGGAAGTGGTAGAGTTATTCATGTGACAGCCGTGTGCACTCTGTCTCTAACAGGATTGGTTGCCTAACAGTGTACTGGACTCGCCCTGAAATCGAGTTCAATGGTAACATTGATCTACTCATTTGGATGGTTGACTCTCTAGCATTTCTTGATCAAAGATCCCGCCCTTTTTGGGGTGGCCCACCCCACCCACTTCCACCAAATGCCGCTCGTCATAGGGCCCAGGGACGAGTCGGCAAGACCAGATCTATGTTTCGCGGTGATCACATTTGCACCGACGGTTCGCCACAGTTTTGACTTGAACATCCATCCTAGATCGTAATTAGGGCTGGACAAGTCACCGTTCGAGGGCGTGTCTTTCCTGCCTCCGGAATGAATGAGACACAGTGCCCTTCAGAACGTGACGTAGGCCGGGACAGCGTCGCCCATCGCCTCCTCCTCTTCGCGTGACTGGGGTAGTGGTTCTCTTGTGCATCCTAAGGATGCCTCTAAAGGCATGAATATCAATGATGACAGAAGAATATTATTGGAATTAGGAATTCCACGCTATAGAGCTGTAGACGAGGGATTATATAGAGCAGAAGTAGCGTCGTGGTGCGATGGCGCAGCAGGCGAAAGTCCTAGCAGGGTCAGGAGTCAGGCACATGTCCCGAGTTTTCTCTTTTCGAATTGAATCGACGGCTTCGACATCCAGACAGTAATGAAATATGAAAAGGACGTCTATGTAATGTCTTGATATTCTGCAACGAGACGCGCTCCCCACGTGAGATCAAGAATGCGGGGAGAACCTGACTGGTGTATCAATTTCGCGCCAAGCCGCAGCATCCGAGACTTTGCAGGATCTGAGACTCTGCAGGATTCGAGACTACTACCATTCCCCCCCTAACCCTAATCACTTCTTGCAATATCAATTGAACGCCGTAACCCCTCTATCTACCTATAGGTGTATCATGTCCCTATTTGTAGTCGTTTATAGACTCCAGAACACTCTATATTAATATCATCCTGCCGGGTACTTTTAATACCCAGAGAGAGATATTCGTACTATGGACTCTCTGGAATAAGTATACAGTCGTCATTATTTCCCCCAGCTCCGAGGACGAGTATGAAGTACCAAGAACGAGGACCAAGTACGAAGCTCAAGTATTGAGTCTCGAAGCATTGAGTCTCGGGTATCGAATACTGAGAGCTCTATGCCTAGCTTTGCCTGGGGGAGGTCCACATTACCTATTTCTTTATTCTCCGGGTATTGGTTGCTATTTGTCTGAATAGACATTGTTTACCTGGAATTCCAGAGGGTTCTGGAATTCCCTGCTTTGTTGTTTTGGGACTCCATAGCCTGGGACCCTTCCTTAGGACTAGTTCTGAACTCGAAACAACCCTTATTCCTGCTCCTCTTGCTTCATGATTTGTCTCCGGGTAACATCCCGTCAAGCCCTGGGAGCCCAGGGATCCCCTGGGCATAAATTAGCAAACCGCCGTGCCTTGAACATCATGGGCTTGCACAGCAAGTCTGACCTGCTGTGGGCTCCTGCAGCATCTATATCTAAAAGTGGAGCCTAGCCCTATGCGGGCTTTTATATTAGTCATCACGTATAGTTGCCCTGGGCTCCCTGGGCTCTTGCAGCATCTCTGAGATCCTGTAGGCCGCGGGGGAAAAGACGACGGGGGTGCACCACAGCAATTGAATACCACTATTTTATACTGGCAGTAACCTATTTAGAAGCCTATCTTCTGTCACGGCGGAGCCCCAGAGGCTTTAATACACTGGCTTGAGGATGAAAACAAGCCTTGTCTAGAGTAGTGGAGTGCCTGCTGAATGTTAGGTTCTGATTTGGGAGCCATTGCTGCAGTGGTGGTGGAGTAATTAGTGAATTGACCCTGTTCGCGACGGTCTCGAATCCTGCAGAGTCTCGAATCCTGCAGTCTCGCATCCTGCAGAGTCTCGCATCCTGCAGTCTCGAGTCCCGCGGCTTGGCGTTGGAATCGACCCCATTCCAACTGGTTCTTATCTTGGTCTTCACGCATCTTTCATTTGTACGTATATCCTCGAAGGGCTAATACTGGGCACATCTGATGCTCTCACTACCCCGAGTCATATCCTGTTCCCATAAGTGAAGAGAATCGCAATCATGTCTGCTATCCTGACTGGGCTATGGCATCTGTTCATCGGCAAGCTTTATCCTCCGGCCAACCCAACCACGTCTTTCGCCGGCAAAACCATCCTCATCACGGGCGCTAACGTAGGCCTGGGCTTCGAGGCAGCCGCAAAATTCGTCTCCTTGGGCGCCAAGACTGTCATCATGGGCGTCCGAAGCCTAGAGAAGGGGAACACTGCAAAAGCGGCCATTAATTCCAAGACTGAGCGACGCGACAACAATAACGACGACGACGACGTCATCAAGGTGTGGCAGCTTGACATGAACAGCTATGCGAGCATCAAGTCCTTCGCGGAAAAGGTCAATCAGGAGCTTGACCAGCTGGACGTCGTAGTGCTGAATGCCGGCTTGCTGAATCAAAGCTACAAGCAGAGTCCCGAAGGATGGGAGGAGACTCTGCAGGTCAATGTGCTGTCGACGACTCTACTGGCCCTGCTACTGTTGCCGAAGCTGCGAGCGTCCAAGACGGACACGGCGGGTACGCCCCATCTGGCTTTTGTCTCAAGCGGGACGCATCTGTCAGTCCAGCCAGCACGAGTACTGGTAGATGGCAGCGTCTTGGACCATCTCAACTCCCCCGACGGCTTTAGCGGCCGGCAGCAGTACCCCATCAGCAAGCTGTTTGTAGAATATGTCATGCGGGAGATTGCCGCGCTCACAAGGCAGCCCAATGGACAGATAGACGTCATTGTTAATTCACTGTGTCCTGGGCTCTGCTGGTCGGACTTGGCCAGGTCGTTTCAACGACCGATCGAGCACATTGGCGTGGCTGTCTTCTACGGACTATGCGCCAGATCAACAGAACAGGGCAGTCGGACGCTGGTCAGCGCTGTGACTCAAGGAGAGGAGTCTCACGGGAGATGGTGGACCAACGACGAATATCCGGAGTGAGTCCTCCCTCCTTCTTGCGTTGATTTGGCGTTCCGTTTTTCTTTCAACTCAAAAGGCTCACATTACCTCTTCTTTGCAGAAGCGGACGACTGGTCACGAATGAAGAGGGCAAAAAACTGCACAAGAAGGTCTGGAACGAGATTCTGGATGCGTTACGCGGTGTGTCGCCCGAGGCAGACAGGCTCGCGCGGGCGAACGACAGTGCCACTCAAGGATAGACTAGGCCTGCGCGGTAATGTTCTCGTTGACTAAAGATTTCCTAACATCTGCTATGTTTCATGGAGATGATTGAATAGGTCGAAATGAGGGACGACAATAAAAGTGCGCACTAAGCGGCCCGGCCCGGCCCAATTATTCTCCTAGGGACCAATTGCAGTAGTCAGCGAGCGAATACCATAGTACTCCCCGCATATTGTGCTGTATTTCCTACATTGTCACCGCACTCATCCTCCTCAAGACCCAGCCGTGGTTGGACCTCTAACGGAGCGGACCATGACACTACATTGTGAGTGCAATGGTAATAATGCAGGCCGGCTAGTTACTAGCCATTACCATCATCAATACAGCAATCAGGTTTCGGAAGAGACATCAAAGGAAATATTCATCATAGCTATCTCGTACAGTAAGTGGTCCTTGCTCCCATGCGTGTATGTGTCCATGTGTCTGTTTGCCTCCGCTTGGGCATATCCGTAGTCTCCGTAGCTTACATAACAACGCCCCGTGCTCACTCATCCAGCTCATAGCACGTTGGTTGACGCAGTGAAGAGCAAAATACCTCCAAAAGCCGCCATTAAAGCCATGGCATCCACAGCCCATCCATACTCGCCAGTTTCATCGGATCCGTGGCCTTGCTCACCAGATCGACCACATTCTGGCACGCCGGGAGTACGCCCACTCCGCCACTGCCATCTCCCCCTGCCTGTGCGTTCTGCGTGTTTTGCTGAGTGCGCGCGAGCGCCACGGCACGTCGCACGACAAAGTCCACGTTCTGCTGAACCACCTCCCTCAGGTGCGCGCCTTCCATCTTTTCGCTTCCCTGCCCAGCACTTGATGACGACAACGACGACGACGCCGCCGCCGCGGCTGCGCGGCCTGCCGCCCAGGTGTACATCTCGTCTCTGACAAACAAGCTCAGTTGCATGCCCATCTCGTACCCCTGGTCCAGTTCGGCCAAGCACCGTGCCACTGCCATCAAGCTGGCCGTGAAGATGCCTTCCACGGCCAACGGTCCCATTAGCGTCTGAATGTTAGGACTCAGCCTGAACGGCACAGCCTCGGGATTGAAAAAGTAGGCCTTTGCGCTGTTCAGGTTCGGCAGCAGATCGCTCGCCCAGATGTCGCCCGTATTCCGCGATATGTTCATCTTCAGTGGGAACCGTCCAGACATGTACATCACATACGTCATAAACGTCGTCATCGCATACTGATAGGCAAAGTGCCGTCGGAAGAGCCAGAAGTCGGCAAAGTTGTCGTAGATCGATTTGAAGTAGTTGAGCGCGATCGTCGGAGGCACCCACCGCTCTTGGATGTTGGTGAAGATTTCCGTCTTGAGAATGGCCGTCTGCTCCGCCGTGCGAGGCGATGTCTTTTGCTGTTCGGCAATAGTCCGGCTGCGATCCAGCAGGTAGAGCATCGGATCGTCGCGCGACATGGCATTGCCGGCTCGCCGCACGTAATCCTCGTACACCGTCTGCAGCGTGACGTATGACGAGTCGTCTTGCACCAGCCGAATGTGCGGCGCGATAGGCACGAAGATGGGCAGGTGGAAGTAGAGATTGCGCCGCCGCGACTCCTTTCGTTTCAGCAGTGTCTGGTTGAACAAGCGGAACAGCTGCACAATCCGTTCTTCGCGCCGCACCTTGCCGCCTGTTGGGTGCTGCACCGCGAATGGATGCAGAGTCCCGTCGTGGCCCCGGATGGTGAGCCGTCGGTGGCAGATGTTGTTGCCTCGGACCAGCTCCACAGTCGGCATGAAGCGCTCAATGCGCACAAAGTTGGACGTCTTGTCGCGATATTCTTGGTATTGGCCAGGCACTTCAACCGACTCGTCGAATTTGAGGAATTTGAACTCGGACAGGTGGTGCGAGTACGACTCCAGAGGCGCCCACTGTTGCCGATGATCCAGCTTATTTTCGAACTTGTCTCGCCACCGCCGCAGCTTCTGAATGTACTCATACATCGTCGGCTTCGTCTGCACAAAGTCGGCTTCAAACGACTTTCGAATGTGAGCGGGAAGCACGGATGCCACAAAGCGAGAGATGTTGGCTTCCGTCGACGGAGGCAACTTGGCCCCTTCGGCATAGTGGGCCGGTGCACGGCTCAGGTACGAGACGCCATCATTGAGCAAGGCCACGATCAGACGATGCGCGTCTTCATCCGGTGGACACTTGAAGTGCTTCGACAGCTGATCCGTCATCGTCTCCATCGACAGGGCAAGCAGGGGGAACCCGGTCTTGAGTCCATCCATGATCTCGTTGGCATACTCCCACGGCTTCTTCGGCGCTTCCCTCTTTGCCGCCTCGCCAGCATCACCGCCGCCATTGGGCTCTTGTTTGGGCTTGGGAGAGCCGGGGCCGGCTGTGTCGTCGTTGGCGGTGCCTGGTCGAGAGCCGGCACCGCTGCCTTCGCCCTTGTCGGCAGGACCACCGGCTTTGGGCCCAGTCTTGGATTCGTGCTGCTTCTTCTTGAGCAGGAAATCCTCACGAGTTGCGCGAAGGTGGTAGAAGAGAGCCTGCGGGTGCTGCTTGGCGATCTTGCAGAGCACATTTCGCGCCAGCCGTGCCTCCTTGTGCTCCAGACTGCCGAGAAGCTGGGGTACGAATGTGGTCCAGTACCAAACGGGTGTCTCGCCTTTGAAATCCTCAAAGGCCTTGGCCACATGGCCTTCGTCATCATCCAGACTGAGCAGCCAGAGAACTCGGCTGAGTACCTTTCTAGACTTGGCGCTCTTGTACAGGCCGGCAGCTTCGAGGTAGCAGCTGACTGCATTACTGGCTGCTGTGATGTTGCTTGGATTCTCCCTGAACTTGCGGTCAGAGTACAGACCCCACTCAGCCCATGCTTTGGGCAGTCGCAAGTCGTAGTAGAGTGCCACGCCAAACGCCTCGTTCGCTTCGTCCGCATGCTGGAGCTTGGCAAGGAACATGCCCTTGAGCGTATGGAACTCGGCCTTTTGCTGGGCACCAAAGTAGTTGAGATTGGTGTTGTTGATGACGTCTAAGCCATTGTTCAGCTCCGCCTTGTTCTGGTAATGGCACTTGGCCTGCTCTCTCAGCTTGAGGAAGGCTTCTTGGATCTCAATGTTGGGCAGGGTGTAAATCTTGCCCAGCTGATTGATGCAGACTTCCGGCATCTGGTGCTTTCGAGCGACATGCGCAAACTTGTTGATGATCCAAGCCGTCTCGTGATAGCCTCGGAACGCGTACGAGTTGTTGCCCACATTGTTGCCACCTTGCGGCAGGAGAGGCAAATAGGTCGAGTTGACCAGTGCGAAAACGTGTTGACGCCAGGTGACGAGATCCTGCCAGGCATTGATGTCGTCCCACACATTAGGCAGACGGTCTCTCCACTGCTGAAGGAGCAGTTTGACTTCTTGCGACTTGCTGTCAAGATTGTGCTCATTCGTACCCATCAGGCTGTCACAGATGACGCTTCCATCGTGAAGCTCGACAAGCTGCTGGAAGTTCTGTAGGATGGGGATGTGGGCATTAGTGATGCGCTTGGGAAGTTGATGCCATTTGCGAATCGACAGCTGGATGGCTTCGTCGCAAAGATGCTGAAAGTCTGGGCGTGATATCTGCTTCGAGTTGTACTTGAGAAGCGCCATGAAGGCTTGGAAGAAGGTGCGTCGCGGCGTCGGAGCATCGGAGACTGACTTGATCATGCCATCCAGCTGGGTCCGGTTCTCATCACCCGACCACGCCTCGGTGTTTCGCCAGGCAGACTCGAGGAGCAGGTCGTTGAAGTTCTCATGCTTGGCAAACTCGCCGAGGATGTCCCACTGCTGAAGCTTCTGCGCGCATATCATCCAGTGATCTTCCCACAAGAAGTACTCGCCCTGGGAAAAGGGCGTGACACCGGTGCGCGCCTTGACTTGAGCAGCCTCCCACAGTTGCTGAGCTTTGTCCCACATGCCGTGTTGCTCGTACGAGAGTGCGGAGTTGGTCTCCATGAACTTGCATCTTCGTCGCCAAGTGCCGTAGAACAGGTCGTCCTCCTGCAGCCCGGCGTACACCTCCACGAGGGCATCAAGATTCGACTCCCGCACCTGAGGAGTGTCAATAAGAGGGTCAATGGTTGATTCCTCTAGCGAGACAAGGCCGGTGTACCATGCATCGTAGGTCCTGCACAAGAACTTGATGACGTGGGGGGGGATTTTGAATCGGGGCCGTGCACGAACGGCGCCTTCAAGCAGGGCCTGCACGACGTTGGGGCGAGCATTGAGCTGTCTATGGTGGTACTCTCGCGTGAGCAAGGTTACCATTCCCTTCTCCAGATCAACTCGGTCGTCGCGGGTGAGTGCGGTCCAGCACAGCGGGAACAGGGTGACCCAAACATCATATGCCAGATTGTCATCGATGTGCTGCAGCTGCGTCAGCGGATCCAACAAGTCACGCACTTTGACATCATGGACTTCTTGGGCAAAGCGGCGTTGGGCGACAGCCAGGGCCTCGAGATCGTCATCAATGATGATGTCGTCCTTCTTCTGCTCGTGATTGACCAAGCTAGGACTGAACAGTTGCGAGATTGGGCAGATGACCATGTCTTCGGCGTGAAGGCGTGCTTGCGTGGAGCCATCGACCGAGCCTAGGATGAGATGAGAAGCCTGCTTGAGCCAGAAGGAGTCGGCCAAGGTGTCCCAATTCTGCAGCGTGAGCACGTAGCTGAGTCTGTAATGGGCAGTCTGAGACAAGGCGCGGTTGAAGATGGTCATGAATCGGTTTCGCATGCTCACGTCCTTGGCTCGTGTGCCGATGAGGAAGGCATGCTCGAGTCTGACGGTGAGCTCGGAGCGGGCGATGGTGGGATCCTCGTAGATCTTGATGACTAGCTCGAGGAAGCGCTCAAGCAGGGACTGATTGGGCCACTTTTCGAAAATGATCATCTTGTGCAAGACCGCAGTCTTTTCCTTGAGCGTGGGCCAGGATTCACTCGAGTCGAAGACCCACTTCTCAACCATGTCGAGGATTTTGTTGCACAGCTCAGAATTGTATGACTTCTCCACGAGCGACGCCAGCACGCCGAGGAATGGCCGTCGCTGCTCACCCAAGGTGGCCATGCGAGAGGAGAGAATGTCAATCGTCTTTTTCATCAGGTCAACGCCTATGGCGAATTCGACGGCATCGACCGCGCCTGGCTCGGCTGTGCGGGACGCTTGAGCCGGCGCGACCGGCGGCTGCAACATGAAGGCATTGATGTGCTCTTTTGCAAGCTTGTGCTGGAGCACACGCATGAGGCCTTGGATGTGGTCGTTAATCTCAGCCGGTCGGACCTTTGACAGAGTCCACAGGTTGTTGACGGCGGAAACGAGGTGGGTGTTGGACAAGGCGTCGCCAACAATCGACTTGGACAAGTTGTTCATGAAGCCGGTCCGGGGCGCGTCCACATCCATTGCGTCCTCTTCGTCAGTTTTGCCCTCGGGCAGCGCGGTCAGGACCTGAGCAAGCAAAGGCTTCTTCGACTCCTGACCCGCGTCAACGGTGTGCAGAGAGTCCTGGATTTCGGGGTCTTCCATCTTCAGCGGCTTGTCAAGGAGCTTTTGAATGGTGTCTAGGTGGCCGATGATCCATTCGTTGCTCTTGGTGTTCAAGAGAATGCGCATGACCTGCAGGGCGTTGATCATGTATGTCAAGTGCCTCTCGTCCGGCTTATCAGCCTTGTCGCCGGCCAAAATGGGATCAAGGAGCTTCTCGTACAGCGAGACGTCGACGTCAGCCCACAGCCGCGGAGCCAAGAGCTCCTGCAACAGCTTGACCGCCTTCTTACAATGCTCATTCGGCGGTTGAGGCTGTGGAGTCTTCTGGCCGGCCTTTTTAAGTTCAGCTGCCGCCAGAGGCCAGCGTTCGGGCAGAGATGTAATGAAGCTGATGAGGTACTTGATAACCTGGGTGCGTTGCTCGAGTGGGATGACAAACTCGGGCTTGTCGGCGGGGGTAGTAGTAGAATTAGTAGTGGTAGTGGTAGTAGTAGCAGTAGTAGTAGTAGTAGTGGTGGTGGTGGTAGTGGGAGCGTTGGGTACTTGGGTCCCATTCGAGTCCCGCTTTCGCGATAGGTGAGAAGGCGACTGCTGTGGAGAGTCTGACGACGTGCCCGACAACGTGCCCGACGAGCCCGACGAGCCCGACGACACACGTGTCTGCTCCCAGCGACAAAGGAGGGAAATGAGGGCAAGCGCGAGCTTCTTGCTTTCATTCGACGGATTTGGCGGAGGAGCAATCTTGGGCAACATCTGGATGATGGGCTGAATGAAGAACTCGCGCGACTCGTAAAACAAGTCGGGCTGGCGAACGAGGAAGTTGAAGATGCTCTGGACCTGCTGGAGATTGCCAACCTCTTCGTGGAGGATCTTGCGGGCCAGGCGCGCCCAGGTCGGCTGTTTCCTGTCATTGGCCGACGCATTTGGCTGGGTCATCATGCGATCGGGCAGGATGGGTGCGAGAACCTCGAGGGCTTGGGTGACCAGGGCCTTGCCTTCGTTCTGGTGGGCCTTGAGCAGCTGGTTGTAGATCTGCACCACGATCTTGGTCGGGGTCTCGTAGGAGCGGATGAAGTAGCAGCTGAGCACGTAGGCGGCATACTTGTTGATAATATCCTCCAGTCGGATGTAGCTCCAGGCAAACTTGATAATGTCCTTGCGTGCCTCGGCAACGGCGGCCTTGTGGTACTTGAGCATCAAGGCCGAGAGCTGGAGGACTTCCATGCGCGAGTGATCGATGCCGGGCTGCAGTGAATCGTCGGTCGAGTCAAAGCTGGGCGGCGACTTCCACAGCCGTTCGTGCACGAGATCGAACATTGCCTTGTCCATGAGCGCAGGCGTCGGCTGCTGATGGAGTCTGGCTCGCTGGATATCCTTGGCCAAGATGGGACTGACGACCTTTTGCAGGAGGAAGGTCTTGGCCTTTTGAGACGGCTGCTTCTGGGCGTAGAGCTCGAGCGAGCGATCGACGATCTGACGCTGGAGGGCCGTGGACTGGCTCGAGATGATGTTGGTGTAGAGAAACTTGGTCAGACTGAGGGGCATCTTGATGTCTCCTTGAGCGGCGGCGGAGAAGACGTCCATGGTCATGTCCATGTCGTGGGGGGCGGCCGACAGGTAGGCGAGCAGCACGTCGACGAGGTAGTTGCCTGCTTGTGCAGCTCGCAGCCGCTGGTCACGCTGCAGGGTGTGGTTTCGCAGCCGCGTCTCGAGCTCCTTGCCGGCATCGAGCAAACGCCGGACGAAGGCGGGCTGGTCCTTCAGCCACGAGGACGAGGGCGCGGCCGCGTCCTTGCTGCAGGTGGTGGCGTGGACGACTTGGATGCAGTTGACAAGGGCAATGCTTCTGGCCGGTTCGGCCGTGAGGTCGAGCGTGGCCTCGGACAGTGGCGACACGTCGGCCGTCAGGGCGTGGCGGAGCGGCTCACTCAGCGGGTCGTGCAGAATCTGGCCGAAGAAGCGGCCGTACCTCTCGACTTGGATCTCGGCGAGGAAGAAGGCCAGCGTCTCCTTCGGGTACTTGTTGAGGTAGAGGACGAGGGGGTGGCGGAAGGGGCTCAGGGTCGTCCGCCTCAGCTTGGTCTCGAGGTCGAGCACGCCGTTGACCAGGGCGGCCATGAAGCTGGTTGCGGCCGGCGGCAGCAGATGGAAGATGTTGAGGATGGCGGCGACAATCTTCATCTGCGGATTCTGCTCGATCAGGCCGAACGAGGCCTTCTGGAGCAGGGCGTCGGTGGCAATGGTCTTCATGTGCTCGAGCAGGCGCGCGCCGATTTCCACCTTGAAGTAGTTGGTCAGCAGGGTCAGAAGCCGGGCGAGGCCGTCGAGGCCGGGCACGGAGAGTCGCTTGGGGTCCTGGAGGTTCATGAGAATGGGGCGCAGGCCATTCTGGAGCAGGTCCTTGGGCAGCTTGTTCGTCTGGGCAAGCACGTCCTTCAGCCCGGCATTGGCGGCCTCGATGACGTCGGCGCTCTTGGAGTAGAGGAGCTTGAAGAAGACGGTGATGATGCGCGCCCGGCTGGTGTTTTGCGGATTGCTGGCAAAGTCGGGCAGGGCCATGGCCATGGAGAGCAGGCGGAGGCAGGAAACGCGCAGGTTGACGATCAGGGCCGCATTGCCGAACTCGTCGGGCTTGGGATGCAGCACGGCGTTGTCGGCGTCGGCCAGCGCCAGCGACTCCATCGTCAGCCTGTTCAGCGGATCGTTCATGGGCACGATGTCGTGGCCGAGGCCGAGGCAGTAGGTGATGGCGTCGATGAAGCCGGTCTGGGCCAGGAAGGGCAGGGCGCGCAGCGGCTTGTTGAAGATGGGCTGCAAGAGGCGCTCCTTGACCGGCGCAATCAGCTCGTACACCTCGACGCCGAGCTGGTCGGCCATGATGGCGAAGGCGCTCTGTGCCGCCTCGCGCACGTGCTTGTTCATGTGGGACAGCTCGAGGCAGAAGTTGACCGACAGCGCGTGGATGTGGCTCTTGTCGTTGACGATGGCGTCCCGGTTGGCGCCCTGGCAGACCCGGGTCAGGATGAACTCGAGCGTGTCTTGGGCAGTCACTCGCGTACTGGCCGGCACGTCGTGCGGCGTGTCCTTGATGACGAAGAGCAGGGCCTTGACAATGTCGAGATGCTTGCTGACGAGGAAGGCGCTGCCGAGGCCCAGCTTGGTGACGATGAGCTGCAGGCCAAGGCTGGCGCCGGCCTTGGTAAACCATTCGACCTCGCGACACTTGTGGCAGAATGTCTGCGTGATGTGGGAGAAGAAGGGCAGTCGCACGGCCTTGTCGATGCTGCCGAACACGGCGCGGGCGGTGTCGCGAACGGTGAAGAGGATGGCTTCGGCACCCTCACGCACGAGCACATTGTCCGAGGCGAAGCAGTCGGCCAGGACGTCGGCCAGGAGGCGGGTGCTGAGGCGCAGAGTGCCCTCGCCGAGGTTGACGTCGAATTCGCGGTTCCGTCGACCCGCGTCCGCCAGGGCTTGGCCCAGCTCGACGAGGGTGAAGTGGCGGGCAATCTCGTTCATGAAGGCCGTGGCCGCAGGCTTCAGGTCGGGGATGGTGACGGCGACGGTGCAGGCCTTGAGGAGGCTCTTGAGCCGGGCCTCCTCGTCCTTGCGCTTTTGCACCGACTTGGTGGGGCCGCCGTCGTCGTTGACGGCCGGGTCGGCCGCGGCATACGTGTCGAAGCGGCGCGCGACCAGGTCGTTGGCCTGCAGTCTCAGCAGGGCGGCGAGGTCGTCGGGCAGATGGTCGGCGCCGACATACAGCCGCACGTGATTGGTGACGAGGTCGAAGGCTTGCTGCTTGTAGTAGAGATCAAGGCTCTGGGCCTTGGCATTGGCCGCGCGAGAGGGCTCAGTCAGCTTGCGGATGGCAAGGTCGAGGCCGGTGTCGAGGGGGAAGGCACGGTCGCGATTGGTGCCGACGAGGCGAATGTCGAAGCTGGCCCGGTCATCGGTGTAGGCACGGTGAGCCAGGCGCGGCGGCCGTGTCAGGTACTTGCGATTTCGGCCGCCCAGCTTGCCGAGGATGCGCATGGTGGTGTGGGAGTGGAAGTGATGGTAGGGCTGCGGCCGCAGGTGGTCGAAGAGGGCCGTCATCAGGTCGTCCATGATGGGCGCCATGATGGGATCGAGGTAGTCGGCCGTCAGGTTGTCGACGCACAGCTCGAGCGTGCGCAGGCCCTGGCCGACGAGGTCGGGGCCGGCGCGCAGGGCGACGACGAGCGGGCGCATCAGGTGGCTCAGATGCGGCAGCAGATGGCTGAGGCGGGCCGGCACGGTCAGCGTGAGCTCGACGTAGAGGTCGCGGTCGTGGACGTCGCGCGCGCCCTGCAGCAGGTGGTTGAAGGTCTCGAGCAGCATCTCCAGCAGCGGCAGGATCTCCTTGTACAGCAGTTCGAAGCGGCCGCCGCCGATGCTGCGGAAGAGGGAGCGCAGCAGGATGAAGTAGTGGATCGGCTTCTCCGCCGTCACCGACAGCTGGACGCACTGGGTGACGATGTTGGTGATGTGGGTGTGCAGCACGGCCTCGTTGTGCTGGGAGAAGAGCGTGACGGCCATGAAGGAGAGCTTGAACATGCGCATCAAGATGGACGATTTCTTGATGTCGGCCGAGCCGACGTCGGGCAGCTTGTCCATGAGATACTGGAGCACCATGCCGGCAAACGCGGGCGAGGTCGTCTCGCTGGCGAGGAAGAACTGGGGCAGGTGCAGCAGGGCGGTGTGCTCGAACATGAGCTCGTGCAGGTGCGGGATCTCGGCCTGGAAGACCTCGTGGAAGGTGGCCGGGTCGAGGCAGTGGAAGACGGTGCCGAAGCTCTCGAGCAGGTTCTTCTCCTCCGGGCTCATCAGCGACATGGTGTGGCTGGCCATCAGCTCGAGCGGCGACGTGAACTGGATCTCGGTGGGCGGCGGGTCGGCGCCGTAGTAGCGGAAGGCGCGCGCGCCCTCGTGGAAGAGCTTGGTGACGACGCGCACCTCTTCGGCGTTGTAGCCCGACGAGACCTCGGCCCAGTTGGCGGGAAGCAGGGCGGGATCGAGCGAGGCGGCCGGCGCGGGATTGAGCGAGGCGGCCGGCGCGGGATTGCAGCTCTTAAGCTGGTAGAAGAGGTTCTTCAGCCCGTTGACCAGGTTGCGGAAGAGGAACTTGTTGTCGGCCACCGGGTCGACGCCACGGTCGCGCGGGTTGGACGTCTTGATGGGCGTGGCGTGGAAGATGTCGACCTCGTCCCAGTCCGGCACGTGGTCCATGTCGTCCATGTACGGCTCGGCGGCAGCGGCAGCAGCGTCAGCAGCGTCGGCAGCGTCGGCAGCGTCGGCAGCGACGGCAGCGACGGCGGCCGCGTCGGCATCTCTGCTCTTGGCCGCGGCATACTGCTTGCTCAGCTTGACCGCATTCGCGTACTGGTGGTTCATGGCCGCAAACTTGTCGCCCAGGGCGTCGAGGATCATGATCAGGAAGTGGCGCGCGTCTTCCTTGTCGTCAAGGCGCGTGATGCTCTCGGCCATGTTAAGGAGGAGCTTGGCGCTCATGGTCTGGAAGCTGGTGCCGGGGAAGTCGTCGTGCAGCGTGCGCGTGTACACCTCGATCGTCTTGCGGATCTGGTCGCGATCGAGCGAATCGCGCACGTGGTGGATGAGGTCGGCCAGCATGCTGTAGGCCAGCGGCCGCATCGTCTCGTACACCGTCAGGCCGTCGCCGATCAAGACGCGCTCGTCGAGCAGCGTGCCGATCTTGTGCAGGAAGATCTTGCGGTAGTTGAAGTTGATGATGTGGCGAATGGCCACGAGCAGCTCCTTGCGCGCGCTCGACTTTTCGCGCGGGCAGTCCTTCAGCAGCCGCACCACCACGTCGGGCAGCCGGGGCAGGAAGTCGGACAGCTGGTTGGCGTAGACGCGCAGCAGGTAGGCCAGGAAGCTCATGGTCTTGACCTGGGCGGTGATGAAGTCGCCAAAGGCCGCGCGGTTGCGGATGTCCTTGCTGACGCCGGTGAAGACGGTGCCCAGCCTGTCGGCCTCGCGGTGCGCGCGCTCCTGGGCCTTGGCCTGCAGCAGCAGGATGGCCTTGATCGAGGGCACGAACTTTTTGACGTTGGACGCCACCGAGTTGCGATGGGCCTGGAAGATGGAGACGACGAGGATGGGGCACTCGGACAGCACCTTGAACGACTCCATGCCCTTGGGCAGCAGGCTCGGCTGTGCCTTGTCGGCGCCCGGGTCTGAGATGGTCGTCGCTGGCGAGCCGGGCCGCGGCGAGTGCAGGCTCTGGGAGGCCAGCGCGGACGAGGAGGCGCCGGTGCCGCTGCTGCCGGTTCCGCTGCCGCCACCGCTGCCGCCGCCGCCGCCACCACCGCCGCTGCTGCCGCTGCCGCTGCCGCCGGGCCCGCTGTCGAGGGTGCTGTGGACGACCGACTCCATCAACTCAAACATCTCCTGGATCAGGTCGAGAAAGGGCTGGACGCGCGATGCCGTGGCCACGGGCTGCTGGCGCTCGAGGTCCATGACGGTCTTGAGGCACAGCACCGCGTTATCCTCGTTCTCCACCCGCACCAGGTCCATGAGCAGGTCGACCATCTCGACCGCGTACGGCTCGACGTCGTGCTGGGCATGGGGCAGTCGGTGCAGAATCTCCAGCACCTGGTTGCGCAGCGTGTGCTCAAGCGAGTTGGGCGAGAAGTCGGGCTTGCCCTCGAGGATCTTCTTGAACACGGGCCATAGCTTGGCCAGGAAGCGGCCGAAGAGGCCGGGCGCGCACAGATTGTCGATCTGGTCGCGCAGCTCCGTGGCCACGTTGGCCCTCGTGCGGCTGTCTGCAGGCGGTGTCAGTCGACGGCGCCACGAAGCCGTGTGGGTGTGGGTGTGGGTGTGGGTGTGCTTACCTAGTTTTGCGTCGCTCAGCCGCGCCGCGAACAGCTCGATTTTCTGGCCGGCGTCCATGGCGGCGGCGACGAGGCCGGGGCAGCGGCAGGAGGAAGTTCAGTCAAGAACTCTGCCGCGGTGTGCATGGAGACGGCCCGTCCGGCATGGCTTGGGCACGAAAGCAGATGGATGCTGATGATGTGACGATGCGGCGTGTGACGATGTGGCGTGTGACGATGTGGCGATCTGATGATCTGATGATTCGAGGCTGATGATCTGATGATTCGAGGCTGATGATCTGATGATTCGAGGCTGATGATCTGATGATTCGATGATTCGAGGCTGATGATCCGATGATTCGATGATTCAAGGCTAACGGGTGGAAGAGAGGGACAGGGAGCGGCAGCGAGTACGGAGGGTGCGGGGCCGGCTCGAGGACGACTTGCCAGGGCCTAGGGCGTAGTGTTGGCCGCCAGGCAGATTACGCTAGCTTGCAAACGCAGAGAAGCAGAGAGGCGTGTGTGTGGCCAGGCGCAGACACGGGCGAGGGCCATCTGTCGGCAGCGTGGGCGCGTCACGTGCGAGGCTGCGCGGAGAGACAAGGCTGCATGCACCCCAGCCAGCGGGCCTTCTAGAAAGGGCTAGACGAGCACGACACGAGGCTGGGCGAGGCTCGGCAAGGCTGGGCGAGGCTGAACCAGGCTGAAGTGACCCAGTTGTGTCAGCTGAGCTCAGCCCAGCCCAGCCCAGCTAGGCTCGGCTCGCTCATCGCGCGGGCGGCCGCGGCCCACGCCCGCATCATGACATTTGGCATCGTCTAGGCCTATGTTCCGTTGTACAAAAAAAAAAAAAAACCCCCAAGTCACGAACTGATTCATAGTCCTCATCAGACATCCCATACCCGCACCAGCACCCGCACCAGCACCCGCACCCACACCGCCGCACACCCGTCTCGGCCAAGTCCCGCTCAAAAGACTGGGCACGACGTGGGCGTGGGCGTGGGCGTAGGCGTGGGCGTAGGCGTAGTCGTAGTGTCGGGGCGCTGCCAATGCCACGGCCTCAAAGGCCTCCTTCTCCCGCGCGCATCGCCATCTCTCGTCGAGCCGCGACCGCGTCCGTGGCCTACACGGCGGCCGCCGTGGTTGTGGCGGTGGCGGCCGTGGCGGCAGCGGCGGCGGCGGCAGTTGCCTGTGGCTTGCCATCGGCCGACGACAGCGAGTTGTTGCGACTCCGCCGCGACTTGCTGCTGTCGACGCTGACCCGGGCCTTGTGGACGCGAGCCTGGCCCTTTGAGTCTGCCCTGCGGCGCTGTGTCATTTGTCCCCATCGTTAGAACAGGCCTCTGGTCACTAGAGGGAAGAGAAGAGTCTTAGCAGGTGGAATTGCTGGTGGCGGGCCGTGTGCCAAGCACGCCCAGACGAAATCACGCACTCACCGATGTCGTCGGCTTGACCGCTCCCGACTCATCGTGTAGCTTCAATGCATCCAGCCGTTGCTGGCTATCCTGTGTCGCATCAGCAGCGGCAGCGGCAGCAGCGGCACCACCACCACCACCACCACCACCACCACCACCACCATCTACGCGGCCCTTGGGAGCCGCTGCTGCCGCCGCCACCGCTGCCGATTCTGCTGCTGCCGCCGCCACCGCTGCTGATTCTGCTGCTGCCGCCGCTTCTGCTGCTGCTGCTGCACCCAGGCCGCTCTTCATCTTGTCGGCTTGCTCGTCCAGCCGTTCCCACTTGGCCTTGCGTGCTTGCTCGCGCTTGTCGGCGCTGGCTTGCAGCTCGTTGTAGTCGTGCGAGCAGTCGTCAAACAGCTGGGGGTTGATCTCCATAAAGAGCTTCATGGCATTGTACACCATGCCGTGGATGGTGCTGCAACACATCAGTCTGTGCTCACTCGGCCCACTTGGCCCCCCACACGCGCGACGAAGCAGGTCCCCTTACCGGTTCCAATGGCCCTTGGAGTTCTCATACAGCGGCGCGAACATGATGGGCAGGATGGTCTCGACATTGTCGCTGACCAGATTGCAAAAGTACTCGTTGTTCCAGAAGTAGAGTGCTCTCTCGGCAACCTGCAAACGCCGTTAGTCTTGTCATTGTCATCGTCGTCGTCGTTGTTGTTGTTGTCGGCGTCGGCGTCACCGCCGCCGCCGCCACAACCACGGCCACCACATTGCCACCACATTGCCACCATACCTGAAAGTGCGGGCTCGCCACCGACTTGGCCAGCTGGTTGAAGAGCGGCTCCTGCACCTTGGCAAACTCGGCCGGGTCCATGACCTCGAAAATGTCCTCGACCTCGTTCAGGAACATGACCTCCTTCGTGCTGTTGGTCTTGGGCCAATACCGCAGCAGGCCCAGCACAACCTCCTCCGTCAGGCCCGAGTCCTTCTCGAGGAACTGCACGATGCAGTAGGCCAGCTGCGGATGGTACATGCTCAGGCTCTTGACCTTGTGCAGCGGCAGCAAGACGCGCGTCAGGAAGAGCTTGTGCTCCTCCTTCAGCGGCAGCGCAAAGCCGTTGATGATGGACCCCAGGATCTCGAGCAGCTCGGCGATGCCGTTGAAGCGCTCGGTCTCGTAGATGAACTGGAAGAAGACGTTGTTGATGGAGCGTCGGATGTAGGACCGCAGATTGAGGAACTTGCCGTAGATGCGATGCAGCGTCGTCTTGAGGAAGTCGCGCTCGCGCGGGTCCTCCGAGTCAAAGAGCTCGAGCAGCTGCAGCACGAACTGGTGGTCGATGTAGGCCTTGGCAATGTTGGTGTTGAAGTCCTGGCTCTCGATGAAGCGCAGGAAGAACTCGTACACCACCTGGATGTGCGGCCACGCCACCTCCAGCACCGGCTCGTCCTCCTCCGGGTCAAAGGCCTCGCCCTGCGGGTTGACGGGCGGCGGCACGGGCCGGAAGAGGTTCTTGCTGAACATGTCCACCACCTTGGGGTACATGGGCTCCGTGATGACCGACCGGTTGTTGGCCACGTAGTCGAGCAGCTCGTGCAGGGCCAGCCGCTTGATCTCCTTGGACTTCATGTCTGCCGTCTGGTCGTTGAAGTCGAAGATGATGTTGCACTGGTCGATCTTCTGCATGAACAACTCCTGCCGGCGGTTCGGCGGCACCTCGTGGAAGCCCGGCAGCTTCTCCAGGTCGCGGGCCCGCTGGTCGGAGACGTCAAAGCGCGAGGAATGCTGCCGCTTGGGCGTTCTGATGCCCTCGGGCACGTCCTTGGGCGTCGACTGCAGCCGGTCGAAGAGCAGCGACTTCTGGCCGGCCTTGGGAGGCGCCAGGTCGCCCGGCATCGTCTCTGTCGCTCCCGGGCTCGGCACCGCCGGCACGCTGGGGCTGATGACCACGCTGGGCATGTGCCCCGTGGCCCGGCCTGCCGCACTCGGCCCGTGGCCCGCAGCCGCGTGCTGGGGCGTGAAGGGCTGGCCAGCAGGCGCTGCATTTGACCCAACGAGAGGCGCGCCGTGGTTGGCCGCGCTCTCGCTGCCTCCTTTTGCTCGGATCTCGCTGACGTTGGTCGACGAGCTGGTCGGCGTCGCCGCGTTGGAGTTGTTGGGCGAGCGTGACTCGCCTCCGGGCGTGGTCGACGACGACAGCGGCGAGGCAACGCCCGACGAGTTGGGTCCGTCTTTCTTCTTGGACGACTTGTTCGACTCCTTTGCTCTCGAAAGCTGCTCGTGCTGCATACACCACGTCAGCCACATCCCATTACATCCATCGCCCGCACCACACCGAGCAGCGCACTCGGGGTGGGGGTGGGGCGGTCGGGCACGGGGCGGGCACGGCACGGCCCAGGCCAAAAAGGGCTGCCTACCACTCGTTGCCTGAAGCCCTTCATCTTGCACACACACGGCGGCCGGCTCGACTGGCGAGGCCGGCAGATAGCTAGGGTCTAGTGACTCGTTGTGGCGCGCACACAACTGGTCTCTGGTGGCTCGTTGACGCGGCAGATCACTCGTATCTGGTGGCTCGTTGACGCGGCAGACCACTCGTGTCTAGTGACTCGCTGCGGCCGCAGACAACTGGTGTCTGGTGGCTCGTTGACGCGGCAGATCACTCGTGTCTAGTGACTGGTTGTGGCAGCACAAGGCCGGCCGTGCATTGAGCCGCCGTGGACGGGGCCAAAGGCAATCGCGGCAACCGTCAGATCGGGCGGCGGCCAAAGTCAAGGGCGCTGCAGGCGGTGTTACCGGCGGCGGCGGCGAGTGCGGTGGGCTCGGATGCAGCTAGCCACGCATCCTGTGCACAGGATCAGGCGCGGAGCGGTGATGGCCAACAGGGCAGCGACGGCCAACAGGGCAGCGACGGCCAACAGGGCAGCGACGACGGTCAAGGCAGCGACGGCGGTCAAGGCAGCGACGGCGGTCAAGGCAGCGACGGCCAAAAGGGCAGCAAGGGCAGCAAGGGCAGCGACGGCGGTCAAGGCTGCGGACAATGGCCGGCTGGCTGGCTGGCAGAGGGTGCAAAGGACGCAGGCCAGGTGGCTGCGGCCAAGGGCGAATGGCCAAGAGCGAATGGCCAGGGAGGGAAGCTGCGGGCGACGGGCGACGCGGCCGGGCAGGAAGGGCAGGAGGGGGGCGGTCAGGGGCGGAAGGAGTGCGTGTGCGTGCAGACAGACTGGTCGAGGCAATGGCCAGCGGCGCGATTGATTGCTGATGCACGGCGGCCGCGGGCGTCTCGTACACCGGCGGGCAGTTGGCGTGCTCGATCGACTCGGCTCGGTATCAGTCAACACGGCACTCACAGTGGGCAGAGCCAACGTTGTGCTAGGCGGGGCCGCCGTCGGTCGTTGCGCAGCTGCCAATTTGCCCGTTTGCTAGGCTAAGGCTCGGGGTGCGCCTGCAGCAGCGCCAAGCCCTGCCCCGGCTGAGCCAAGCGACCCTCTCTCGACACGCACCGCTCGTACGCAAGGCCCTGGCTGTTGCTAACCACACACGCCGCCATTCAGGATCTACGAATACCAAGTGTGTGAGGGAGCATGGAAGATCGGCACCAGGGCTGTGCGGCGCCAGATCGTGGCGGCGCGCAGCGCGTCTGTACGCCGCTGCTGGCTGGATGCCTTTTGTCTAGACCCGCACCTGCAGATGCCGCACGTGACGGGGCTTTGGCGAGGAGGAAATCTGCCGACCTGTATGTATCCTGGACGAGGAGCACTGTATGGCAGGCGCCAGCCAGCCAGCCAGCGGCACGTGACCGGGCCTTTGACGAGAACTGTATGCCGGCCAGTCAGCCTAAACACCGCCACGCACACTGATACTCGAACGCTAAACACGCTCAAGTGATTCTACGAGCCAGACGCTGTCTAATCGAGTGCTAAGCACGCTCGAGTTATTCTACGAGCCAGACGCTGTCTAATCGAGTGCTAAACACGCTCAAGTCATTCTACAAGCCAGACGCTGTCTAATCGAGTGCTAAACACACTCAAGGCTGTCTAATCGAGCGCGAAACACGCTCAAGTGATTCTACAAGCCAGACACTGTCTAATCAAATGCTAAGCATGCTCAAGTGATTCTATGAGCCAGACACTGTCTAATTGAGTGCTAAGCACACTTGAGTGATCCTACAAGCCAGACGCTGTCTAATTGAGTGCTAAACATGCTCAAGGCTGTCTAATTAAGTGCTGAGCACACTTAAGTGATTCTATGAGCCAGACACTGTCTAATCAAGTATGAAACACACTCAAGTCATTCTACGAGCCAGACACTGTCTAATCAAGTACTAAGCACACTCAAGTCATTCTACGAGCCAGATGCTGTCTAATTAAGCGCGAAACATACTTAAGTGATTCTATGAGCCAGACACTGTCTAATCAAGTGCTAAGCACACTTGAGTGATCCTACAAGCTAGACGCTGTCTAATTGAGTGCTAAACACACTCAAGGCTGTCTAATCGAGCGCGAAACACGCTCAAGTGATTCTATGAGCCAGACACTGTCTAATTGAGTGCTAAACACGCTCAAGTCATTCTACGAGCCAGACGCTGTCTAATTGAGCGTGAAACACGCTCGAGTGATTCTATGAGCCAGACGCTGTCTAATTGAGTGCTAAACACGCTCAAGGCTGTCTAATCGAGTGCTAAGCACGCTCAAGTGATTCTACGAGCCAGATGCTGTCTAATCGAGTGCTAAGCACGCTCAAGTGATTCCACGAGCCAGATGCTGTCTAATCGAGTGCTAAGCACGCTCAAGTGATTCCACGAGCCAGATGCTGTCTAATCGAGCGCGAAACACGACCAAGTTATTCCAGACGCTGTCTAATCGAGCGCTAAACACGCCCAAGTTATTCTACAAGCCAGACGCTGTCTATTGATACACGCTAAGCCTAGAATAATGATCCTCTACGTACTATGGTAATTACACCAAAATAGCCACCGAAACGAAACGAGCCACTTTAAGAATTGAGCCTAAACCAAGAACATACTCTACTGCTAACTAAATCTAGAGCTACTATAGATACAGGGAATACTAACACCCTACTACTTAGAAGGGCGGGATAATAGTGGTAAAGCTAATTGGCTCTTTTCTCTGCGCTAACACCACTCAGACACAGTAACGTCAAGATACCAACTCAGACACAGTAAAGTCAAGATACCAACTCAGACACAGTGAGTCAAGATACCAACTGCACACTTTGACAAGAACTGTATGCCAGCCAGCCAGCCATCGGCAGTACGGCAAAAAGGTCTGACATCGCGCGCTGCGTGTCGGCAGAGACCAAGGCCATGGCAAGCAGCGACGCTGCGCCCGCATACTGCATCCCTCGCAGGCAAGTCGTCGCCGTCGAGCACCCATGCATCGTCAGAAACATCGACAGAGCCATCGACATGCTGGGAGGCGCTGCCTCAGTCAAGCAGATCCTCGCTCCCGGCCCGCCCAAACCGCTGGGCCTGAACTTGCAGCCCGCCAATCCCGACTCCAGGCCGATTCTGTCCTTCAACAACCAGACCAACAATCTCCTCCTCCAGGTCAGGGTGCCAAAACGCATCGGCAAGCGCAAACGGGGGTCTGATGCGCCCTTTACAGCCCTTGATTCTGCTGACGCCCTGCGCAATGCTCGCTATCTGGTCCAATCCATGCGTGACAATGCAGCCACCCACCAGGTCGACGCGCTGGGCACCGTTGACCAGACCCACATCTGGCGCGAGATGCCCGACTTTGTCTACTCCACGCAGGACGCCGACTTCCTGTCCAAGGTGCGCTCTCAGCTTCTGCCTCGCGACCTGCAGTCGGTAAAGTCGTTCAACATGCACCGAAGACATGGCCTGCTTGGCAGCGAGGCAGTGCCGCCGCCCGTGCTGTCGACCGTCTCGCTGCCTCACCCGGCCAGCTATCGCCAGGACACGGGCAGCCGGGCCTGGCCACCATCAAGCGACCACGCCGGCGGCACTGAGCCGGCCGTCAACATCAACACCAGCAACCCGCGACCCTCGATGACCTCGGTCACCACTTTCGCCGACGGCTGCCCCATGTCACCCGACCCGTCGCTGCCTCCGCTCAGCTTCCAGCCCAAGGCAATCCGTGAACTGTACCCGCTGCTGGCCGACCTCTTCAAGCAGCGGCCCCTCTGGACTCGTCGTGCGCTCGTTGGTCAGCTGCCGCCCGACGCCAGCAGCGACCGCTTGCGCTTCACCCTGCCCTACCTCGCCTTCCTCATCCGTGCCGGCCCTTGGCGCGACTGTCTGTGTAGATTCGGCATCGACCCCACTTCGTCGCCCGACTTTCGCGTCTATCAGACCGTCAGGATGAGGACAAGTGGTGGCAGCAAGGCCGACGACGCCAGTGATGGTGGTGCGCCACGCGACGCCATGCCCGCGCCGCACATCTTCACCGGCACCCACCCGCACCCGCGCGACGGCAGCATCTGGCAGCTCTGCGACATCGCTGACCCGCAACTGACTCGGCTCGTGCACCTGCCCGTGCAGGACCTGCCCTCGCACTGCGACACCAAATGCTTCGGCTGGTACCCCAACGGTGCCCTTTCCAAGATCCGCACCGTCATGAAGGCCAAACTCGACGCCTGCACGGCCCAAGGACAGCAACAGCAGCCCATCGACGCCACCCTCTTCGACCGCTTCCTCAGCCTGCTCCCCAACCAGCTCGACCATTTTGACCCCGCGGCCGCCGGGATGGGAGATCCCGACTTTGGCTATCTGCCGCCGCCCATGACGCCGCTCGAAATGGAGCTGGCCGCGACTTACAGGGGCATTGCCAGGGAGGAGATGAACAAGGAGCTACGCCGCGCCGGGCGGAGGCCAGCACCCGTCGAGATAGTGGATGATGATGCTGCTGGTGGCGAGTCCGACGAAGAAGAAGAAGCGGATAATGGTGATGACGGCGACGGCGACGACGACGACGACAGCAACAACAGCGACGACGACGACGACGACGACAACAACAACAACAACAATGATGATGATGAGGAAGCCAGCAGCTCAGCTGACTAAATAATCATTGCGTCAATTCTGTACTTTACTTTTCTGTACTTTACAGAGAACACAATAAAAGCGCGTCGCTTGCACCTTGATGTCTGGCAGGTGCTTTTTATGGCCCGTTCTAGCCTGCTCTCTCCCTCTCTCTCCCGATTCCTCTCTCCCTCTCTCTCTCTCTCCCCGTCAAAACTCGAGGCCCAAGATATTGACTCAACGCCCTTTCTCTGCGCTGACGACAACACAAAAGTCTTCATAACCAACCTCTTGCTAAAGTAAGGTGCACACTCAAGTCTCGTTCCCTCGTTCCCCTTGGCCCGGGGTTGATTGGCGGTTGATGCGAGTAGCTGGCTGGTCAGGATGGCGGAGAGTTGAATGAGTTCTAATCTTGTCTCTCGTCCCCTCTCATACCTTGGCAGCCTCAGCACCCAGCGTCCTGAACCAGTCCATCATGTTGCTCTCTCCTCTCTCTCATACCTTGGCAGCCTCAGTACCTAGCGTCCTGAACCAGTCCATGATGTTGGTGTAGACGACGAGCAAGACGCCACCTCCAGGGCCGAGTCGGAGCACCTTGGGCAAGAAGCCCTTGTATAGTGCGCCGACACCCTCCTCCTTCATGATGGTGGCCAAGCCCGGCCAGGCCCAGTTGTACTTGGGCACTTGGCCTGCCGTCCTCGGTGTGTTCTGGATGCGCGACTTGACCACGTCCATGGGCGTGTTGAGGATGGTGCCCACGGTTCCGCCGATGGTGCCGGAGATGAGATTGGTGGTGAGGGCCTGCGTCTTGTTGTTCGGGTCGACGGCCGGCAGAAGCGCCTTGACCTGGAAGATACAGCCAAAGTAGCCCGAGTTCCAGAGGATGTGGCGCCAGGCCGTCGACTCGAGGCCGTTGTACAGCGCCAGCACACCCTCGTTCTTGACGGTTTTGAGCACCACGTCGAGCACGCCCGAGTACCTGCCCGCCTGCGCCTTGTCCTGCAGCCGGATCTTGACCAGCTCAAACGGCACCACGACCAACGACTCGGTCGCTCCGGCTGACGCACCCGTCAGGATGGCCAGCGGCTGGTTGTTCTTTTCCACGCCAAACAGCCGGCGATAGAAGATGCCCCACGAGTCGTTGCCCGCGAATTTGACCGCTCGCTTGGGCGCCTCCATCATGATCGGGGCCTCGATACCGCGGTACAGTCTGCTTGGGCCCTCGTTGGTGATGATCTTGCGGAAGCAATCCATCATGCTCGTGTAGTAGTCTTGGCCTGGCACCGGAACTTTGCCTTGTAGCTGCACCCGCGTTTTGACCACATCGAGCGGGTACATCAGCAGGATCTGGCGGTGTTAGCGGTTGCCAGACCCGCGTCTGCCTAGCTCAAAACTCACTTCTGACACGCCGGCGACGGCACCAGCAGTCAGCTGGTAGCCAAAGCCCAGCGGTTTCTCTGCCGCAGCCATTGTACTTGGACAGTTGGTGGGAGGATAAAACTGCTGTCGAAAACGGAAGGCGCAAGGGACGAAGCTCAAAGCTCTGCTAAGGCAGGTGGGGCAGGTGACCCGGTGAAGCAGCAAGACCGACCAAGGCGACAAACCTCCAGAAATGAATGTGAGTAATGACTGAAACAACACACCAGCACAAGGCAAGACAAGCAAGCACAAGACAAGACAAGCAAGCACGATCAGTCACCAGTCCCGTCCCGGAGGTCGGAGGAAATGCCGAAAAGGCTTGCCGGTAGCCGGCTCCGATAGCACTAACTGCTATTACTCTAACTACGACTAAGCATATTACTCCAACTGTAACTAAGCCTATTACTCTGACTATAATTCAGCCTATTACTCTGACGATAATTCAGTCTATTACCCTGACGATAATTCAGTCTATTACTCTGACGATAATTCAGCCTATTACTCTGACGACAATTCAGTCTATTACCCTGACGGTAATTCAGTCTATTACTCTGACGATAATTCAGCCTATTACTCTGACGACAATTCAGCCTATTACCCTGACGATAATTCAGCCTATTACTCTGACGGCAATTCAGCCTATTACTCTGACGATACTATAACTGAAGGCGCCAAAGATTCGAAATGCTTGCCAGACGACACTGCTTATCAACACGTGGCGTTTGCTCATTCATACAGACTCGCACTACATAGAGTATGCCGTGTAGCAGTCCCGCAGTATCCTTAGCACATCCAAAGCCTGAAAAACACTCGCACTCGTCCTCAACAAGCTCTTACATACCACTTCCAGTCTGTACCCAAGTCTGCTTCGATTTTGACCTTGGCCGGAGGAAGCGGTTTTTGACCAATCTGCGACATCTGGTCTTTGGGCCTCTGCAGAGCAGGTGCAGGACGAAGTGGAAGGCCATTGTCAGTGCCATTGTCATTGCACTTAACAGCGTCGCCACCCTTGGCCACGCCCCCTTCTTTGTTGAGCTCGCCCCCTTCTTTCTTGACCTTGCCCCCTTCTTTCTTGACCTCGCCCCCTTCTTTCTTGACCTCGCCCCCTTCTTTCTTGACCTCGCCCCCTTCTTTCTTGACCTCGGCCCCTTCTTTCTTGACCTCGGCCCCTTCTTCCTTGACCTTGCCCCCTTCTTCCTTGACCTCAGCCGTCTGGCCTTCGATCTCAGGCACCGGAGCATCAATCCTGCGCTCTGTGGACGTCTCGGTGCCGATTGCCGCTTCCGATCGTCGTCGGTGTAGCTCTGATAGCTGTCGCCGCGACTGCAGGTTGCTCCCAAACCGATTCCTCCACAGCCTGTTCTCCAGCGCGCTCGACCATCCCGCTCTTCGGCACACCTCCTCCACCACCAAATCGCAGTCTCCAAGCAGTTCAATGTCCACCTTCAAGCCCGGGCGCCGGCAGTGTTCCCGGCTGATCCAAATCTGCGGCACGCTAGCTGGCATTTCAAACGGCAACTTGTTGACCGGCTCGACGGGCAGGGATGTCCCGATGATCAGGAACAGGTCGACCTTGCCGGCATCGCGAAGCAGCCGTGGCCCGTACGTTCTGGATATGCCCTCGTCGAAAAAGGTAATGTCAGGCTTGAGCAATCCCGGCCGTGACAGAGGGTCGGATGTCTCATCGTCGCTTCCCAGTCTGCGCTTCTTCAACCCCGGAGTGCTTTCTGACTTTCGCAGCTTTGGCCTCGATGCTTGCAGGTATTCAACCGCGACATCTACCTTCTTGGGCCGTGCGCGCACTCGTCGCTTGCTCGCCCTGGCCACCGCCTTGTCATCAACCTTGGCGCATTCGCACAGAGGCAGTGCTCCCTTGTACACGACGGGGAGGTAATCATCTGCAGACACCTTGCCTCCGCATGTCATGCACGTTGCCGTGTCCCAGCTGCCGTGGCAGTTGATGACCCGGCTGGCATCCACCCCCGCCACCTTTTCCAACCCGTCAATGTTCTGAGTGTAGATCGTCCTCAATTTGTTCTTGTCGTCCAGGAGCTTGAAGAAGGCGTGAGTCGGGCCAAAGCGGGGTACGTAATCGACAATGTCTTCGGCCCGAGCAATGTGCCCTCCTTCCTCTACTGTGCGGAGCTTCGGAATAATGGGCTTGACATCGCTATAGAAGGCCAGAGGAGCATCACAGAAACTGGCTTTGGTGAAGAGCTCCTGAGGATCGGCAAAACGCTTCTTGCTGTTGACGTCGTTGTACAAGCCGTCCTTGGATCGAAAGTCAGGAATACCTACAGATGTCGAGATGCCTGCTCCAGCGAGAACGACGACGTGCTGTGCAGTCTTCAGCAATGTGACAGCATCGTCAAAGGTCTCATGTTGTCTCAGCCGCCGTCGGATAGGCTCCGGACGCCGCGCAGGACTGTGATGCCCCATTGGAGTGAGGGATCTGGCTCGCTTGACAATATCGTACGGACTATGGAATCGCGGGCTTTCTGAGCAGAGATGAGCCTTGTTGCTTGTCGGCGGCGTTTGCTGTCGACGACGCGGCTGAGGTTCAGGAGGAGCCATTGAGGATGGCCTCGCTCTCAATCACCAGATATAACACCCACACACTCTCACTCTCACACTCTCACACTCTCACACTCTCACACTCTCACACTCTCACACTCTCACACTCTCACACTCTCACACTCTCACACTCACTCACTCACACTCACTCACTCACTCGCTCGCTTACTCGCTCACACACACACACTCACACACTCTCTCTTTCTTGAGATCTCTCAGGCACAGGGAGGCTTAGTGTATGTATGTCTCAAAGCCGAAATCCGAGCATTCCACACCGCCAAGCAACAGTAGGCATCATCACATCACACGGTGCCTGTGCACTGGAAGGCACACTGCCATAGCCTTCTAGAATACTCCTCGGCTCTAACGGAGAAGAAACATATGCCTTTTTGCGCGCGAGGCCGTCGAAACCCGCGTTGGAAACCACACGCCTTATAGACTCTCGAGCTGAGCAATCATGGCTTTGTCGGAGAAGAATGGCGACACATCTGAAGACGATGCCGAGAACGGGGGTGTCACGGCCTTCGGAACGATCACGTGAGTGCGTGATGGAAGAACCCTAACCCTACCAAACGCGACCCTCGCCACCCTCGCAACCCTCGCGACCTTCGCGACCATCGACGCGTTTCCACCGCGGCGAATGTGTATCGTAAACGAACAACAAGTGATGACCGCTCGCGCCCTCTGCCATTGGATGTCTCTCGCACCGTCTTGATTGCGCCGAGCAATGCACTACAGCACACACTGCCGCTCTCCGAAATGCCCTCGGCACCTCTCCCTCTCGCCAACGCCTCGCCGCACCGAATCAACACAGCGACGCCCAAGCAAGGCGGAGGCAAGAAGAGGCAGTGCATAGCGGGTGAAGAGAGCAATATTACATGGTCACCTTCCGACAAGCGCCTCAATGAGCGTGGATATGCTGGCGACGACGCGCACCCAGCACAAGACGCGCTGTTTCCACACACACCCGCCGTCCAAATCCCATTCGAGGATCTGATTGCCAACACCGAGGACGTGTTCAACTGCCCGCCGCCTGCTGCGACTCCGGTCGACCACGTTGTCTGGCACCATGGACCCGCCAGTTCCGATGTGTCGGCCTCGATGGGCTCCGCTCCGAAAGGCAGGAAGAGAGCCCGCAGTTCGTCCCCAGCGTCGTCTCAACCGGAGAAGGCAGCACTTGTACCAGACCAGAAGGATTCCGTGGATGTGGACAGCGTGCAAACAAATCTGCGGACGCCAAATAATGACCCGGCTCAAGACCTGTGGAACAGATACCTGGCTGCCAACACTACTAGACAAGGCGATGCTCCCTTACCCTCATTCGCCCATCTACCGCCATCTTCTCCGCAGACGCCAACCACGACGGCCAGTAAAGACAGTGGCCTGAGGCGAACTGTCAGCTGCGGCGTCGAATGGCCAATTTCCAAGCCAAAGCGGCGACGTGTCGATGCCCAAGACTCTCACAGCCGCACCAAGGACATCTTTGCTGCTTCTCGCCGCCAAATCCTGGCTGCCGACCTGCCCAAGACGTCTCGCGTCGGCCTGTTGGTTGAAAAGATTCAAGAGAGTCTCAACCGCCGTATACGCGTGGACGATGGTCCTTCGAGCTCTTCTCCTTTGCCCGAAAGGCACGCCCAATCGCCCTCTTCCAAGGCCTCTCCGCTGCAGTCGCCATCAAGGGAGAGGAGAGTTCAATTCAGTGCGGTCGATCAGTCCCGTGCGGCCAGCTCCCACATTGCTCCTGCTTCAATTCAGAATGACTCTTTCTCCGAATTTGGAGATGAGGATTTGGACCTCGACTTTTTCCAATCTGTGGAAAAGGACCTGTCGCAGAACTTCACCAGACTTGGTGCTACCACCGTTGCAGAGACACGTCCAGAGCCAAGTAGTCAGCCAAATGCCCATCCTCCAAACCTGGCTAAGAAATACTACTCGTTTGATGAGTTTGATGATAATGACGACGACGATGATGATGATGACATCTTCACAACCGAGCTTCAGGATCTTGTTGCAAAAGTCGATTCTCAGTCTCAAGGCGTGCCCGCGGCGCCACCTATCAAGGTCTTTGACGGTCATTGCGACCTCGAACCAATTGCAGAAAACACCCAACAAGAAGAGATGATCTTTGACGATGATGATGATGACGACGACGACGAGATATGGGATGAATTAGCCAAGAAGACCGCAGGCCCTGGTCCGGGGTCGCGGTCTGCCAGTCAAGTGTGTCCTCATATACCAAAATATGGATGATTGATGATTACTGATAGAGTAGATAGAGAGCAAAAGCTAAAACCATCAACCGCTACCTGATCTTGGACGTGTTCGAAAGTGACTACGAAGCCGGCCGAGGGAATCGCGGCCGTCAGAAGATGGTCTCGTTGAAAGACGAAAAGAGCGCAGGTCGATTTACCCTCCTCCTGCGCCAGTCTTGGTTCGAGACCAGGTGCAGCAAGGGCTCGTATGTCCACATCATTGGAGCCTTTGACAGGGGAGAGTGCATCATTGATGATGCCAACAACATGATCATTCTCCATCCAGACCACCTCATATCCGCCACCGTGGTCGGAGACTCATTCACCTGCACGCGACGTGCAGCATTGCAGGATCGAGTCAAAGCAACCAGCCGACCAACGCCACCGCAAGTTTACGGTCACATCATTCATGACATGTTCGCCGACGCTTTGCGCCTGAACCAGTGGACGCGACAGGCTTTCGAATCCATTCTACGGAAGCTTCTGCCAAACTACTTGGAATCTCTCTACGAGATTCAAGTCACTGAATCCGATGCGCTCGAGTATTTACTTGGCAAAACTCCTGATCTCATCGGCTGGGCTAGTGTTTTCGTATCAGACACTCTCGGTGACGCTGTCGTTCGGGATCGCAATGGCGCGCTTGTGCCAACCGCCATTAACAAGCTTCTAGAAGTCGAAGAGCATGTGTGGTCTCCGATGTATGGTCTCAAGGGCAATATCGATGCCACCGTTCAAGCAGAGATGCAGCTGCCGCTTGACTCGCACAGCCGGACATTGGTCGTGCCGCTCGAACTGAAGACTGGCAAGAGAGACAATGTCGAAACTCACCGAGCACAAACCGCGTTGTACACGCTCCTCCTATCAGACCGCTACGACGTGAATGTGACGTCCGGAATCCTATACTACATGGAAACATCCAAGACGTTCAGGGTCGAGAGCATTCGAAATGAGATTCGCCACATGATCATCGAGCGCAACGAGCTTGCCTGCTATGTCCACGACAAGCTGGATCTGCCCCCCATGCTGCAAAAGCCGCATACATGCAAGTCATGCTACTCAAAGTCCGAATGCTTCACCTATCACAAGCTCATCGACGGTGGTGATGGCGACACCTCTGGTCTTGGTAACACCTTTAACCAAATGGTCAGCCATCTCCAGCCCTCTCATGCTTCCTTCTTCAAGAAGTGGGACGAACTTCTTACAAAGGAGGAGAGAGACACGATGAAGGTTCGGCGAGAGCTGTGGACCATGCTGAGTACCGAGAGACAGCGTGTTGGTAGATGCTTTGCAAACGTGCTCATCGAAGCCGGTTCAGCGCGAGAAAATCCAGAGAGCCCCAAGATCAACCGTTTTCAGTACACTTTCATCAAGCACCAAGCCGAGCCGGGATTCTCCTTTACCGAGTCACAAATCACCATCGGGGAGCCCATTGTCATCTCGGACGAAAAGGGCCACTTCAATCTCGCTGCCGGTTACGTGCTCAAAATGCGACCGACAGCAATTGTTGTTGCTGTAGATCGCAGATTGCAGAATGCTCATCAGAAGCTTCGCAATTTCGATCCCGAATCGAACCAAGTCTTCACCGGCTTGATGGACGCCAGGCTGGATGGCACCTTACTTTGTCCAAACGCCGAAGACTCGTCGCAGCCGAGACTGTATCGAATCGATAGAGATGAATTCGCTAATGGCATGTCCACGGCTCGCAATAATCTTCTTCGCATCATGGAGAAGGATCTTTTTAAAGCCCGCGAGCTTCGCCAGCTGATCATCGACAACCTGGCTCCACAGTTCCGCTCAGATGTGCCTGGGTATGTGTTGTCGGGGCCGGCCTCGCAGCAAAGCCTCAATGTCGACCAGGAGAGAGCCATTGAGAAGGTTCTGAGCGCCAGAGACTACGCTCTAGTCCTGGGTATGCCGGGGACAGGAAAGACAACAACAATAGCCCACATTATCCGCGCACTTGTCTCGCAAAACAAGTCCGTCTTGCTTGCATCCTACACCCATACCGCAGTGGACAACATTTTGCTGAAGATCAAGGACGACAAAATACCCACCTTGCGCATCGGCGCTGTAAGCAAAGTCCATCGTGAAGTACAAAACTTTGCCGAGCTGACGGGCGTTCCGAAAAAGACGACCGAAGAGCTTCATGAAGCATGGCAAAGCAGCAAAGTGGTAGCCACAACGTGCCTTGGCATCAACCATGGCCTCTTCAACGTTCGAACATTCGACTATTGCATTGTCGACGAGGCGTCTCAGATTACGCTGCCGGTATGCCTGGGGCCAATCCGTCATGCCAGGGCATTCATCCTCGTTGGTGACCACTACCAGCTTCCTCCGCTCGTACAGAATAAGGAAGCTCAGGCAGGCGGCCTCAACGTGTCTCTGTTCAAACTGCTCTCCGATATGCACCCAGAATCCGTCGTCAGCCTCGAGCACCAATACCGGATGGCTGAGGACATTCAAATCCTATCATCAACCCTCGTCTACGGCGGACGGCTGAAATGTGGCACCGAGTCAGTCGCAACCCGTGTTCTCTCAATACCAAATCCTGAACGTGGCCTGAGTGCTCACCACCACACGGCGTCCAGCCTTGCAGTGTCATCATCATCGTCATCGTCATCATCAACGTCAACAGCACCCCAGTCCAGCTTCTGCCTCTCCGACTCTTCCTGCTGGCTACGGCAAATCATGGCACCAACCCAACGCAATATCTTGCTCAACACCGACACCCTGCATCTTCCTGGCAGCACCGCAGCTACCACCACCACCACCCACGAAGTCGTTTCAGGCTCGCGTGTCACCAACCCAGCTGAATCGCTGCTGTGCGCACAGCTTGCAACCACGCTCATCCGCGCAGGCGTGCCGCCCTCCAGCATCGGCATCGTTACCTTCTACCGCTCGCAGCTCAATCTGATCAAGCACGACGTCAGAGCCCATGCGGGGACGGACGCCGCCAGCGAGCTTGAAATGCACACGGCAGACAAGTACCAGGGCCGCGACAAGGAGGTCATTATCCTCTCATGCGTGCGCTCCAACGCCACCGCCCAAGTCGGCGAGCTGCTCCGTGACTGGCGCCGCGTCAACGTCGCGCTCACTCGCGCGCGCAGCAAGATGGTAATCATCGGCAGTGCGTCAACCCTCGGCCGCAGCGAGGTTCCCGTTCTCAAGGGCATGGTTGAAATCATGCGCCAGCGTGCCTGGATCCTCAACCTGAAACCTGGCGCGCTGAATAGTCACCGCTTCGCTACTGTTACTACCACTGCCACTGCCACGGCTGTTGATATAATGACCAATAGTGTGAAGAGTACTGATCAGCCTTCGCTATCAACATCCCAGAATCTTCCAGTACAACTGCAGCCACTGCACGAACGCTCTCCCAATCCCGTCACTTACACCACCAAGCATTCTTCTAGATTACCAGCTTTCAAAAAGCCACGGCCAAAAAGAGTGGTAGATGGCAAGATAATGCACGCCGTGCGAACGCTAGAGAATGCCGGCATCATGTGAGAGCACATGGTTGCTAGTGTTGGCGAGGAAGCTGCTGATGCTGATGCTGTTGCTGACGCCGATGCCGATGCCGATGCTGATGCTGATGCTGATGCTGATGGAAGATTACCGGTAGTAGTAGGTTAGGTTAGGTCAGCGAATGAAAGTGAGGTTTTGGAAAGAAATAAAAGCAAGCTGGTCGAGGCTATAGGGGTTCGTCCCTCACGTGAGCGAAGCTCTGCCTCGTTTGTATGATGATTGATCTTGGTTGTCAACCAATCACATCATTTGCTCATTATTTCTTTCATTCATTCTGTTCGTTTGCCTGTCTCTTCGAAGCTTCTAGCTGCCGACACCTAAACGGCAATCCAACGAGCTGAGCGCCAGCTACCATCATCATACGGCGACTCGCCATGAACTCTCTGTCTCCGAACTGTATGTCAGCTGCCTATAACGAGGGCTATCGCTTGCAACAGCTTGATCCAGTAATTAGTGCTAATTTTCTGAAGAATACCAGTTCAGTTAACAATGGGGCTGCGGAAAACATAGGCACGGCATGAGTATGTTGGAATATGGCTCTGAAGGCCTATTTTGGGACAACCGGTAATCTACACTGTGGATACCTAAGTTGCTCTCTAGCGAAAAGGTAGGTCCGCGTCAGACCGCTCGCCTTTTTCTGGTCAATCCCTAGGTCACGTGCCCACGCAACACACGAATCGAGCCCTCCATAATGCCAAGATCCACGTGATCCGAAACCCTATTCGACCTCCCCCATAAGCAAGACCATTCCCAGATTAGCAATTATATCAATGAGATCGACGAGATCGACGAAGACAAATACAAGCGGACCGAGATCTGCTGGACCAATCAGATCAACTCCTTCATTCATTTGCTTCGCCCCTTAACTGCTCGTACCCTCACTGTCGGCGTCCACGACCACACTACAAACAAGCTGAACGCCAGCCACAGTTACGAGACCTCAATATCAGCTCCGACCGAACATCAGCTGAATATATATGTGGGTCTCTAAGGCAGACATCAACAGCAATCCCCATAGCAGGCGTCTGTATGATAGCCCGTATATAGTATATATATCACCGTTGAGCTCCCGCTCAACGCGGACAATCAGAGAGAGTGCAAATTTGACCTTAAGAAATCCAACAGAGAGACAATACACCGAATGTGGTTGAACATGTCAATATCCGTTGACATCCCTTAATAGGGCAAAATACCAAGCAGATCCATTCATGCACAACGTTCCAGTTCCAGCGGGGTCGCGTGTTCTTGCAGTCTCAATTAGTGCACTCTAATTGCAGTAGATTGCACTTTACGACCCATAATAGCCCAAACTGATCAGATTCGCACCCAACCGATCCGGGGTCACCTCGGTATTACACTCCGCATGACGTCTCTGGTCAGCGCCTTGCGAATATCTCTTGGGACCGAGTTTCATAATGTGGTTAAACCCCCTCTCCTTTCCGGCCGATGCGGCCGCCTGGCTCCCTCTCCCAATCATCTTTCAAGCCGCGACAACTAAAAGCTTCTCGATCGAGCAGTTTGTGGCATTGTGGCGTTTACTGACTATTTTCGTTCTTAGTTGCACCAATCCTCGGCCAAGTCTCCTGTCTCTGATGGAGACGGACGGCAGCCCACGGTAAGCTTTACAGCTCGTCCTGATGATCAAAAACATACATACCCGCTACTGGAAATTATACCTGACCCAGACGTACGAGAGCCGCGTACGATATCTGCGTACGATATCTGCGTACGAGATCGGAATATATATCGGCCCCTTTTGTGAACCCCCGTCCTGTTCTGCCTGGGTGTTTCTGGCATTCTTGAGGATACGTCCAGTTCTGGCCCCATCTACTTTCCCAGTCTATTTGTTCGTCATTACTATCTATTGTGCGCCTCAAGATGGCCAAAAACGATTCGAGTCGGCAACACTCCAACGATATTGAGATAGGTATTAGCGATGCCCTTCAGCAACACATCAGCCGTCATGTCGTGGCCGCCCCGCCTGTCTCCCAACGCAGGCTCGACTTTGAACACAAACGCCCTCGCATCCTCCGTGAGATGGTGGGAGAAGCCACTGGTGTCTTCTTCTACGTCTTCCCAGGTATTGCCGCAGTGGCTAGCTTCACTCTTTCCACGACCAATGGATTGGGTGCAGCGGTCGGCATCCCAGTCTTTGGCTCTCTATTCTCAATTGGTTGGGCTTTTGCTATAGGCATCGCATTCGCCATTATTATTTGCGCTCCAGTGTCTGGTGGCCATTTCAATCCTGCTATCACAATCTGCTTTGGTAAGAGTTCACCTCCTAGCAGTATTCCCTTTATTCTTTGCCTCTTCTCAGCTCACAAAACTCAGCAATCTGGCAAGGATTCCCCTGGAAGAAGGTCCCGCATTACATATTGGCCCAGATCTTCGGTGCCTTCTTAGCAGGTTGCCTGCTGATGGGCTGCTACTGGCCTGAGATCCAAGCTGCCAAGGCTGCAGATCTCAAAAATCATGGCACTGTTCATTTCAATGGTGGTGTTGCCAGCATTCTCTGCGTCTATCCTGTAAGTCTTTTACCAGTTGAACACAACTAAGCGCTCGCCATTCCCTGTCCAGACTCCTCTCACCATCCTATCATTCGCCCCTAGCCCTGAAGTAATCTAAACATGAAGTAACATGTTTTAGAACGCCGACCAAACGAACCTAGGGTACCTGTTCCTCCAAGAATTCTTTGTCGACGCCTTCCTTGGCACCGTAATTTGGGCATGTCTCGACCCAGCCAACCCGTTTGTGTCGCCTGTTTCAGTGCCTTTCACTGTTGGCCTTGCCTATGGCGCTATGGTATGGGGCTTTGCGGGGAATACTATCTCAACCAACCTTGCCCGTGACCTTGGCACACGTATTGTTGCTGCTATCTTCTTCGGTGGCGAAGCATTCTCCATTGACCACGGATACTCGTGGATCAGCATCTTGGTGAACATCCCCGCGACGCTTTTTGCTACGGGTTACTATGAAATGCTGTTGCGGGATTCGTTGGCGAGGATCAGAACAGGACACGTAGAGCATGAGGAAGGCGAGGAAGGGCTTTATAGGCATATAAGCAGATTGACTAAGGATACAGTTGTGTTGGGTGGGGTTAGGTCGAGAGAGGCATCAGGTGCGACCGGGGTGACGATGAGAGAAAAAGATTTTGCCGGATGGGATAGGAATACTTAAGAGCAGCACGGGATGATGTGAGAGAGAGAAGTGAGATGGGTGGACGATGCACAGCATTACCAAGGATGATTGCTGTGCGTGCCGCTCCTTTACATAATAGAATTATCTCTCGAGTCCCAACGACTAGTCACCTCGTTCGGAGCGTACAAACAATTCCGTCCTACCCCGGTAAAAGCCGGTGATTGATCAACATCTCACTACTCATCTCGACAAAGTCGGTCGGGCGAGATTTCAAACCTCCTAAACAGCGCCCCGGGATGGCTTTTAGCATCTCAATCAATAGAATTTCCAGCTCCTACCGCCAAAAGTTCAGCACGAGCTGCCCGTCCATGTCGTCTATAGTTAGTAACCAAGAGATTGAGGCGTGACAACAGTCTCTCCAGGGGCAGGAAAGCGATGCCTGTTGATAAGAACAGGCTATACAACGGGTATATAATACTAGACAAGAGGAATAAAAAACAGAGGGCAGATTCAAAAGTAGCAAGGGATGTATATGTTTTTATATACTGTTGCGGCTCCGGCCATGCTACAGATAGCAGGCGATGAAAGGGAAAGCGCATAATATGGTCAATATATCATTCTACGACGCAAGCGAACGCTCCCCCAAGACCCTCAAAGACGTTGGCCATTGCATGGCTCTCAACATCACCCTAGCCAAAGACTTCAAATAATTCCTTTATGTCAGACTTCTTCCCGCATCATTCATGGCTTGGAGCATTTCGTAGTAGTTAGACAGCAGGAAATTCGTGAAGTGTCCAATTTTTTTGGAGCAAAACATGATAGAGGCTAGATTTCTTTCTTCTCACCCACTCTAGCAGCCTCGTGCGATCCAACTGAGCTGACAAGTGCACTGACAACAGCGGCGGCAAAACACGTCCCAAAGCCACTCCGGCAGCCCCGAAAGAGGGAGTAATCGTATGTTAACCCTCCTTTAGCAACCGTTATGCCACGACTAGAAGCATCCGTGACCGCCGCGGCAATCATTGCTGTCACGGCAAAGGCCAATGCTGTTGCATAGCCGCGCGAATGTGTTGAGGATGCCGCCAGCAAGACCTTGATTCTTGCCAGGGAAGGTTGTTGTAATCACCAGATTGGTGACGTTGAAGAGCATGTCCGTGCTGATGACGCTGAGAATCATGGCCGGAAACACAGACGGTCAATACGGCTATGACACGCCCTGTAAGGCAAAGATCAGCGGCGCTGCGGCACTCACAACGCCGCCAATGAGGCTAAGGAGGCCTGCGTCAACCCTGACAATCCATTTACTGTGAGACTTAGATCATGAGGACTCGTCTCCGTTTCTTATCGACATTGTTTGCCCGCGCAAAGTTGATAGCGTTGCGAGCGGGTGCTCCTGGTTAAAATTTGATTTGGGTCACATAATTAGCTCCGAGGTATATATCTCGTCGCTCTGTCTTTCAATTCTGCTGGAAGGTGTTTTGTTTGTGAAGAGGCTCTTGAAAGGCCTCTGCGCACATCACGCCTGAAACGGCCGAGCCAATTGCTCCACCAAGATTTGCGCAGAAAGGGCAAGAAGAACCAACAGTGGCGGAACAGCCTCTTGGCTTTACGGTGCAATTACGGCCATATCTTTGTCGCTTCTGAGGTCTAGTGTTTCAAGGAAATAGGCTATTGACGTTTAAACGCAAGCATCAAGAAGCTTTTATGTGAGAAGAAGAAGAAGAAGAAGAAGAAGAAGAAGAAGAAGAAGAAGAAGATGATGATGATTAATAAAATTCGTCGTCTCAAAACTCCTTGCTCTCTATCTAAACATTTTATCAATCCGTTCATCTATCCATCCATCTGTGTATGTATGTATGTTTGTGTGTCTAATCCGAGGCAACTTTGTACAGCGATTTCATAACCTGGCAAGTTTTGAATATGTCATTAAAAGTCCTTTTTCGTCTTCGTGCACCGAAAAGAGGATAGAGAGAGAAGGGAAGGGATAAATAAAGAATCTCACCTTTGCATGCTTCGGCTCAATAAACAGGGCACTCCCTTCCACCAAACGCTCGGGTTCCTCACCCTCGGGGACCTCCAAGCTTTCCAACCAGCCCTCGCTCCAAGCCTTGCGGCCCTCGACCTTTGTGGTCCTGGCACGCAAGACCAAAAACTGGCCAGCCATGGTCGGCCGGCGGTAATCAATCTTCAGGCTGGCAGTCACGCCGACCTTATTCGGCATGGCGGGAAAGGCACAGCGGGCAAGACCCTCATCCATAATGGTGGCCACAAACCCACCATGGACGATGTCCGGGTGGCCGGAGACATCGGTGCCGACGTAGAAGATTTGCACCATTTCGCTGCCATCGGTCTTGTTGAAGTAATACGGCGGCACTGTCAGGCCGCCGGGGGTGGCAAGGGTGCCGGCGGTGAGGTTGTGCTGCTTGATAGCATCGGGGATCTTGAGATGCGGGCGGGACTCTTGCCAGGACGGGTCGGCGCGCAGAGATCGGGCCAGGGCGGAGTTTTTGATGTGCTCGTCGATCTCGCGGCTGAAGTCGTCGGGCGGGGTGTAGAGAGTCAGCGTTTCGGCATCGGTGGGGATGGTGGAGCCCATGATCCAAGGGTGCAGCACGGGAGGAAGGTGCAGGGCGTAGTAGCCACCGACTAGGAAGGAGGCGCTGGCGATGAGCAGGAAGGAGATCGACCGCCGGAGCCGAGAGCGTGGGCGCGAGTGGACGACAACTGGAAGGTGGGGACGGAGTGTTAGTACGGGTGTGTGCGTGGGAAGGAGCGTTGGGGGAAGGGGGCGTTGGCGCGTTGTACCGGTGGAGTAGGCGTGGGCCTGCAATCGGACTTGCTGGTTGGGCAAGAAGGACAAGGTCAAGAACGAGGGCAACAACGGACCACGGGGTCCAAGTCGGAGGGGGGAGGAGGGGTTGCGTCCAAGGGGAGTAGTGGCTGTTGACTGTGTATGCAGAGGTTGTCGTGGACACGCAATAAGGCGACTGGCTGGCTTCAGGCGGAGAGTTGCAGTAGCAGCTGACGCTGAGGGAGCGGAGCGGAAGAATGGAAGTACGGGGAGCGTGGCCATATTTATGGCGATCGGAAGCAGTGGACGGCAGAGCCCCGGAGCTACAGTCGTGCGTAGTGTACCATACGCAGTACAGGATCGCTCAAAAGTCTTGTCTTGTTCCTAGCAAAGACGGACGCAACCTTGCAGCGGACAAGGCGCCGGTCCATTACACGGACATCGCGCCCATCTAACTAATCAATATTACCGAGGCAGTTTTCGCAATCTGTGACTGGCGGAAATGACTCGGCGGGCCTGCGATACGCTGAGATACGATAGTTCCTGCAGGGGGGACATGTATACACTACTACACCAAGGGCCAATATGGATGAGCGAGAAAACAGATGAATGGAAGGGAGCGAGCGGGTGTGAGAATCTTTATCACAGTTGGAGCTTTCTATGTACAGAGCAATCTAGTCTACAGAGCTAGCGCGATAAGAATGAATCACGGAAAGGGGGTAGCGGCCTCACCGCGCTCGTCGTCCGGAATGATTGGGGTTGTTCTGGCACCACGAAAGAGGTGAGGTGGTCCTGCTGGAGTGGGGAAGTCGCGGGGAGTGCAAGAGCGAAATCTCTCAATCTCTCCACGACGCCGTGGTCTCGGCCCCTGACGAATTCCTCACGCAGCGTGAGCGAACAGGCTTGCCTAGCGCTGACAAGCCGGGCCGCGCTGGATGTCGGCAATAGATGCCGTGGCTCAAGGCTGCGGCTTCGAGGAATCCTTGGAATGGGACCTGTGGATGCCGGAGGGGGAGTGAGGGGGTGCGTGGTCAAAGTGTGGTGCAAGGTCTGGTCGTTGACTCGGCGGCACTTTTGTCCTGTGGAAGTTCTCGGCAAAGACAGGGTCGTCGGTCTTGGTGTCTGGGTGGATTTCCATGCCAGGGGGGCCGTCGACACCAGAGGCGGAGCGCGAGCGCGTGAAGCGAATGGATTCCTGCTCCTCTGGCTGTCCACCCAAGGGAGTCCAGCCGCCGGCGACGCTGCCGGCGATGATACCAGCCATGGCGGTAGCAGGCCCAAAGACCGAGTTGGAGTTGGTCCGGGCACGTCGCCTGACGCGCTCCGGCGTCTGCGGTGTAGAGCTGACGGGCTCTATCGGGTTGCTGTCGCCGCCACCGGGGGTCTGGGGCAGGTCGACGCTGGACCGCTCGCGCGATCGCGAGCTGCTGCGAGAGTGCGGTAAGAAGGCTTCGCGAGGATGCTGTAACTTATACGCCAATTCAGACATGCGTCCGCCTCGGAGCCTCTTGAGGAAGGCCAGCTCTTCCCTGATTTCTTCCAGAGCCGGGTTCCATTGATGGACCTGCTCGTCGTCGTCTTCGATGGTGACGGCCGGACTGGCCTCCTTGCGTTTCCACCGAATGCTGGTGGGCATCATCTTGGCAATCAGCTCGTCGGGGAACAGTCGTATTATGACCGCAATGGGCATGGACAATGCGCCCAACACGAGCGAGTAGCCCCACTCTGCGGCGTTGATGCGATGGATGGAGAAGGCTTGGCCACCAACAAACATGATCAGCAACTGCCCACCTATGATGATGAACTGAATGCCGATAAACCAGTAGTTCTTCCAAATGCCCTCAAAGATATTCAAATGGTTGTCGAGTCTGCGCGAGTTGTACTGGTTGAAAATTTGGCAGAAGACGAAGGTGTTGAAGATGGTGCTCTGGAGTCGCTGCTGCTCGCCCTGGGTCTCGTACGACAGGATGCTCGCGCCAGCAAAGTAAAGGACGAGGGTGACGACCAACTGGTAGATGGATTGTCCGATAATCATCTTCCACATGGTCAAGGTGATGAGCGGCGCAGATTTGGGCTCTGGCCGTCTGTGCAGGACCGAGGGTGAGGGAGGGTCAGTAGCCAATGCGAGCGCGGCAAACGTATCCATGATCAAGTTGACCCAGAGCAGCTGCACAGCCGTCAGGACTGAGGATTCACTGTCGTCGGCAACGGCTGAAACGAAGGTTAGGATGACAGCAGTGATGTTGACCGTGATCTGGAACTGCAAGAACTTCTTGACTGCATCATTGACCGTTCGGCCCCATGAGATGGCCTTGACGATGGAAACAAAGTTGTCATCCATGATGATAATGTCCGAGGCCTCTTTGGCAACTTCGGTACCTGCAATGCCCATGGAGAAACCGACGTCGGCGGCCTTTACTACTGCAGTGTTAGTAGGGAGAGAAAAAAAAGAGAGAGAGAGAGGGCTTACAGGCTGGAGCATCATTGGTCCCATCACCAGTCACGGCGACTGTCTCTCCAAGCTTCTTCAAATGTCGCACAAGTAGTTTCTTGTCTTCGGGGCTGGAGCGAGCCAGAACCTGAAGGCGGGGAATGACTTGATTCAGTTGCTTCGCGCTGAGTTTCCGAAAGACGGGTCCCTCCATGGCAATACCTCCAGCAGTGAAGATGCTACACTCGGCTGCAATGGCTTTGGCGGTCATAATGTTGTCTCCAGTGACCATGCGAACAAAGACGCCGGCGCTTTGGCAATCGTGGACGGCCTGGGTGACGCCGGGGCGCAGAGGGTCTTGAATGCCGACAACACCGAGGAAGACCATGTCCTTGAAGACCTTGTCAAAATCAGCCTGCTTCTTGTTGTCTGCCGCCACGGCGCCTCGGGGCGGCCAGGTGTCAAAGTCGCGATAGAGCAGGGCAATGGTTCGCAGAGAGCGGGATGCGTAATTTGCCACAATGTCAGTCAAGGTCTCGAGTTGGTCAGTCGTCATGGGACAGTCTGCAATGCCGCGGGTAGGATCACTGATGATGCGGCTGCATCTGGCAATCAGAATCTCGGAAGCACCCTTGACAAGCAGTCGAAATTTGCCGCTGGCCTGCTTGATGACGACAGCCATGCATTTGCGATTGGAATCGAATGGGACCATTTGAACAACGTCTGCGTTGGCCCGTTCCTCGGAAACACTCGACAGGCCCAGGTTGAGGCTGGCAAAGTCGAGCAGGGCGGTCTCGGTCTTGGAGCCGATATAGACCCTCTTGCCGCCCTCGTCGGCCTCGAAAGCAGTCGAGTTGAGAACGATGGAGTCCAGGAGCAAGGCCTTGGTGTCTTTGGCCAGCGTGGCGGTAAATTCAGCCTGGCTGACATCGTTGGAAGCCAGCCCAGCCTCTTCCTTGGCCTTCTCGCCAGTCGCTGGCGTGGGATTTTTGTCTCCAAAGCGCGAAGCTGTGGACAGCGTTCCTGCAACAACACTCATCTTGTTCTGCGTCAGTGTTCCGGTCTTGTCGGAGCAGATGGTGGTCGCATTGCCCATAGTCTCACACGCTCGCAGCAGCCGAACCAGATTGTTGTCTTTGAGCATTCGAGTCGTGGCAAAGGCCAGGGCCAGAGTGACGGCCAGGGGCAGGCCCTCGGGCACGGCAACAACGACAATGGTGACGGCAACAATGAAGATCTGCAGGAAGCGCTGGCCCTTTTCCTGGGCACCGCCATGGATCGAGCTCAGCTGGGCTAAGAACTTGATGAAGAGCACGACGAAGAGGAGCAGGCCAGCGGCTAGGCCCAGCTTGGCAATGTATTCGGCCAGCACATTGAGTTTCGACTGGAGTGGAGTGGTCTGGCCCTCGTCGTGAAGCGACATCAGCGTTTTCCCGTAGCTGGAATTGACGCCGACCGAGGTGACGAGGAAGGTTCCGACGCCTTCGGCAACCTTGCCTCCGGACAGGATGAAGGGGTCCATCTTCTTCAGATCCAGGTTGTTTTCGATGCGGCTGAAGACGTCGTCGGCAGGCACCTTGCGCAAGATGTCCGACTCGCCGGTTGCGGACGATTCATCGCAGCGCACGTTATGGCCGTCGATGAAGATGCCGTCACAGGGAATGATGTCTCCCGGCTCCAGAAAGAGGACGTCGCCGACGAGGACGTCGTAGACCGAGATCTCCTGCGACTTGCCCGAGCGTACAACCTTGACGAAGCGCTCCTCCTTCTTACGGTTCAGCTTGATGAACTGGCGCTCCTTCTGATAGTCGTTCAACGCACCCACAAAAGTGACGACGGCGATGGCAACCATGATGGCCACGCCCTCAACCCACTCGACTCGAGCCTCGTGAGCCTCGGATGGCGAAGGCCGCACGGTCTGGTAGATGCCAAGAGCGAGAGAGATGACAGCGGCTACCGACAGCAGAATGAGGACCTTGTCGTTGTAGGCAATCCAGGCCAGTTGCCAAAACGTCTTGGCCTTCTTCTCCGGCAGCCGGTTGTCCTTGAAGATGCGCTTTCGGTCGTAGAAGGACTCCTGTGCAGCAGCATTGGCAGCCACTACGATCGAGCCGCCCGTGGTGGGCACTCTCTTGACGTCGCCGGCATCGTGGCCCGCCACCGTCGCGGCACCAGCACTGATGGCCTCTTGGAAAGTGACAGTGCCATCAAGAGGGCCTTCGTCGGCGCTCAGCCCGGCCTTGCGGTCCGTTCGCAGCCCTTTCTCCAGCCCGGCCAGGCCGCCCAGGGCGTAGAAGGCGGCCAGGCTCTTGGGGTTGATGAGCTTGTTGAGCTGCTCGGGCGAGAAGGCAAACTTGTTGTCCTCGACTTGGAAATCGGCCTCTGAGCCCGGATCGGGCTTCAGAGCATCCTTGTCGTTGATGATTTCGTGGTTGTTGGTGTTGGTGTTGGTGTTGCCGTTGCTAAACGAGCCTCTGCTCAGCAATTCCGGGTGGGAAACGGTAGAGGGAAGCTGGGTATCGCCGCCGTAAGACGTGGGCGAGAGCCCGCCGTCCGAGTCGGTGGCCGAGCCCGCCCGGGCGCGGTTGCCTGGCACGGACAAAAAGCTCTCGACGAGCGCGTTCGGCTGCGACGACACATTGTGAGGAGAGATTGGCCGTGACTCGCGCACGTCGGCGTGTGGTCGGCCGTCTGTAGGCGAGGAAGAGAAGGGCAACGGCGACGGCGACGGCAACGGCGACGGCGACTGCGGCTGGCGGTCGGCCGTCAGGCCCTCGGTCTGGATCCGCGGCAGCACACGCGGCTCATCCCCACGCGGTGGGCGTGTGCTCCCGGCAGGCAGGCCGCTGGCGGTGGTGTCCTGGACGCTGATCGTGGGCGTGCGTTGGCGTGTCTGCTGGCCAGAGTCGGGCTCAGGCTCGTCGGCACCGGCCGGCGTCGGCATTCTAAGAGCGCGGTGGGCGGCAGAGGGAAGGGGCGGCTGGGCCCGTCGCTCTTGCTCGCTGCTCTTGCTCGCTCTTGCTCGCTCTTGCTCGCTCTTGCTCGCTCTCCGTGGGCGCAGGCGCGGTCTTGAGCCAGCAAGGCCGGCCAGACGCTGCGGAATCGGCGGCGGCCTTTGTAGCAGACGGTGGTGGCAACAGCCTCAGCAGCAATGGTTCAGTGCGGCCGTGGCGGTTTGCAGGCGTCGTCCTGAGCTGACGCCTCCTGCACAGCCTCTCAGCCTCAGCCGGTCAGACAAGCGCAGCTGCCTGAGGCAAAAGATATAAGCTCACGCTCGTTCCTTCCTTCTCTTGTCTGGTGTTTCAGTTCACGGGCGCCTGCCTCAAGACCAGCCGGGCCATGGGCAAACGCAATGACCAGGCAGTGACCAGGCAGTGACCAGGCAGTGACCAGGCAATGACCAGGCAATCAATACACAAGGCAGGCGGCCGGCTGTACAGGGCAGACAGCAGAAAGAAACCAATCAACACGGACAGGAATCAATGCTTGCGGTAGTACGTGTGCTGAGGGAAGAAAAGACAAGAAACAGTGAAACGAGCGCCAAAAGGTCGGAAATGCTGGAGAGTGAACAGATGTGGCATGAGGAGTGCTGCTGTTTTGGCCGTTGCGCTACACTACGGTACAGTTGTGCCAAGACTCGCCTACTCTCTGTTGACTAGCTATCTCGTGTTGTGGTGTATAGCACCAGAGTGTTGCTCACCGGCAGTGTAGGCATTCCGATGCTGCCCAGAGTATATATCTCTATCTCTCGCTCTCTGTCGCGCGCTCGCTCTCTCTCTCTCTCTCTCTCTCTCCATTCTCTCTCTTGTATTCAAGGAGCCTCAGCTCCCTCACTTCTCCCAGCAAAAAAGCGCGCGTCACCCTTGATTTGCCTACCGACGACCGGGGTGACGGGGCCTTGACCAATCACATGCAATGCCCAGCCTACACTACCAGCACTGCCACTCTCCACCCGCATTCTTACTTGCTCAACCAGGCAACGGATCCCAATCACCAGCAGGCTTCGTTCAACCCAGCCGAGACCACATCATCTTGCGAGATGCTGGTCCGACAGCTGTCTGGTCACGAGTCAGCCTGTCTTGTTCATGTCATACTCCTGGCCGGTCAGGAAGTCAGCTTGATCCCATTTGCTGCTGGCACAAGGATCGCGTCTTTCACTGGCTGAGAAAGGGGGTGCGCGTCCGGCCGGTATAGAAAAGGCCCGACAGAGGCGTCGACCTACGCAACCCTAACTTACTACAGTATGAATTTTCCAGCGCTACTGATTTAAAGTTGTTAGAGTCACTTGCCACCGTGAAAGAATTCGAGAAATGCAGTTAGTTAATTGGCTCTCAGGGCCAAGTTGGTGCTGTTTCTTCACCGCTAGTTTAAATAAAGTTAGATGCTGTTTTAGCGCGGGTTATTAGCGCAGTAGAAACTTGTCCTAGGATCATTCATTGTAGACCGCTGTACAGTCCTGTAGTATCGATGACACGCCGGTCGCGGGAGTGCGCACGCATTGGCCATCTCCTCGACCCGCTGAAATACATCCAACCAGCAGGCAATCCCCGGCCAGACCCTGTTTGTCTCCATGTATATCGAGTCAGTCAGCAGCGATTGCTCTGTCTCAACCTGTCAAATGCCCTTTCCCCCCACCCGTCTGCATAAGCATCCGCTTGCCTAGAGAAGAATGCTGCAAGCGCATCGAATTCCCGTTCACGGAACTCAAAAAAGCATGCTTTGGGCCGCGACAAGCGCAATTGGCTGTGAGCAATACGTCCGCACGCTGTTGCCGCCCGAAAACCAAATGCAGCCAGCCTTTGCCCTGCACCTTCCAATTGCCACCCATTCAACATTGATTGTCAATCAATCAGTCAGTCAGAGTCAGAGCCAGCCAGAGCCTCTCTCTTTCTCTCCCCACCCTCTCCCCGCCCCCATCTCTCTCTCGGCCAGTCGCGGCAGTGGCTCAGCTCAGTCAAAAGCAACAAAGCGATGCAGATCCCCTCAAACATCCCGTAACACTCCCCCACACACTTCCGTAAACCTAGACCCTTCTCTACCGTACGCTAGTAGCCAAGTTCACAGAAAACACAGCCCTCCCCTGGGCGGGGGGGAACCTCCAAGTTTCACCCTGCTTACACCTATACCCCGGCCCTCTGGCCCTCCGGCCCTTTGACCCCTCGGTCACGGGTCTTCAAGTCGGCTAAAAGGGTGACAAGAGCGCGCTTGCAGTGTGTGGTGATCTGAAAGCGGTTGCCGCCGAACCCCGATAGGTTCAAGTTGATGTCCTTGGCTCGGCCCAACCAATCAACTCTACCGCTCATTTCCTACATCTCCGCAAAGCCTTCCAAAAAGTGAAGACCTTACAGCGAAATACACCGCGGAGTCCGGCCAGGAAACAGCTATATATAGTTATATTCGCTACGACGAGACTTTCTAACTTTCTAGCTTGCTAAGGTACAGAATAAGGGTGGGGGCCTTTAGTAAACACGGTAATCGCTCTGGGTAGTCACGTGACAGCCAATACAGGTCCAGGATAGGGATCGAATACTGGGCTGATCCAACAAACTGACGATTGGATTCTCCATGCAACAGACAACACCCCTTGATCAATCATTCTCTCGACCGTCCTTTCTTATTCTCTCGACCGTCCTTTCTTATTCTCTCGACCGTCCTTTCTTATTCTCTCGACCGCCCTTGCTTATTCTCTTGACTGTCCTTTCTTATTCTCTCGACCGCCCTTTGCTATTCCCTTGGCCGTCCTTGCTCATTCTCTTGGCCATCCTTTCTTATTCTCTTGGCCATAAAAGCAGCCAGCAGTCAGTAGCAGCACCCCATAATCGTCAAGGTGATGGCAACGACTGTAGCAACGACTGCAGCGGTCCGGGGAGCTGTCATTTAAGCAAGCTTGCTCTCTGTACATGGCTGCAGCATGACTGCTTGACTGGCCCACTGCCTCCTACCCCATGCAGACGAGTCCTCGAGTAGAGCGCGGGCTGCCACATCATTCGGCCTTCAAGCCACCACCCCATTCACTCCAGCCCGTCTACCTCAACCGACAGCCCATCCTTCCAGCTGACCTGCCAAATCTCGAATCCCTTCTCCTTGCCCACCGGCCCCTTCTTGCCAATCTCATTGGCCTGTAGCAAACTCTGGCTGTCCAGGGCAAAGGCCCTGACCAACTCGCGCATCCTGCCGCTCTCGACAAATGCCTGCGTCAGCGTCGGTGTCGTGGCCACCGTCTGCGCCAGTTCCATACACTCAACCAGATGCGAGCGCGAGAGCGCATGTCCGCAGAACCACAGTGCGCTGTTGTAGCCTAGAATGCTGTCCGTCACGTAGTGGTTGCGGATCCACTCCAGGTGCTTCGCTTCCTCCTCGTCCGTCGCCTGGCACAGGTATTCGCGGCCCAGCAGAGGTTGCATGCGCCCTTGCACTTCCTGGAATGTCTCGCGGATCTTGTGCTTGAACACCTTGACCTCGGCCGCATTGTGCTTGGGCAGATCGTCAAAGCCGTCGGCCCAGCCTTGGAAGGAGTCAAGCGCCTCCAAGGCAAGAACCAGCTGTTCGAGTTGCATCCACACCAGAGATTGCCCAAAAAGCTTCTGTCGAGATTTTTCGCTTCGCGCAAGCGGGTGCTCCGCCTGCGCCCTTGGCCGCTTGGTCGGGCTCAAGCCTGCTCTCGGAGCCTCACAGTCAGCCCCGTTCACATGCCCATGGGCTTCGGCTTCGTCAGCCTCGTCCACAAAGTTGAGGTTCATGCCCGTCGCCTTCAACGACAGCTCGGCCAGACTGGCTCGTTGGGGCAGCAATTTGAGGCCCTCAAAGTTGCCCTCACACAGCCACAGCTTGTACAACAAGGCCACTGAGAAGCAGGCTTTGCCCCAATTTGCCGCGTCCGTGTATCCATACCACTCCACACTCGACACCGTCTTCTCCAGCTCGGTAGACGGTTCGCCGCCCATGAATTCGGGCCTCATCTTGACAATTGCTGCCTTGCCAGAACCCTTGAGCTCGGTAAGCCGGGGGGCGGTAAATTTGAATCCCGGCGACTGGAATCGCAGTCGGTTCTCGTAGTTGGCCAGGGCAAAAATGCCATACAGCACCGCGGCCACGTCAATGCCGTACTTTTTCATCAGCCGCACCTGCAGCGACCTCTCCTTGTCGTCTCTGATGTCAATGTAGATTGTGCCCAGCACTTTCTGGATGCGCTCTTCCGACAGTCTCGAAGCGTACAATGGCACCAGGTTCCACTTCTTGCCCTTCTGAAGCCAGCCGATGTAATTCGCAATATTGTTTTCCATCGTGTATTCATGAGACGTGTACCGTGGCAACAGACCCAGAGCCTTGAGGACAATCTGAAGATGGGCAATCATGCGGACAGAGTCTTGGTCTGCTGCCACAAGTGCCGCACTGTTTGTGAGGTCGCCAGGCTCTTGGTTTGGCGCCATCAAATGCCGCGTCGGATCAGCGGAAGCGTAAGCCACGTCTGAAGCTGCCTGTCCCACGGCTAGTAAGAAGAATTCAATCTCTGGTCCCATCAGGACAACCTCAATTGCCTTGTACGGCTCTCGTAGTTCAATCTCCGAAATCTGGTCTCTTGTACACGCCCGTACCAGCTGACCGACTCTGGCCGTCTCAGAAGGAGGCACTTGGAATGTGTGCTTACTGCTGTCCAGCATTTTGGCCTCGTATGCAGCCAGGTAGTGCTGGTAGCGCTGGATCAGCAAGGCGTTGAACGAGGTAAAGAGCTTCTCATCGACCGATTCACAGACATCAAGTGGAATTGAGGCGTCGCCACAGAGAATGCCGTAGACTGCGCGCTGATAGGCGCTCGTCACAACCGCACTACTGGCCAGCACTCGACACTGAGCGAGCCACTGGCGATTGGATCCCAGGTTGATGATGCGGTACCACGGTGAGTCGATGTCTTGGCCCGATCGCGAGCTGCAGCCTCGGAGCACGAGAGAGCGCCAGTATTCATTGCGCTCAGCCCACCAGGCTCGAATCTCTTTGAGTGTCTTGCCTCGTTTGAGCAACTCCCAGTACGTGAGCCAGGCAGCCTCCTCGTGGAAACCATCTTGCTCAGCCAACGCCGCGTTCTGGCGAGTCTGCGCGTCCGGGTCCAGCTGTGAGACTATTATGATGGATCCAGAGTCTGGCCTGCTGCGGCATTCCGTGCCGAGCACGAGATTGGCGTTTCCCGCCTCGAGAGGGCGGTCTAGGCCACGAGTACGCTTGTTCTTCTTGATGATGGTCTTGGTGTGCAAGGGGCCAGCACTCCAGACGCCGTCGCCACGCTCGGATTTGTCATCAAGATCTTGCACAACGGCTTGGATAGCCTGATCACTCTTGTTGGCGCGCTCTTGCAGCCAGTCGAGCACCGTCTCGTATTCTTGCGCACTCAGATCCGAGTCCAGGAAAGAATTCCAGATCTCGTCGTTGGACGTGTATCGGTGCAGACGCCCCAGTTTCTCTTCTTGCGCAGTTCGGGCCTGGGCCGCTGCTTGTGGTGATCTGCAGACCAACAGCCTTCGTGTCAACTGCCACAAAGCGGCTTCAAGTTCCATCTTGGCATGTTGCAACTCTGCATCTCCGGCACTGTGGCGGAATGAGGAGCGGGAAGACCGATGAGATGTCTGGTCAGCCCTCTTTTGGGAAATGCCACGGAAGTCGTCAAGCAGCGTCCACGCATCCTCCCACAGCGATTCATCATCCGACGCTCGATCGGTGTTGAACTTGTGCAGTCGCGTGGCAAACTCTTCGACCTGCTGGCTGACCCGTTCTGCAGTTTCTTGGAGCGGCTGCAGGAAGCCTTGGATGCTCCATTGGGAGGTGTCTGCTTCTGTTTCTGCTTCGGCGTCTGCGTCTGCGTCTACTTCTGCGTCTGCTTCGGCGTCTGCATCTGGTGCGTCGTCAGAGAAGTCGATCAGCCAATCGTCGTCATGGCTATCGTCGGTCGTCATGATGACGAGAGAGTGACAAGAAAAGTGGTAGAGACGAAAGGCGAGAAGGGAATGGAATGGGGGGCAGGCCGCGTACCTTCCGGATCAGAAAACATCTCCAGGTCCTCTGCACCTGCCGTGTGGCCGACGGCAGGTCGTGCCTGCTTTGTTGCGTTAGGCAACGGCGATGAAGACCCGCGCTTGCCAGCTGTGCTTACCACATTGCCAGCCTGAGACAAACCCAGGCCAGCGGACCTCGTCACTGGCGCCATGTTTCCAAAACTAATGATACAAATGAATGATACAAACAGTTGCTTCACTGCTTCACTGCTTCACTGCTTCACTGCCTCACTGCTTCACTGCCTCACTGCTTCAACTGCTTCACTGCTTCACCTGACACAGTTGGGTGTGTGAACTTGTGCAAATTGGGACGCGACGCGGCGCAGGGCTGGGCCGCTACGCCTAGAATGGAATAGCGCACACTCTGCTCACCTGTTGAAATCTCAGACCGAGCCTCATCTCCTGTCTTCCTCTTTCTCCAATGTCTTTTAGGTGGTCATTAGAGTCTCGGAACAGACTTTGCCTTCAGTGTTTGTTCAGGCCTCTTGTAGGCCTCTTGCGTGCTCACGACTGCCTTAGAGCATGTCGGCATTCGCTGTTCAGCTGACCGGACCTCTCCAGGGTACGATGGTTCAGGTAGAAAAAATCGATATGCTACATTCAACACTTGGTATATACACACGAGGCTACAGGCGGCAACGCAACGCAGTTATCACTGCGTCCTCGCCATTCCCATTATCGCAGCAGTCCTCGTTGCTCCATTTTCAGCCTCAGCAGCCTCGGCTTGGGGCAACTGGTGGTGCTGGCGTCATCGCCCTTGCCTTTATAGTATGCATTGCAGCACTCGTATAGTCTGTCAATGACGTCCTGGCATTTCTCTTCTTGGTAGTTGTTGTGTGTCAGGCAGTCTGGATATCGATCAGACCTTAATTAGCAGCCGAGGAACGGATGGTGACTACCTTGAATTGCACACTGGGCAAGGGGGTATCAATCAGCAAGAGGCAAAAAGACTCAACAAGATGCTCACCGCTCTTGGATGACACGGCGGCTTTGTCTTTAGATCTTCCTCCAGGCGTCCCTCGTGATCGTGTCAGTGGTTGTGTTGAGCTCGGAAGAGCATGCATTGTACCATAGCTTCATTCAGTATTCCTGTGTGCAAGTGCTCTCCCTAGCAGCATCTCGGGTTGATGCCAAAATTGACAGACACGGCCTCGAGCAACGACGGTCGTCCTTTGCTTGACTCCAAGTCAGTGAAATCCTCACTCCAGCTGTCAGGTCTGGATGTTACGAAAATGTTTCGATGCTGATGCGTGCATCTCTAATAGCAGATGATGCTGGTTACAGGAACAGGGCGGTACTTAACTCCGGCTTGTCTCCGGCAGCGCCGCAACCGACTTCACTTCTATTGCCACGCGCTTTGTAGTCGCCTTGTCTTCTTCTGATTTCCTATAAAACGACCCCTGAAGGCCCTCCCGTCTCTTCTTCCTCTTCTCTCCCAACTCCACGACTCCGACGTTCGACAGGTGAGTCATCAGCCTCGCTCGGCTGACTTGCCCCGCGTAAGTCTCCGCCGGATCAGTATTCTGACCAGTCGTGCTCAGAACGCCTTCGTCCTTGCGCCGCTATCCCTCGAACGGCTTAGAGATAGAGTCTGCCCGTTCGAATGGCCGATAACGAGCAGTCTCCCAACGGCGCTCCGCCCGAGGGCCCCCCACCAGGCGAGCATCTCAACATCAAAGTAACAGACGGCAACAACGAGGTTTTCTTCAAAATCAAGAGAACGACTCGGCTGGAGAAATTGATGAAGGCCTTCTGTGAGCGTCAAGGAAAGGATCCGAGCACGGTCCGATTTCTCTTTGATGGCACACGAGTTCGCGGAGACGACCACCCAGAAGGAGTAAGTTCCATCAACACCATTCCATTCCCTCTCGGCAAACAGCCATCAATCGCTGACGTGGATGTACTGCCTCCAGCTCGACATGAATGATGGCGATACGCTTGAGGTGCACCAGGAGCAGATTGGCGGCGCTTGTTAGAAGGGGACAGTAGTTATGAGAAGCACGAGAGCACGTCATAGTTATGCGCAAGCAAACGGGCAAGGACGATACCAATTAACTTCACTAAACAGTATGGATAGGTGGCGGGCTGGCAACGTTTGCGATGCTGCTTTCTGCAAGGTTTCAACCATCGGGGTGCAATGGTGCAAGTAGGTAGATATCACAAGGCAGTATTTCACAGCCTCTTTCCGCCGTCTCAAACTGCCGCGCGCAATTGTCGAGAATGACGGCGCGCAGATTCGACATCTACCTGGCCTGAGGCCACGTTGCTTTCACCCATCTAGCTGGCCTCAGACCGCGTTGCTTTCATCCATATACCTAGCCCCAGACCACGTTGCTTTCAGACCACGTTGCTTTCATCCATCTAGCTAGCCTCAGGCCACGTTGCTCTCATCCATATACCTGGCCCCAGACCACGTTGCTTTCATCCATATACCTGGCCCCAGACTACGTTGCTCTCATCCATCTAGCTGGCCTCAGACCACGTTGCTTTCATCCATATACCTGGCCCCAGACCACGTTGCTTTCAGACCACGTTGCTTTCAGACCATGTTGCTTTCAGACCACGTTGCTCTCATCCATCTACCTGGCCCCAGACCACGTTGCTTTCAGACCACGTTGCTCTCATCCGTCTACCTGGCCCCAGACCACGTTGCTTTTATCCATCCCACACGGCTGCCTTAGCCTTCTCATCTTCTTCCCTTTCGCGCTCCCGGGCTTCCTTCTCTCGATTCTTCCGCTTGATCTCCTGCTCGCGAACTGCTCTCTCATACTGCCTCTGCTCCTCCGTCTTCTTGGGTGCCTTGATGCCCAGGGACGCTGCAATCATCCTTCCCGCCGCCGCCGTGCTTTTCTCCGGCCGTCTCCTTTCCGAGTCAGCTTCGGCCTGTGAGCCCAGCGGCTGTGGTCTCCCTCCACCGAGCACTCCCGCGGCTGACCAGTCATACCTGCTGCCCGCTTCTGAATGGATCGGTGTCGGCGGTGGAGGGCAAGTCCCAGCACCGTCCGAGCCAACACGCCGTAAACTCAAGCCTGTTGGAGCCTCCACATCGCCATCAGCCTCATCCTCCCACGAATCAGCAACGCCTGTCCCAGCAACGGCTCTTTCGGCCCCAGCCGACGATTTACGCTTTGGTGGGTCGAGACGAAGACTCTTCAGCTTTGCTTCCATCTGGTGGAAGGCCGAGCTTTTGGAGCTGGATGCTCGCCTGGATGTCGACCTCGGACAATACAGACACGACACGTGGCGTACGAAGCGAGCGACGTTTGGTCGTTTGCTGCTTTCACCGTCCAACTCACCAACGAACTCACGTTGGGCAGACAACTCAACGCCTTCCCCACATCGGTACCGACATTTTCATCTGAAGAATAAGCAACAAGTTCTTTAACGTCCACCGTTTTGGTGTACTGAAACTGGCTCCTTCATCATTTCGACGAGTGCCCATATTCTCCATCAACTTCCTTCCCCGCTTTTGGAGTGGTAAGACTGAGCCAGCCACGTAAGATGCCGATGCCGGCCCCACTTGTTATGTATCCTACTGTGGTAGAAGCGGACCATCTCCGTTCTCACCCAGTCCTTTCTGTGCCGACCTCGGGGTTACCTAACCTCAACCCCAGCTCGCTCAAGCGATATCTCGGAACCTTGTGTTAGCGTCTCGAAAACAGGCCTGTGTCGTAATCTGCATCTCGGGTGCCCTGCCACGGCAATTTGCACCCGGTCTCGGGCGACATACCCACAGCCAGTGAAACTTATCATGATTTCCTTCTCTACGTCTTGATGAAGCTCTGGTTTTTTATTTTCTCTAGGTTGGCTATTTGACGTCGCCTTCGACTCGTCATAAATCAATCTGGCCTTTAAAGCCGGAGGTGGAGTTTAGATATAGGCAAGAGCACACCTGCCCTGTTCTCGAAACCAATCGAAGCCAAGTATTGAATTAAATTATGACCAAGCCTATCCTTTCTCGGGGCCTAAGACCGTGCCTGAGAGCACTCGAGCCATTGAGAAATAGGCACAATCAAGGGAGTGTTGCTCCTTTCTCCATTAGCGCAAGCCAAAATGGCTACGAGGACACTATCAACAATATCAAGATCGGCAAGCATACCCGCGTCATCTATCAAGGCTTCACTGGTCGACAAGCCACCGCAAATGCCAAGGAGTCAATTGAATACGGTACAAATGTGGTTGGCGGCACGAAGCCTGGTTTTGAAGGTGAGCATCTGGGCTTGCCAGTTTTGCCCTCGGTGAGAGCAGCCGTGGAACAGCTGAAACCAGATGCGAGTGCTATCTATGTACCTGGCAATGGCACTGTCGCTGCCATGGAGGAGGCTATCGAGAACGAGATCCCTCTCATTGTGGCCGTTGCCGAACACATCCCCCTTCACGACATAATGAGAATACACCAAATGCTTCGGACCCAGTCCAAGACACGGCTCGTGGGTGCCAACTGCCCCGGGATAATTAGTACCCACGGCAGATGCCGTATTGGCTTCCAGCCCCTTCCCTTTTTTAAAGAGGGCAATATCGGCATCATTGCTAAGTCTGGCACGCTAAGTTACGAGGCTGTTGCATCTACGACCCGAGCTGGACTCGGTCAGAGCTATGCCATCAGCATGGGTGGTGATATCTTTGCCGGCACGAACTTTGCCGAAGCACTCCAAGTTCTGGTAGATGACCCAAATACTGAAGGCATCATCATTATTGGCGAGCTCGGCGGCCGAGCGGAACTTGAAGCTGCTGAATGGATCAAGAATTACCGGGCTCGCACGCCCAACCCGAAACCCGTTATGGCTGTCATTGGTGGCGTCACCGCTCCCCCTGGTAGAATCATGGGTCACGCGGGAGCATGGTGTGCACCTGGTGAACCGACAGCTACAGAAAAGATCGAATTTCTCCAAAGGGCTGACATCGAAGTTGTTGACCATCCGGAAAAGCTAGGCGAGCGAATGAAAGAACTCCTGGCCCGCCAGGGTAAGGGCAACAGGCAGACGGCTTTGGGGGCTTTGGGGCCTGGTGTGATGCAGAAACGCATGTACCACACCTGTCGTCGGCGTCCACGTTGCTCTGCGGCTCCCGCAACCATCTGCGGATCCGGTGTGCAAAAACGCGGACTTTACGTCAAACAATCCCAGGCCTTCGATATACTTAACGCCCGTGGCATTCCCACGGGTGACATACAAACAGGGGTAGACCGGAAAATGGTGGCCGTCTCCATCGACCGCTCCCACCGTCAACCCTGCATTGTTGCATCCCCCACCATCCAGCCTGAACAAACCTTCAGCCGCGCGAAGCGCTTCCCTTTTGCCTACGGCAGCGACGTAGGCACCTTGGACAACCTGATCGACCAAGTGTGCGCGCACCTCGAAATCTCTAGCGCGGCCAAACCATCAGTCGCAAAGCTGATCAAGGAGCTCGTAGACCTGTACACGAGCAAGGAAGCCTTTGTGCTGCGCACCGAATTCACCATCACCCTCTCAGACAATGTACAAGTCCAACTGGCGAAATTTGGCTTTGACGACGCCGCTTTTCGTAGTAGCAACCGCCAGGCTGATATCCATGCCCTGCGCGATATCAGTCAGGAAGTCCCCGAAGAACTTGCTGCCGAGAAAGAAGGCATGGTGTACATCAAGTACGACGGACCGGGCACCCTAGGTACAATCGTCAACGGCGCTGGTCTGGCCATGAACACCGTCGACAATATTATTGCCCAGGGCGGCAGCCCTGCCAACTTCATTGACACCGGCGGCAAGGCCACCAGTGACACCATCAAAGCTGCCTTCAAGATCGTCACCAGCGACCCGCGCGTCAAGGCTATCTTTGTCAACATCTTTGGCGGCCTCACCCTGGGCGACATGATTGCCAACGGCATCCTCGCCGCTTTCAGGGATCTCCATCTCGCAGTTCCTGTCGTTGTCAGGATCCGTGGGACCAACGAGGCCAAGGGCCTGCAGATTATCCGTGACAGTGGGCTGAAGTTGGCTGCCTATGGTGAGTCGAGAATGTTCACGTACAACGGGGATTTTCCTCCTCCCTCCCCCCCTTTTTTGCTTGCAGAATTGTGAATAGCTACAGAGTACTGACCGGCGCGGGGCTTCTTCTTTTCAGATTCGTTCGAAGATGCGGTTAAACAGGCCATCGCACTTGCGGACGGTATATCGGAAGCAGCCACCCCCCCTAGTGTGGCGGATTCCAAGGCTGAGTAGCCAGAGCGTCGAGCTCCGAAAAATTCTACGTAGTGGATACATATCTTAGTAGTGTAGATTGGCGTCCCATGTACGCACATACATCCAGCATGTCACGAAATGAAATACTTAAAAATCAATGGCACGTCTAATATCGGAAGATATTCCGCATTATCAAGTCACTGCCTGCAGGGTAGGCAAGTCACTGTCTGCAGGAGAGGCAGGTGACAGGCGAAGAAAGGCTATACATCGGCGATATTCATCCTTTACATTCTGGAGTTACGTGCTACTGACTCTTAGCAACGCCAAAGCCGGTCCATACACATTTTTGTTTGATGCACTCCAAGTTGTTTCCAGTACCGGAACTCCCACTGGTAGTCCGTCCACCCATCTATGCAAATGGGTTGGTTCGAGTGCCCCAGTAAGTGAGGAACAAGCTGAGGCCAATAGTGTCAAAGAGCTGCGAGACAACGCCAACGGCAATCAGGTCCAGTGGGCGCTTCTCCACCACAAATTGGGCAAGAACCTAGGGCATGGCGGTGAGCAGAGATACTCATTTATCACGAAGGGGAGCAGCTCAACATACACTTGGGCCGGCAGAAGCGAAGAAGATGAGAGAGCCCACAGCAGCAGCACCCTTGTAGCTCAAAGTACCGGAAACGTTAAGGAGAGCAGCAACACCATAGGTCTGGATAGCGGAGCCAAAGATGGAGCTACCCCAGGCAGCAGCAGCGGTCGCCGACTCGGTAGACTTGAAGAACTCCTCCTTGGTGTTTGCAGCCTTGGCCCGCTTGTACGTGTCACCGAAGAGAGGGCCAAGGACTCCGAGCGAGGAGATCTGAGTAAAGCCGATGCCTAGGGCAATGGCAGAGGGCTTAACCGAGGGAAAGTCTGTAAAGGGGTAGGGTTAGCGCCGTGCCATTGGCTGCGTCTCTCTCCGTCGCGCCGCTTGTTGACGACAGAGCACATCCGGAGAGGACCAGAGAGCGGTGTTTGCTACATACAGTTGAGACTGGCCATCTTGTTGGAAGTTCAAGCTGATGCTGAGGAGGTAGTAAGTGAGATGGAGCCGATGCTTCGAGCTTGAGACTGGTATGGTATATAAGGTGGTTGAAAACAATGTCAAGAGGTGTGAAGAGACACAAGAAGGAGAAGAACCAGATCAGCACAGAAGGGGAACCGTGACGTGACAGCGGCAGCTGTACAGTCCTGGTGCTACAATTGGCTGGCGCCTGCCGGTGCTTCCTTGGTGTCAGAGCAATGACGACAATTCCACAGGTCGAGATTCTGAATGACGCAACAAGCAGTACCTCGGAAAAGTGTGGCCTGACTCGTGATTCAAATCCTGAAGATTATATCCTCCCACCCAGCTTATGCTTTACCAACGAGCCTCCGCGACAAGGCTAGTGCGTCGCCGTAGACGGCCGTGTTCATGATACACGTGCTGGATGGATGAGCGTGAAATGAATGTTTTGCTGGAGCTGAAGTGTCAGCCAAATAAGGCTGGAGCTAGCTTCGCCTAGCCTCCCCGGATTTCTCTCAAGAGCCAATCACGTCGCACAAGCGGGCCTGTCGTGTTTTGTTTTTCAATCGACTCCTGCCGAAAGCGTTAATTAACACAACAAGCAGAATCAACAATCGAGCTCCGCGAGCGGAGCAAGAGGCAAGGTTGCGAGAGCGTAGTCATGCCTCCCTCTCGCTCGCCTTCTCCGGAGAACGATGTATTCGGGATATCCAGCATGGTTATCCCCGAGCGGGAGGCCAAGCGAGCCCAGACCAGCATGTTTGACTTGGACGGGCTGCTAACCACGCCTCTGATCCTCCACGAAGATGTCAAGGAAGGCTGCGGTGGCCAGCTGTGGCCTGCGGGAGTGGTACTATCTAGATACCTACTGTCATGCCATCGGTCAGGGCTCCGCGACAAGTCGATTCTAGAGCTTGGTGCTGGAGGAGGTTTGGTCGGACTGGCAGTGGCTCTAGGCTGTGAAGTCTCTCGGCCAATTCATATCACAGACCAAGAGCCCATGCTAGCCCTGATGCAAAGGAATATTGACTTGAACAAGCTCTCGGACAAAGTCCAGGCAAGCGTGTACGACTGGGGGGAGGAGCCTCCGCAGCAGCTCGGCCTCAGCGGCGGATATCCCGATGTCCTGCTCGCGGCGGATTGTGTATACTTTGAGCCAGCCTTTCCTTTGCTCCTGCACACCCTGCGAGACTTGGTGGGTCCCAACACGACGTGCTACTTCTGCTTCAAGAAGCGGAGAAAAGCTGACCTGAGGTTTATCAAAGACATGAAGAAAGCATTTGATGTTGTGCAAGTCAAATACAACGGTCAGGAGAAGGATGTTCGCGACAGCATTTTCCTCTTTCAGGTTAAGCGAAAAGACGAATAGATCGCTTTACTGCCTGTTTCTCTTACCTTTGTCTTCTCCAAGGACAGAGTCTGGTGGTGGTTGGATCGTGGTTGGATCTGGAAACAAATGCTCTCTGTAGCCCTCTGCCTTTGAGCAGTTGACCTTCATCGGGCCAGCAGTGGCATGATATTCGGGTCGGCATCGCCAGACTTGCTACTCAGAGTTGGCTAGTCCAACGTAATCGATCGTCATCCATCTCCAAGATACCTGCTCCTCTCCTACAGCGATACAGGGTTATCCTTCTGCACTGCCACCAGGACATTACCTGCTTCGAGTTCCTGCCAATGTAGTGGCTACCTGAACGGACTCCATCCAACCCTGGTTTGAGAGGTGACAGGGATTGGGGCCTCCTCTTACGTCACTTCTGGGCGAAGTGTGTTCCAATGTTGGCGACCCAGCTAGTCAGGTCGACATATACCCCTGTTCCAACCAATGAACATCATACCAAATGACGCCCATGTGGTCATTGCCCACTGCCCCTAGGAAAAGCCATGAAGCAGATGAACAAGCCGCTCTCGCCAGGATGAGTATGGCTCTCTTCAATATTTAAAAGACCAAGTCATATCAATCCCTAGTCTTCAAGACCTACCTACTCATCTGCACATCTATTCAACCCTCAAACAGACTCACAATGGTATTCGGTCGCAGACATCGTACCGCTGGGATGCCCTCTATCATCACCACAACAACAACAACAACAACCACCACCACAGCCCACCCACCTGTCAATAAAGATCCAAGCAAGCGAGGGGTGAGGTCCTGGCTTCCAGGCCGCTCCAGTCCTGACTCCAGGACCGCTACGCCACCTGAAAAGCGCTCGTGGTTCGGCCGTCGACGCAAAGATGTACGCGAAACAGGCCGCTCCTACCCTGACTCTAGTAGCCCTGCACAACCTGAAAAGCACGCGCGTTTTGGCAGTCGACGCAAAGCCGCGCGCGGAACAACTGCAACGCCAAGGAGGAAGCCAAGCCTGGGAGACAAAATGTCCGGGGCATTTATGAAAATGAGGGGATCCATAGACAGGAACCCAGGCCAGAAGGCCGCTGGAACCAGGAGAATGCACGGTACTGATAGGCGGGCCGGGGGAGCAGGTTATTAATTGTAGCGTTGAATGACATGTATGAACGTGGTGATGTTGAGCGCCTTAAGCAAGTCGATGGTTGCAGTGGTCCAATCAGTCCAGACGTTTTAGTATGCAACGATATGGCTACGATAAATGAATATGGAAATTTATAAATTCTACTTCTTCAGCTTGACTGATAACCCACAACGCTATGATGGATCGAATGATGCGACAGATAACTGTTGCGATGTTGCCGATGCCGGGGGCATATCTGGCGCATTGGGAAGGAGCAGTGAGCAGTCCGCTCCTACCAATGATCGCATGACTTTCAAGTCGGCCACTTGAAAGTGAATCTTGAGCACACCTTCTCCTGCCCCCGCCAGTATGAGATTCATTGAGACTCCCTGACATATGTCCTTTCCAATCAAAGCAAATATGGCTGGGCTCAACGAATTAAACATTGTCCGGTCGCCTGCACAGCCTGGTTGCTGGACTCCTCAAAGTATCACGAGAGGTGGCACTCGATATGACAGTGACTACCCTAGCCACGTGGGGAAAAGCCGAATCTCGAGGACCAAGCAGTCCGACCTCGGGATCTCAAACAGTGAGGAGATTACAGGTACATCTGATAGGCGACAGTGTGATACTCAGGCTAATATAGCCGTAGCCTTAATCGATGAGCACAGAAACAAGCTGCGAGAAGATACTAGCACAAAGCTGAGCCAGGACGAGGATGCTCTAAACCAAAAGATTGATGCACTGAGGACTGAGTTTCAAAGCCAGATCGAGCTCCTATGTGATGCTGAGGGTCCAATATTACAATCGATGGCCAATGAGAAACTCCGGATTGCGTCGTCTGAGCCGCAAAGACTTGAAGAGACCACGGACCATGAATTTGAGGTGGTGAGTCTGCGCGATCGTGTCCAAGCTTTCGAGGCATATCTCAGGGGAAAGGAGCAGGAGATCGTCAGGCTGATGGCAGCGTGGAATGAGACTCAGATGGACATCTTGTGCATGGCTGTCGAGATCGTGGGCCGAGACAAGTTCAACTTACTTGATGAGATCGCTCAGTCGATGGATCAAAATGTCAGACAGGCCATCGACAAGCACAAACGCAGCCAGCAAGAGCACGAGAATGAGCTGGCAAAGATGGCGAGTGTCGAGGTGAGGATCAAGGAGCTGACTCAGCAGACGAAGAAAATTGCAAAGGCCCAACAGAAAGTGAGTGATGCAACACCAGCTTGCCACAGTTGCCACACCTGAACTGACACTGGCTTGATGATAGGAATCGAAGATCAAGCACAACAAGAGCTTGAAGGATTTGACCGTCTATCTGCGCGGCCTGGTCGAAACTAGCAGCGACTGATGAACAAGTTATCCGAGTTCAACCGACGCAAAGCGCCAGCTCCGCTCTCTATCGCAAGCCACGCGTTTTACCATTCCACGCACGCAATTTGCATGGCGTATTAGGAGTTGTTAACACGTCGCATTGAACAGAAAGCTCTCAGAGCCAACTGGGTAGTATATAGCACAGATGTCCAATTGGCAAGTGAGGTTAAAACACATAGAACAATGCTGCCTTGCATGGCAATTGAGTTTGGATGTGGAGTGAGAAATGCGCCATTTTACACGGTGCCTGTAAGGTACTCCTTCTTGCTTTCGGCAACGGCAACGGAAACCAAGCTTGGCTAATTAGCGTTGTGAGTCAGAAACGGTCGTGTGGGTCCACATATCTAAGTAGAAGATATATACTTCTTTCCTTGCCTCAGGATTCCTTAAGCTTTCTGTGGCATTGGCTTGGAAACGAAAAGAGAGAGAGAGAGAGAGAGAGAGAGAGTGAGTGAGTGATTTGATAATAAGCACGACGAAAGTTTCCAGAAGTACTGCAACAATGGCGCCTGTCCCTCTCACACCACCGGTAACAAGCCCGCCATCGCCTATAGGGCATAAAGATGATCCGTCTACGGTCACGCCTGGTGCGACTGTCACAACTTCGCCAGCGCCTCTCCTCGCGTCCGCACTCACTATTCAACACACAGCGGCGTCGCGCCCTGTGCCGGGTGCTGATTCTCCCTTGCTGCTTTCTCAATCGTACTGCTCCGACCACATGCTCACGGTGAACTGGTCGTTGACCACGGGCTGGTCTGCACCGTCCATCGTGCCGTATGGCCCGTTTTCGATTATGCCCACGGCGTCGGTGCTGCACTATGCGACTGAATGCTTCGAGGGAATGAAAGCCTACCGCGGCGTTGATGGGCGTGTGCGGCTCTTCCGCCCGGAGATGAACGCGAAGCGCCTCCGACGGAGCGCGCAACGCATCGCGCTGCCGGACTTTGACGATGGACAGTTTCTGCAGTTGTTGCGCAGGTTTGTCGGCCTAGAGGCGCCCAAGTGGCTGTCCCGGGAGTGGGATGGCGAGACCAAGGCGTACAAGGAGAAGATGGTGTACCTTCGGCCGACCATGATTGCCACGCAGGCAGGTGTCGGCGTGCAGAAGCCGATTGAAGCTATGTTGTTTGTGGTGATGGTTTGTTTCCCCGACTTGGATAAGCCTGCTGCGTCGCCGTCGCCGTCGCCGTCATCGCGGCTTCCCAGTGCTGCTGTGGCTGGAAGCACGACAACGGAGCAGGGAGCAGCCGGGAAGACGGTTGTCAGGACGGGCAATGCACAGATCACGGGGCGCGGCATGAAGTTGCTGGCGAGCAGTGCAGATCAAGTGCGTGCCTTTCCCGGCGGCTGGGGACATGCCAAGCTGGGGGCAAACTACGGACCGACGCTGCTGGCGCAGGGAGATGCAAGGGCCAGGGGTTATCAGCAGGTGCTCTGGTTGTTTGGCGAGCAGAATTTCGTAACTGAAGCGGGCGCCAGCAACTTCTTTGTCCTGTGGGAGACGGTGGAGGGGAAGCGGCAGCTGGTGACTGCGCCACTTGATGCGGGTATCATTCTACCGGGTGTAACGAGAGACTCGGTGATCCGGCTCGTGAAGGAAAGGGAAGCCAGTGTGGAGGTGGTGGAGAGAATGTTCACCATGGATGAGCTGGTGCAGGCACAGGAGCAGGGTCGGCTGATCGAGGCTTTTGCCTGCGGGACAGCGTACTTTGTCAGTCCTGTGCAGGAAGTGGACTTTAGGGGCAAAGAAGTGGCTCTGCCGTTGAAGGTGACCACAGACCAAGACGGGAATAAGGGGAAGGAGCTGTCGATGAAGTTGAAAGGATGGCTGAAGGACATCATGTATGGGCGGGAGGGCCATGAGTGGGGCGACGTGATCGCAGAGGAATGAATGTAGGAGAAGACGAGCATGCGGCTTGGCCGTTCCAGTCTGCTATCCTCTGCTATCCTCTGCCATCCGGCGGTGGTTGCATATAGGCCTCTTACGGCAGTGCACGGCGTTCGAGAGTGGACAAAAGTTTGACTAGACACATGGCCGTTCCAGTCTGCTATCCTCTGTCATCCTCTCCTATCCGGTTGTGGTTGTATAGTTGTATATAGGCCTCTTACGGCAGTGCATAGCGTTTGAGAGTGGACAAAAGTTTGACTAGACGCTTCGCCGTTCCAGTCTGTTATCCTCTGCTATCCTCCGCTATCCGGCTGTGGTAGTATATAGGCTCTTACGGCAGTGCATGGCGTTCGGGGGTGGACAAAAGTTTGACTAGAGGACGCTTGGGCGTTCCAGTCTGCTATCCTCTGCTATCCTCTGCTATCCTCTGCTATCCGGCTGTGGTTGTATGTAGGCCTCTCTTACGGCAGCGCATGGCGTTCGGGGGTGGACAAAGTTTGACTAGACGCATCACAATGAAAAGGTCGAGTTTGATTGGCCATCGTTCCGCCATCAATTCCCTGAACGGTTGGGCTCAAATTCAATCTGTGCCAGATCTGAGAGCGTGATGGCTTCGTAGTAAATTCCAGGGATTGTACCGCTCGAACTGAGTAGCTTAAGAAGATCTGATCGTCCCCTTTGATCAGGTTAAAAAGTCGAGGGCCTAAGAAGCCGACAGAGAGTTCATGCAGCTGTGACTGTTGTCGGATGTGGCTTCCTGAACGAGACCTTCTCCACGTTCACATTTTCATTACCTTTGTCGTCTGTCCTGAGTTGGTAGACGTATAGAACTAGGACTTCGCCCTGAACGTCCATCAAGCAGAAACTCGGAATCGGCTCTTCGACTATGGACAGCCATGAGGTGGTAAACGCCCCGGTGGCGCTTCCTGGGTTGACGAAGAATTTCCCTTCCAGCTCGTAGGCCTCGAACTTGTGTGTTCCTCCCCACAGCAGCACGTCTACGTCCATCTGCCGCGCGGCTATCAGCAGGCTCTCGGCATCGGCCTGGGGAATGATGGTGTGGCCGTGTGTGAAGCCGATGCGGAGGCCACCATGCTGTACGACCTTTGACAGTGCAACATTCGATGGCTCTGTGTCGAAGTCGCCCTTCACCATGTGCAGATCTGGTGCTGTCTGTCGGAGGAAGTCGTAGGTGTCGCGGTCGGTAACATTGCCCAGACAGATGATCTGTCCGATCTTGCCCGGAGTGAGGAGTTTGCGAAACTGCGAAGCCCGGCGTTAGACCGGAGAGAAGCCAGACACATGTCGTCGATCGAAGAGTGACTTGCCTTTGCTGGAATGTCCTGTGGAGAGCATTAGCAGGGCCGAAGTAGGCGGGCACTCGCCGCCGACTTACCGGAGCGCGGTCAGGCACAAAGAGGTCGCCAAGGACCAGAATCAGCCTCGAAGCCATTACACTGTGTTCGGGAGGGTGTAATGTGCGCTAGTTCATCACCGCATTGCGAACAGAGACAATGGCCGGGCTCAGTGGTGGTGGGGAGAGCACCGACCGAGCAATCGGAGGAGCAGGGCTGTGTGTTTGCTCACAGCCTTGGCGTGTTTGCCACTTTTGGCACTGCCGAGTGCCCCCTGGATCCTTTTCAAGTCTGATGGGCGATGGTCTGACCAAGCTGATAAATGAAGTGATTATTGATTGATGAAAGCTACCAGCTACTACGGTGTCGCTCCTGCCTCTGTGACATCAACTGTGCTGTATGTACTGTAAATGTACTGTAATGTACTGTAATCTGCACAGGAGGGATAAGCAGAAAGATAGATATAATAGATATAGGCCTTACGTAAGTCAGCGACTGTAAATCCAGGCCGCATTATCATTACATGCTAGGCAAGTCAGCGACTGTAAATCCAGGCCGCATTATCATTACATGCTAGGTAAGCAGCGACTGCAAATTCAGGCCGCATTATCATTACATGCTAGGTAAGTCAGCGACTGTAAATTCAGGCCGCATTATCATTACATGCTAGGTAAGCAGCAAAGTGTTCAGATGACGGACATTCAGCAGAATTCTCCATTCCGCCTCTCCAAAGGTACCTAGGTAGGTAATTATGGTGCAAGTTGTGCAAGTTATCCCAAGCTACTGGTACCTAGCACCGGGAATTAAAGGGGGGGGGCTTCAGATGCCGTGGCAATCCTTGTTTGCCTCTATTCGCTTGTAGCACCTGATTGATGAAACAAGCGAATTGTTTCCTCCAAAATTAGCCGGTGATGAACGGCAGGCAACGATACTTGATTCAAATTAGTAAAAAGATGCGACCGCTAAGCCCAACAACAGCTATGTTTGCGTTCGGGCCACCACTTAGCGCTCCATCGACGCCTCATACATCACCACTGATCGCGGTGCAACGTGCTAGCCGACCAACTTGGCAGCGGAATAGCCGGTGGCCCATCTAGAATAGACGGTCGGCCGTAACAGGCATTCGACGACTTTTAAGTTATTCCGTAAATGAACTGACGCGCCGGAAATCACTTCATTTTGGGGGGGGGGGCCTTTTTGTCTGGCAACTCCTCTTAATAACCCCGGCTCAGTGGCGAAGGCAGCAATTAGAGTTATTGTATCCCCCCCTTCCTTTCTACCAGGCCATAGTCCGCTCGGCATAGAAGAACAACGAAAGAACAGAGGCGCGACTGCTGTTTCTTCCCGCCGCTTCTCCCTCACTCTTCAGCAGACGGCGCGGGCGCACACGCATCATCTTCTTCTTCCTTCATACAACCAATCTTCGCCGCCGGCCGTGCCAGAAAACGAAGTCATGCCCGCATTGACTGTGTGGCACCGACCATTATCTGCACAATCCAAGCACTATTAGTCTACATACAGGTGATTACTCTAAATCCTTGAACCATCTCTCTGCCCGCGTCCTCGTATGGGAAATATCGGCAGAAGCAGCACTGGCTGTGCGACATGCCGAAAACGAAAGATCAAGGTATGCTGATCGCATATGCACCTCTGACTGGCTGGCTCCCGGCTCTTGACTTATTCACTGCCAGTGTGACGAAGCACGGCCGGGGTGTCGCCGATGTGCCCAGATCCGCAAACCATGCCCGGGGTATCCGCATATTCAGCTTGATCTTCGACAGCCCCAGCCTGGACCTACTGCTGCCACTATCGCAACGCCACTACTGCCAACACCGCTGACCCAAGTCCGGAGCACGCTGGGACCACTTCTTCAACTACCCACCACATCAGACCCATCCCTTTCTTCTCCAGCCTTGCCTCCGGCTTTGGTCGACGTGAGCCCTGGATCTTACCTCTATGACTTCGTCATCAAGGACGAGGAGAGCGATGATTTCACCCGTTCCACACCCTCGTACTCCGGCAGCACAAGCCCTCAATCACCGCCCAAATACGACATCCAACACCAAGCCGTCTGTTTCTTCCTTCACCTCTTCTGCTTCCAGGCCGGCAAACTCTACTCTTTTCCTGTCATCGACTTCGTCCCTCTGATTCTCAGGCGCGCCCCCGGCAACTCTCCCGTCTCCCTGGCTGCCGCTGCCGTGTCCCGACTGACGCTGGCGGACCAATACTCTGGCACCGACGTGCGCTTGCAATCCGACCATGAATACTCCAATGCCATCACTTCGACCATGACGTCACTCAAAGACCGCAAGGTGGCAACGCAAGATGCCACTGTCGTCGCTGTCTGGCTGCTGGGCTTGTACGAGGCCATCAACTCGGTCATGAATCACGGCCGCACCACCTCCCGCCATCCTTCCGCCGCCTTCCGTGCCCAGAGTCGGTCCGACGACGTTGAATTCCAGTCGCACATCTCTCACATCCGCGGCGCAATGCACCTTCTCCGCTTGCGCGGCACCTCTCAATTTGACCACCCTCAATCGGAAAAGATATTCCGTGTCTTCAAAGCCGCCATTCAAATGCGCCTCTTCACGCTCAACTCCATCACCAGCCGTGACTTTGGCGACCGCGCGCTCGACAACGTCTACACCGATGAACATGAAATTGTGCCCTCGGTAACTGCGCGAAGAACGTCGGTCTTCTTCCTGCGCATCGCAAGACTGCTCGAAGACATGAAAGAGTTCATTTTCTCACCCAGCAGCAAATGCAAGCATCTCACCAAGGTGACAGCAGGAGAGATGGGAAAGGAGGAATCCAGTTGTGAGACTCTCGACAAGATTAGAGATTTCATCGATACCGGCATCCGCATGGACCGCAGCATGGAGCACTGGTCCGATCGGGAGCCCGGGTGGAGCATGTTGGATGTCGGTGCCTCGCTCAAGGGCACGCCGTGGTCCTTGTATCCGGGTCACGCGCTGCACTACTTCTACTCCATCTGGGTATTTCTCTACTGGATCCGCTACCTCGTCGCACGGATCAAGCTGTACGAAGCCTTGATCGAGCTTGTCAAATTCCACCCCGCACGCAGAGGATCTCGAGCGGCCCAAATGGAAAAGCAGCAGATTGCCAGCTACGCCGGCGCCTTTCAGGACACTGCCAGCAAGTTCATCGGCCTGACCGCCTACGCGCTCGGCGACATCTCGCCAGCCGGAAGCTTTTACAGCAGCCAGCCGCCTGTTGGTGGCGACCATGTCGGCAGTGAGGCGCATTTCTCGTACCACCAAAAGCGACGGCTCAGATGCCAACAGGACATGAACGTCGTTGCTGCCATGCAACTGGTCATTCCGCTAAAGAGTCTAAGACGGAGTGAGTGGCTGACGGGCCCGCAGAAAGGCGCAGTTGACTTGGCCATCGGATTGATAGGGGATGGCTTTCGGAGACAGCCTTGGCTCTATGATTGATTAGGCACGGCATTGGAAGGGGGTGCACGAGTGCCAAGAATTTATGTACGTGTTATTTAATCATCGTCTGAATCGTAGCCACCGAGTCCCAGTCCTGGCGTGGCGGCTGGTGGGGCTGGTGGAGGGGCTGGCTGTGGTGGAGGGGCTGCTTTCTTGACCAGGCCTGGTACCAGAGGCTTCTTGGCCTCCTTCTTAAGGCGTTCAAAGGAGGGTATGGCCAACGCTGCCACGCCCTCGGACGTCGGCGCGTCTTGAGCCCTGGACTGGCCATTGGCCTCCGTGGCTTCCTCTTCGCGCACTCTGGCCACATTCGGCCCTTCAAAGGCTCTGCGGGCAGCCTCGTCATCTTCCCGCTCCTGAGCCTCTCGCAGCTCCACGGCGGCGTCTCTGACCTGAGCGAGCGCGTCTTCCTCCTTGGCTCCGCGTTCACCGCGCTCTATCCTCGCATTCCTCGTGCGGATCTCATCCAAGGCGTCAGCAATTGCCATCTCGCGCTTGCTGTCCTGCATCTTCTGCTCTAGCTCCTCCATGGCATCCCTCTCCGCATTTTCCGCCTCTTCGGCCTCTTCCCTCTCCAGCCGATCCAGCCTCTGTTCGTCTGTCTCCTTCAGCTCGGCACTTGCCGGGTCCCGCCACGACTCAAAGTTGCGTTTGGCCCCGCGTTCACAGGTGTAATCCATGTTCTTGGGGTCTGTCTTGAACGTAATCTCTGAGCTGCACCTCGTGCAGCGGATGTAGAAGCGATAGATGGCAATGTTAAGGTACTTCTCATCCGTCGTTTCCTTGCGCGCGTTGAACTTTCGACCCTTGTAGATGTACTCGCCACAGGAGGTGCACTTCATGCTGAAGGGCGCCATCAGCCGCACTGTCATGAACTTGGGTCCCGTTGCCCGCAAGTGTTTGGGCGTCCGGGTGATCTTGGAGGGATCAAACTCCGGAGGGTAGTACTTGGTCAGCACTTTTCGTTCAGACATGGCGGGGCTTCACTGGCGATAGACAACTCCAAGGGGATAGACAGCTCCAAGGGGGATATGGCGTGAGAAGGGGAAATGGCGTGTCAAGGGGAAACAGCGTGTCAAAGGGAAATAGCGTGTCAAAGGGAAATGGCGTGTCAAGGGTGCCCAAGAGGAAGGAACGGAGCGTGTGGCAAGGCAACCAGGCAAAATCATGTTTGCGCCTGCCCGCCAATCGGAGCGCGGGATTTGCGGGAGACGCGCTTTCCATCTACTGCGACTCTTTGAGAATGGCAGGTGCCCCTCCAAACCCCAACGACCTCAGCACTGGCTACCCCACCGGCCAGCGTTCATCGGCAGTCCTCATGTTGCTGTTGCCCCGCGCAAGGTTTAGACACACGACCCCGTCGCCAGCATCCGGCCACCTCGCACAACCATGGATAAATTCCTGCGAGCGTGGCGGCAGGATGCTCTCAACAGAGGCCAGATCGATGCCGCCATATATATCGGCGACAAGGTGCTAGCTGTGACAAGTAAGGCCCCTTGCAGATGCCCACTGGCGCCTCGGCATGCTCACCCAGTGCAGACTCGGACTCGGACGCTTTTTGGCTGGCCCAGGTGCATTTTAGCAACAACAACTTCACACGCGCTCTTGGCATGCTCAACCGAAAGGGACTCATAGCCCGAAGCAACTCATGCCAATATCTTGCGGCGCACTGCTACATTAGGCAAGGCAAGTACGACCAAGCACTCTCCATCCTGGGTGAAGAGAACCCAAGACATCTCATCTCGACCACGCACAATGCCCGTCGCAAACTCGCTCACACCAACGGGAACACGTCTCGGTTCAGATCCGCCAAGGCCCACAGGGACCGGATAGAGGCCAGTGAGGAGCGAGAGCGCGACCGAGAGCAGGAAAAGGAAATCAAGTTCCAGGCCGGAATGTGCTATCTACGCGGGCTGTGCTTTGCCAAGCGGAATGCCTTTGACAAAGCCAGAGACTGCTACAAGGACGCTGTCAGGATCGATGTGCAGTGCTTTGAGGCCTTTGAACAGCTCATGAAGAACTCGCTCATGTCTCCAGCCGAGGAGCTCGCCTTCCTTCACGAGCTTGACTTCAGCTCCATCCGAGTGGATGAGCCGTCGCTGGCTGACGAAGCTGCCGACTTCACCAAGCTGCTCTACACCACTCGTCTTTCCAAATACGCGTCTCCGGCCGAACTGTCCAACGCCACGGAAACGCTGTCGACTCACTACAACCTGGCCTCCAACCCGGATCTCTTACTCACAAGAGCCGAGACGCTCTATACCCAATGCCGATTCCACGAGGCACTCGCCATCACCACCAACATCCTCAACTCTCAGTCCGACCTGAGCTCCAGCCCTGACTCCGCCGCGTCCGCCTACACGGCGGCGTCGCTTGGCCACACGCCAAGCCTTTACCCCCTGCATCTTGCTCTACTCTATGAAACCGGGGCACACAACACCCTTTTCCACCTGTCGCATACTCTTTCCAATCACGCGCCCCACGAGTCGTATACCTACCTCGCCATCGGCACCTATTACCTCTCCACGTTGAGGATATCGGAAGCTCGGCGATTCTTCTCCAAGGCTTCACTGATGGACCCACACTCGGCGCCTGCTTGGATAGGCTTTGCTCACACATTTGCCGCAGAGGGTGAACATGATCAGGCTATTGCCGCCTACTCAACGGCGGCACGCCTGTTCCAAGGCTCACATCTTCCCCAACTCTTCCTGGGCATGCAGCATCTCGCTCTCAACAACATGGCCTTGGCATGGGAATACTGTGTTGCGGCCTTTGAGATGAGTTCCGGTCAGCTTGAGCGCAGCGACTCCGACGCTGGAAGTGTCGAAGCCAGCAGCCGTATCCTGAGTATTCCTGCTCACCTAGGGGGCGACCCACTTGTTCTCAATGAGATTGGCGTTATCTTGTATCATCAGTCCAACTTGCCTGCCGCTGCACGGCTCTTCAAGAAGGCTCTGGAACTGGCCGCGAACCTGGGCTGTAACATGACTGCTTGGATTGCCACCAGGGCAAACCTGGCCCACACCCTGCGTCGACTGCACAGGCTCGACGAGGCCCTGGCCGAGTTCGATGAGTGTCTAAGAACGGCCACCGGCGGTTCTGGTCCAGGGCCAAGTCAAGACATTATTGCAAGTAGGACGATCAGTCAATTCGCCGACCTGACAATCGGTCATAGGCCGGCAGGCAACGTGTCAGGAGCGGCATCAGGGTATGAGGAGAGGAATCTGTTGGGATCCATCCACACAAGTCGTGGCATTGTCTTGTTGAGTATGATGAGCCGGACACGAGAAGCCATCATGGCCCTACACGAAGCTGTACGCATTTTGGGAGGCGATTCTGGAGGAGGCGGGGTTGCTGGCACACTTCTATCACGCGCAATGGAGATATGGGCCCTCGAGGAAGCACAAGAAGAGGCCGAGGAAGAAGATGAGGACAGTATGGCGAAAGGTAACATCAACCTCAGAGCTCGACGAAAACCCAGAGAGGCTTTCGCACACGAGCCTGACGAGTCAGAGACTGGAAGCTTTGGGGGCATCTTGCTTAGCGGACCCCATGGCAGGAAATCCCACCGTGAAAAATTGGTAGAGCAGCGGTTGGATGATGATGCTGACGAGATGCTGAGTGCGGCTTTTGCAGTTACCACTACTAGTAGTAGGTGATAGCCACAGTTACCACGACTAGTAGTAGGTGATAGCCACAGTTACCACGACTAGTAGTAGGTGATAGCCACAGTTACCACGACCAGTAGTAGGTGATAGCCACAGTTACCACGACTAGTAGTAGGTGATAGCCACAGTTACCACGACTAGTAGTAGGTGATAGCCACAGTTACCACGACCAGTAGTAGGTGATAGCCACAGTTACCACGACTAGTAGTAGGTGATAGCCACAGTTACCACGACTAGTAGTAGGTGATAGCCACAGCGCGTGACAATGACCACTCATGAGAACATGAAGGCTTTAAAGCCTCAGTCAAGACTTGATTAATGACCCTCCCTACTCTAAAATCAACTCCAAGAAACAGGCCCCTTCTAAGGGATTGGCATTAGCTTCGTTACAAAGGCAAAGCCAAGCTAGCAGGTGCAATTTAAATGCAGATTATTAATATTGCCACAAATCTCAGAGATACTTCTATCTTCACTATGGTCTGGGCAGCAATCTGGATTGATAGTCAAGTAGAATTGGTCATAATGGAGTGAGATTCTGTCATGTATACCAAGATGGAATATCCCCCCAGTCATGCGTTGAGGACGCCTAATGTCATGAATGACACGCACATATATATCGGAATGCCTGAATTATGCCCGAGAAAGGCATAACTCCACGTCTTTTTGGAGGTAGGGCCCTCCAGCTTTACTGGCATTCCAAGGCCTGACACCTAACTAGCGGGTAATTAGTTTCAAGAGATTCAGGATATGCAGAATAACTGTCCTATTCATACTACACGAGTTGTCCAACATTGATTTGAAAAGCACGGAGTTAAGTAGATCGAATGGCCACTATATTCGCCGGATTCAAATAAAAGTATGAACCTCTTGGTGATCATCAAAAGAGGGCTAATCAGGCAATATCCTTACCTCCAAGAGCTTAGGAGATCAGAAGAGGCAGTTGCAGAGTTAAACGAGCAATAATCGAAATGTGGAATAGTCTTGATCAGGAGATAATCGATAGGTTAGTAAGGCCAATGATAATGAGGGTAAATGCTGTACGTTAAGCGGAGAATCAGTACACTTAAACAACATAGTAAATATTGACTGATAGCTTGACTGATTAGCTATCAAATCAGGCCAACTATTGAAGTGATCTGATATCTGGAGCAGCTTCAGTAGGTTAACAATCAGTGGGATCGGAATTTTGGTAGGGGCTACAGAGACATCTGAGTGGGAACCGTACTGCGTTCGTCAACCCAGAATCAAGCCTCGGAGTTAGTGCCGCTAAATTGAGGCGCGGGTAATTCACTCTACGTATGGATTAGGAAGTTACTACCCTAGAGAATATCCGGCTTGGTAATAAACTCTTGATCCCTTATAAGCCTGAAGCTTATGGGTATCCTGGTGAAAATGCAAATGAAGAGGAATTGGCGCAATGGAGACAGCGGGTTGAAGATGGGAAGAGGGAAAGAGGGCTGAAGGATGTCTATGTTGAGTGTGGATGGAAGACTGATACGGTTGAAGGACTTGACGATCTCGATGGACAGGTATCTATCTGGGAGGCTTTGGAGCAAGCGCGGCAAAGGGCTGGGGAGAACTTTCGGGGAGAAGAGTTTGAACGGCGTAAAGAGGAGTGGATAAACAGTTGCCTGAATCTTGGCCTTATTGGCAAGATTCCCCGTCTTTTTAGTGAGGTTTTGGGGTCCTCAGCCTACTGGCATTCCAGGCCTAACATAGGTTCTTTGTAACTTTAAACCGTGGGCTCCGCATCTAGTCGCCTTTGCGATATATCAGCCACGCGCTCTAACAAGAAGTGCCATCTGTACATAGTATTCAGGGCTGTATACAGTTAGCTGGATCAATGAGAGCGAACCGCGGCTGCATTCGAGGACCCGTGAATTGTATCGAGGGTGCATGAATACTAAAGTACATCTCATTCTGGCGCTAACAGCTGCCTGAGCTTCCCTTTCTTCGCAATGAGCTCATTATATTTCCCATCCTCCACCACCGAGCCAGCCTCCATCAAAACCACATTGTCGGCAAAGTCCATCATGTCCCTTGCGTGTGTGATGATGATTACTGTCATGCCGCCTGTGAGACCAGCTTGGCCTTCCCTTCTATTGGATGCTAGTAGCGATTCAATACTTTGCCTGATGATAGCCGCAGACTCTGGGTCCAGTGCACTAGTAGGCTCGTTGTTAGGCCTGGAATGCCAATAGGCCGAGGACCCCAAAACCTCACTAAAAAGACGGGGAATCTTGCCAATAAGGCCAAGATTCAGGCATTCCAATATATATGTACTGTCATTCATGACACTCGTCCAAAACGAGTATCCTGGGCTCCCGAACGATTGTTCGTGCCAACACGATTCGCTATACCTGGCCTCCTGAGACACCGAGACCACCGTCGCCGACGATCCCCTGTGCTGTTGTCACCGCCCATGCATACACGTGAGAAGAAGGATCCCAAAGGGACTAGCGTGATAAGAAGCGCACAAATCGTATGGAGATTCCCACGACGATTCCTCCCTCCTTAAGTACGGAATCGTTGTCGATAGAGCGTAGACTCCAGTAGCGGCCGAATCCAATTGTCATCAACCTTCATCTCTCCGCCGTCGGGAGCTTCCGCTTCTGACAGCTGTAAAGAAAGATCAGAAATACCAACCCTTTATATGTTCTGAGAAAGTAGTCCAGGGGTTTTGATGTTGTTGGAAATCTTGATCTTGTAAATCGGTCAAATTGCTCTCTCTGATTTTCCACATTTGAGCGGGAGCTCAACGTCGATATATATAGCTATATGGGAGCTAATCGTACACACAGGCAATCGGGCTTGCCATC